>OX940800.1:56270261-56410797 GCA_954870605.1 Acer campestre | reverse complement strand
ATTGAACTCCAAAACTGTGAGCAGCTACTTCATTGGCTACTCTAAACGATCTAGGGGCTATAAATTTTATGATCCCACACTTAAGTCAATTTTTGAGACGGGAATTGCAACATTTTTTGAGGATGTTGAGTTTAGGGGGAGAAATAAGGTTAGAGACATTGTCTTTGAGGAGGAATCGGTTTCGATTCCCACTATCACTTTTGACAATGTGCAGATTTCTATTCCTGTCATTGATTAAGAAGCGAATCCGGATCCTCAACCAAACAATGTTGATCAACCCCCAATTCAAGATGAGGTAATTGTTCCTGAGAAACAAACTCAACAACCTCAAGAACCAGTGCCATTAAGGCGATCCACTAGAGAAAGGAGAAATGCTATTCCGGACGATTTTTTCTTATTTCTCCAGGAACATGAGGAAGACATTGGAATGATGGAAGATAATCCAATCAACTTCCATCAAGCCATGCAGAGTTCCAGCTCTCAAAAATGGATTAATGCCATGAATGAGGAGTATAGGTCTATGTAAGACAATAAGGTTTGAGAACTTGTCCCATTACCTAAAGGTGCAAAGCCCATTGGTTGTAAATGGATTTTTAAAATAAAAAGGGATTCGAAAGGTAATGTGGAGAGGTATAAGGCTCGTCTTGTAGCTAAAGGCTTTACCTAAAAGGAAGGGATTGACTTTAAAGAGACTTTCTCTCCGGTTTCAACGAAAGACTTAGGACAATCATGACACTTGTTGCATATTTTGACCTTGAGCTTCATCAGATGGATGTCAAGATGGCGTTTCTCAATGGTGACATTGATGAAACAATTTATATGGTGCAGCCAGAAAACTTTGAGTCGGGAGACCTAAAGAATATGGTCTGTAAATTGACAATGTCTATCTATGGACTCAAGCAAGCTTCCCGTCAGTGGTACCACAAGTTTCATCAAGTGATCATCTCATTTGGTTTTGAGATAAACACTATTGATAATTGTGTATATCACAAGTTCAATGGGAGTAAGCATATATTCCTGGTTTTGTATGTCGATGACATACTACTTGCCACAAATGATATAGGCATGTTGCAAGAAACCAAGAGATTTCTATCAAAGAATTTTGAGATGAAAGATCTTGGTGATGCCTCCTTTGTATTAGGGATCCTGATACAACGAGATCGCTCTTAGGGTATTCTTGGATTATCACAAAGAAGCTATATCGATAAAGAGCTCAAAATGTTTGGCATGCAAGACAGCAAACCAGGTGACACCCCTGTCGTTAAGGGAGACATGTTCAATCTCAATTAGTGCCCTAAAAATAACCTTGAAGTTAGGAAATGTAGAAGATTCAGGGAGTATAATGTATGCTCAGGTGTGTACGCGTCTGGATATTGCGTACATTGTTGGTATGTTAGACATATATTTAAGTAACCCTGAGATGGATCATTGGAAAGCAGCCAAGCAAGTTATGAGATATTTACAGAGAACAAAAGATCACATACTCACATATAGGAGATCATATCAGTTGGAGATCATAGGGTATTCTGACTCTAATTATGCTGGATGCCAAGACAGTAAGAGATCTACATCAGGCTACATATACTTGTTGGCTGGTGGAGTTATTTCTTAGAGGAGTGCCAAACAGACACTCGTAGCTTCTTCCACCATAGCAGCAGAGTTTGTAGCATGCTATGAGACATCCAATCATGGGATATGGCTACGGAATTTTGTCATTGGGCTGCGCATTTTGGAGGGTATTGAAAGACCATTCAAACTATATTGTGACAATAAGTCAACAGTGCTATATTCCAACAACAACAGGAGCTAATCTATGTCAAAGCATATTGACATTAAAATCCTAGTTATGAAGGAGAGAGTGCAGAGTGGACAGATATCCATAGAGCATATTGGGATAAACTCCATGATTGCGGATCCGCTTACAAAGGAATTACCACCTAAGGTCTTTCATGAGCACACTGCTCATATGAGTGTTATTTTGTGTGAGGATATCACATTATAGTGAGAGTTTGTATTATTTTGTATTTTATTGCTTTATGTTTGATTTTGGACATACTTATGCATTTATGTATTTGGATATTTTTCTGATCAGAAATAAAGTATTCAGTTCATTTCACTCTGTTATATTGTGTTAAACATTGATCTCACTAAAGAATAAAGTAGGACCAGTTGGAAATAGACATGTATAGATCACATTGTATGTAATTTCCATGCTACACATCCATGATTGATCTATGTCATTTGGTTATGTTTGTGTACATGACTATTGATGGGTTTAGTCACGCTAAATGTGATGAAAACCGCTTTGATCCTATAACAGCATAATCAATGGACGAGATTGTTCAGATATACCCTAAAATTGTGATAGAAAAATTTTGGAGCTCATAAAGTCATATACATTTGTAAAGTTACATATATGGCCCAATGAGAGATTGTTGAAAAATTCCATCATGTGGGTCCACATATGTAAATATTAAATGTGTTATGCTATATTTGGTTAAGCCTAAATTAAAGTAATCTAATTAAGATTTAAAGTTTTAAGGTTTAAGGGTATACTTGTCATTGAATTAATGTGTAGATACCAGAGTGCTATATCTAATTTGATGAAGGACCAAATTAGAAATAGCAAAACCTATAATAATCTGATTATTATATGTTAGGGTTATGGTCCTCAAATTACACGATACTTTTGGCTTGTCTGTATCCCCATCATCAGAACAAGAGATAACACTTTAGGGTTCACAAAGATCATGATAATTTGGAAGATCACAACCCGTCCACCAACCTCCAGCAATGGATTCAGGTACACTTCCGCTTTCTCTTATCTCCCTTTTCTCTTAAATTGACATGGGTGTTGGAAAATTTTGTGTATTTTGTGATAAACTCATATTTTGAGAGCATTATTTGGGTATGATTAATTCCATTAAAATGGGAGATAAATGCATATTCGAATTCTCCTCCGTGAGAGCTTCGAAATGGTATACTCAAATTCACAAAATGATTAATGAGTGAATGAGAAATTGAGTCTCAAAGTGAACCCATTGTGTAGGGAATAAAGTGAATCTCACATTGCTTAGGGAAATCATTTATATGTAGTATATAAGTGAATGAGTGATATGAGCTTTCAACATGTGTGGCATAGAGGCTCTCTCTCGCGCGCGCAGGGGGGGTGGGGTGCAAATCATGGACCTTGAACCTTCGAATGCACGACTCGTGTGTGGGCGCGACCTGCGTACACGAATGCCGCTCCGGTTTGGACCGTGAGAGTCAAGTTGACTTTTTGCCACTTCCCTAAGTCAACATTTTTTTGTTTTGTAAAGAATAAGGAAAGCAATTAATTGTTTGGATTCTGATTTCTTACTTGATCACTAAGAATGCAGAATCGGTTTTTAATTAGGAATGAATCTCTTTAAACGGAAGATTATTCCCTATTTAATTTAATTTACTTTCCTTATCAAACTAAAAACGTGCTAATCAAGTATTTTCCAACTAAACCCTAGTTTCGGTTGCCTATAAAACCTAAGCTTCTTTTCACAGAAAATCATCCCGAAAATACTTTGTGTTTTACAGCTACAGCAACAGCAGCATCTTCTTCTCTTCTCTGATTTCTGATTTCTTGGTAAGTTGGAGCTCGGTTTGAGTTCGCTGAGAGTGTCTTGTGCTTCGCACTTCCACTGTTAATCCGTTGTATCCTAGGAGACGATCGCTACACACATACGGTGTGGTATACGGCGAAATCGTCTTAAGGACACCGTGTGAAACACGGGCCTTGGATTTCTAACGTGATTTCTATGTTGTTTATCTTCTGTTATTCTAGATTCGTACCAGGTTGGTTTTGGATTTACGATTTACAATCTTAAGACGATTTTTATTAATCTTTTTTAACAAAACCTTTTCTCCTTCAAACTTCCTGGTTTCGTAGTTCTGGTTCAGATTGTAACAAACTTGAACTCGCTTGGAACTTCACTGGTTCACTTCTTCTTCTTCTTCTTCTTCTTCTTCTTCTATGGAAATCAGGTTCTTTTGAAACACTGGTTTCAGTTTACTACATACGTAATCTGTGGAAATCGGGTTTCATTCAAAACACTGTATTTCAATTAATCGTTGATCTATATCTTCGTGGACAATCGGGTCTATACTTCTAGACACTGATTGTGATTTCTTTTAGAAATCCGGAATCATTCGATTCATAGTGATTTATTTCAGAAATCTTGAATTGTGTTGATTCATTGTGATTTGAATATGTTTTCATTCACTGGAATATCATTTGATATTATTTTTGTCGCTCTAAAACAATTCTGTTTTTGTTTAAGATATTATGGCAAATACCTTTAACGTGAACTCGAGCATTCCACTAGAGACTCCGAATGCGAATCCAACTGTGGAATCAAATGCTTCGGCTGTGAACTTTGTGCTTTTGGGCGAAGTGCCTGTAGCGTTGCCTACTGTGGCCATAACAACTCCGGCCATCAACTCTTTTGTGAGAAACATGCCTGATCTGGTGATGAGCCAGTATATGAGTCAAGGGAACATTCCTATGGCAAATCCCTACATGAATTCGGTACCATTACCGATGAATCATATGGAGAAACCTGATAAGTTCAGTGGACCAAATTTTAAGCTGTGGCAGCAAAAGATGCTGTTTTATTTGACCACACTGAACCTTGGTAGGTTCTTGACTGAAGATGCTCCTAAACCTAATGTTGGTGAAGAGCGAGATGTTCAGGTATGGAATGCTATTGATGCATGAAACCATTCGGATTTTCTGTGCCGCAATTACATACTGAACGGGCTGTCAGATTCGCTATATAGCATTTATTATTCAAAGAAAACAGCCAAAGAACTGTGGGAGTCATTAGACCGGAAATACAAAACCGAGGACGCAGGATCCAAGAAGTTTGTTGTGGGCCGGTTTCTTGATTACAAGATGGGGGACTCTAAGACAGTTATGAGTCAAGTTCAAGAACTTCAAGTGATTCTACATGAGATACACGCTGAAGGGATGGTCCTGAGTGAAACCTTCCAGGTGGCTACAATCATTGAGAAGCTTCCTTCTTCATGGAAGGATTTCAAGAACTATCTCAAACACAAGCGAAAGGAGATGAAGATTGAGGATCTCATTCTCAAGCTTCGTATTGAAGAAGATCACAGAAAGTATGACAAGAAAGATGTCGGTGTGCTTGAAGCAAAGATCAATATAGTTGAGCATGGGCAGAGTTCTAAACTGAAGAAGAACAACCTGGGAAAGGATCCAAATTGGGTCCAAAGGGAGGAATCTCTAATAAACCAAAATTCCAAGGGAAGTGCTTCAACTGTGACAAGCTGGGTCACAAATCTTCTGAGTACAGGTTGCCAAAGAAGAAGAAAAACCACGAGGCAAACATGGTTGTTGGGATCTCAAAAGAAGTATCCGAGATCAATCTCTCTGCGGTTGTGATAGAAGCAAACCTGGTTGGGTCAAATCCAAGGGAGTGGTGGTTAGATACTAGAGCCACTCGCCATATATGTTCTGACAGGGAGATATTCAATTCGTTTGAAGAAGAGGCAAATGGGGAGAAGCTGTATATAGGCAACTCAGCCACATCTGTCGTCAAGGGACGTGGTCAAGTCGTTCTCAAGATGACCTCTGGTATAACCCTGAGCTTGAACAACGTGCTGTATGTACCTGAAATTCGTAAGAACTTGGTGTCCGGTTCGTTGCTAAATCAGCATGGGTTCAAGATGGTGTTTGAATCAAACAAAGTAGTTTTAACTAAGTAGGGTACTTATGTGGGTAGGGGATATGTAACTGAAGGGCTTTTTAAGCTCAATGTATCTGTTGTTAAACGAACATCAATAAAGATAATGCTTCAGTTTATTTGCTTGAGTCTTCCAATTTATGACATGGTAGACTAGGACACGTTAATTATGATACTTTGCGTAGACTAATTAACTTGAATCATATTCCCACATTTAATATTGATCCCAAACATAAGTGTAAAGTTTGCGTTGAAGCAAAACTAACAAGGTCATTATTTCAAACTATTGAAAGAAAATCTGAACCTTTTGATTTAATTCACACAGACATATGTGACTTAAAATTTGTTCAAATAAGAGGTGGCAACAAATATTTCATCACGTTTATAGATGATAGCACTAAATACTACTATGTATATTTGTTGAAAAACAAAGATGAAGCCATAGAGAAGTTTAGTCTCTATAAAACTGAAGTTGAGAATCAACTCAACAAGAAAATCAAGGTACTGAGAAGTGACCGAGGTGGTGAGCATGTAGCACCATTTGGTGAATTCTGTGCACAACACGGAATCATACACTAAACCACTGCACCATATTCCCCTCAGCAAAATGGTATTGCAGAACGTAAAAATCGTACCTTGAAAGAGATGATGAATGCAATGCTGATAAGTTCTGGATTGCCTCAGAACATGTGGGGTGATGCTATATTGTCTAGCAATTACCTTTTAAACAAGGTACCCCAAAAGAAAGAAGACAAGACCCCATATGAACTATGGAAAGGAAGAAAGCCTTCCTATAAATTCTTACGAATGTGGGGGTGTCTTGCCAAAGTGGCCGTACCTATACATAAAAAGGTGAAAATATGTCCAAAAACTGTTGACTGCATTTTCATTGGATATGCACAAAACAGTAGTGCTCATCGATTCTTGGTCTATAAATCTGACATACCAGATATACACAAAAATACGATAATGGAATCTAGAAATGCAACGTTCTTTGAACATGTATTTCCATGTAAATCCAATGACGAAACAAGTTCGTCAAAACGAACACTTGCTGATAGTTGTGAGGACCAAGAACAAGAAAAAGAAGTAGAGGATGAACCTAGACGTAGCAAAAGAGCAAGGGCGGAAACGTCTTTTGGTCCAGATTTTATGACCTATTTGCTAGAAGGTGAACCTTGAACTTTCAAAGAAGCAGTAAGCTCTTCAGAAGGACTCTTATGGAAAGAGGCTATTAAGAGCGAAATTGATTCCATCCTTCAAAATCATACTTGGGAATTAGTGGATCTTCCTCCGGGATGTAAACCGCTAGGATCCAAATGGATTTTTAAAAGAAAGATGAAAGCAGATGGAACAATTGATAAGTATAAAGCCAGACTTGTAATTAAAGGTTACAATCAACGAGAAGGCCTAGATTACTTTGATACATATTCTCCTGTGACGAGAATAACCTCCATTAGGATGATACTTGCAATCACAGCTTTGCGAAATCTTGAAGTATATCAAATGGATGTGAAAACGGCTTTCTTAAATGGAGATTTAGATGAAGAAATTTACATGGAACAACCTGAGGGTTTTTCTGCTTCAGGACAAGGAAATAAAGTTTGTAAATTGGTGAAGTCTTTATATGGTTTAAAACAAGCACCAAAACAATGACATGAGAAATTTGACAATGCTATGATGTCAAATGGATTTAAAATCAACGAATGTGACAAATGTGTTTATGTCAAGGACACAGAAAATGGCTATGTCATTGTGTGCCTTTACGTTGATGACATGCTCATTGTGGGTAGTGATGATAAAATGATCAAATCTACCAAGGACATGTTGAAATCAAGATTTGATATGAAAGATATGGGACCAGCCGATGTCGTGTTGGGAATGAAAATCTCAAGGACATCTAATGGACTCATACTAAGTCAATCACACTATATTGACATGATTCTTGAGAAATTCAACAAGAATGATTCTGGAATTTCCAGAACACCAGTAGATACAAATCTACACCTATCCAAGAATAAGGGTGAGAGGGTCTCTCAACTAGAATATTCTCGAGTGATAGGAAGTCTGATGTACTTAACAAGTTTTATAAGACCAGACATAATTAATGCAGTCAGTAAATTAAGTAGATACACGAGTAATCCAGGAACTGATCACTGGAAAGGAATAGTAAGAGTATTGAAGTACTGAAGTACTGAAGTACTTACAACTCACTCGTAATCATGGACTGCATTATACCAGATATTCTGTTGTCCTAGAAGGATACACTGATGCTAACTAGATATCTGATATGAAAGATTCAAAATCCACTAGTAGGTATGTGTTCACACTAGAAGGTGCGACAGTATCTTGGAAATCCTCCAAACAAACGTGTATAGCTAGGTCCACCATGGAATCTGAGTTTATAGCATTAGATAAATATGGACAAGAGGCTGAATGGCTACACCAATTCTTAGAAGATATTCCAAGATGTGCCGACGATTTGCATCCACTGTGATAGTCAATCAGCAATAGGAAGAGCACAGAGCAACATGTATAATGGGAAGTCTAGACATATACGTCGAAGACATAATACCATTAGACAACTAATCTCAACTGGGGTTATTACTATTGACTATGTAAGGTCAAAAGATAACATTGCGGATCCGCTAACCAAAGGGTTAAACAGAGAATTAGTTGAGACATCATCGAGAGGAATGGGACTAAAGCCCACAAGATAAAAAGTCGATACAATGGACACCCAACCTAGTTGACTGGAGATCCCAATATCTAGGTTCAATGGGACAACCAAGTTGTAAGACTTAGTTGGATCACTGTGGGGGTTACCCTCGAACCCATTCCTATGATGAAACAGTGATGCCCGTAGGGAAAAGGTTAAACCATGTTTTTAATGATTCTTATGCGTCGAAATTTCAAGCTATGGAAATCTGAGCAGAGTAATGCGGGTTACTCTTAATTAAGAAATCACCTATGTGAGAGAGAAGTAGGGCCACTTATAAAAGAGAATAGTGAAGGGCTATATTCTCCAGCGACTCTCACAGAACTAGGCAAATGTTCATGGCCAAAACGAACATAACAATGAGAACCAAATCGGGTCTGAAAGATGCCTGTGTGAGGTATGTTATCGTTTACATAAATGGCAGAGCAGTTCAAGGATATCACATCTACTGATCAGCCAGTAAAGTAAGCATACCTTTACAAGGGAAGGTTCAAAGGGTAACACCTACCTATCCTATTCAGGTTTCGACCATTTAAACTTACCAAACATCTTCTCTTGTGTCTCCTAGGTCAATTTCATTCATGTGGGGGATTGTTGGAAAATTTTGTGTATTTTGTGATAAACTCATATTTTGAGAGCATTATTTGGGTATGATTAATTCCATGAAAATGGGAGATAAATGCATATTCGAATTCTCCTCCGTGAGAGCTTCGAAATGGTATACTCAAATTCACAAAATGATTAATGGGTGAATGAGAAATTGAGTCTCAAAGTGAACCCATTGTGTAGGGAATAAAGTGAATCCCACATTGCTTAGGGAAATTATTTATATGTAGTATATAAGTGAATGGGTGATATGAGCTTTCAACATGTGTGGCATAGAGGCTCTCTCTCGCGCAAGCAGAGGGGGGGGGGGGGGGGGGGGGGTGCAAATCATGGACCTCGAACCTTCGAATTCGAATGCACGACTCGTGTGTGGGCGCGACCTGCGTACACGAATGCCGCTCCGGTTTGGACCGTGAGAGTCAAGTTGACTTTTTGCCACTTTCCTAAGTCAACATTTTTTTGTTTTGTAAAGAATAAGGAAAGCAATTAATTGTTTGGATTCTGATTTCTTACTTGATCACTAAGAATGCAGAATCGGTTTTTAATTAGGAATGAATCTCTTTAAACGGAAGATTATTCCCTATTTAATTTACTTTCCTTATCAAACTAAAAATGTGCTAATCAAGTATTTTCCAACTAAACCCTAGTTTCGGTTGCCTATAAAACCTAAGCGTCTTTTCACAGAAAATCATCCCGAAAATACTGTGTTTTACAACAGCCGCAGTATCTTCTTCTCTTCTCTGATTTCTGATTTCTGATTTCTTGGTAAGTTTGAGCTCGGTTTGAGTTCGCTGAGAGTAGCTTGTGCTTCGCACTTCCACTGTTAATCCGTTGTATCTTGGGAGACGATTGCTACACACATACGGTGTGGTATACAGCGAAATCGTCTTAAGGACACCGTGTGAAACACGGGCCTCAGATTTCTAACGTGATTTCTGTGTTGTTTATCTTCTGTTATTCCAGATTCGTACCAGGTTGGTTTTGGATTTACGATTTACAATGGGTTAGTAACATGTATTTAGGGTTTGATTAAAGCATGATATAGAAACATGTTTAGGTCAAAACTTTGGATTAATTATATGCCTATGCATGTTAGATTCGGTATATAATCCAACCCATATATCGTGTATTGTTGTGCCATATCGTACAGAAATCGTATCGGGTAGTGCCAACCTGACTCATCTTACGCCTCTAATTAATACTTATTGAATCATTATCTAAGCATACTCGAATATATCCATTTCTTAAAAAATAATTTTTTTTTGATCATGATGTCCAAAACTAAATAATAAAATATATACACACAACGACAATGATCTGTTTTACTTTGATGAAACATAGAATTATAGAAGTTTATACATCAATATGAATATATGATGGAAGTAAAACAGATCTCAACAAGTTGAATGCATCAACAATTGAGAATTTCATACGGAGATGAATATTAATTTCATTGATTATAAGAACAGGCATGGCAACTGTCCACCCAACAAATTTAAACTATTACATTACAAGCTTGACATTCGTGTAATAGGTAGATATATAGAGATAGTACGGTCCATGCCAAAAATACAAACTACTTGCATAAAATTTGAGATCATGATATATTGTGTCATTTTGTTAGTTTTGTTTTCCACAATTGTTTGTTTCAATAAGAGATAAATAGTTGTTAACTGTATTGCATCGAAGAGCTTGACCAATCAACCCTCATCTCTAACTGTAAGGATTCCCGGTTTTTGATTGGCTTATTTCGTGTGCAAACCACATATTGGGGTTGTTTGTAAAGGGTAGCTAAAGTGATAGGTGTTCATGCTCAATGAGTTCATGCTCAATGGCCCTCTTCAAGACCTCAAGATGGACAAGTACTCAAAGGTATATCTTGTGCTTACTTTCTAATTGAAGAGATTTAGTTGCACACACTCACTTGTAATGTTTGCATATGTATGCTTTACTTTAGTGTGCATTCTCTTCAAATGTCACTTTTCACACTAGCACATTGTTTGTCATATCTTGGTGTGTGTTTTGTGTCGTGTAATTCGTTTTCTGAATATGTTCGGAAACGTCCGCGCTTGCACGATAATGTGCTTGGTTTTGCGCGAAGATCGCCTTCGGAGAATGCCCTTGGCTTCTCCTTTGGTTTCACCATCATTGGTGAAACGACGGTTTGATCGGCGGCCCTGACCGCCGAATGAAACCGCCGTTTGATTCCAGAAAACTCTGGACTGAATCTGCGGTTACGATCGGCGGTCAGGCCGCCGAATCGAAACCGCTGAATTAGACCTGATGCATTTATTATTCTCAGGTTTGATTCTACGGTTTAATCGGTGGCCTGATCGCCAAATTGAAACCGCCGAATTAGATATTTTAGGTCGGTTTCTTTTTGGGTTTTGATCGGCGGTTTCGATTGATCGCTGAATGATCCCCTGCTTCTCGGGTTCAATTCGGCGGTTCAATTCTTCGGCCACGACCGCAGAATGAAACCGCCGAACGGTGATTTCAGGGGCAAAATTGTCTTTTCACTTGCCCTGTTCTTGTTGTCTATAAATATCACACTTTCTCATTTCTCTAACTTAGTTCTCTGACTCTAAAGAACCCTAAACTTTAAAGAGAGATATTTGAGAGAAAATCAAATCAAGAACTCATTTTTATACACTCAAATTATACACATATGCATCAAAGATCATCTAAGCATTTTCTAGCATAGTTAGTTTGCTTATTTGAATGAGTATTGGTCATCACACTTCCCTTGGTATGTTCTTCACTTTTATCATTGATATTTAGTGTTTTATTTATCAAGGCATCTCTTTTATTATTTGAATGATCTTAGATTAATATCTTATATTCAAAATAGAGATTGTTTGTGATGACATGATTGAGTGTTGTATTGTGATAGCTATCTAGGTTTTTATAATCTATTGTTAGCTAAGCTATTTGACATGTCATTTAGCAATTGATATCTAGGATTGCATTTGTTGCCATATTATCATCCTAGATAAGCATATAGGGTTGCCTAGCTCTTATATGCATGTATTGAGTATTTCCATATATTCACACATAGGTTGTTTTATCTCTTCATTGAGAATTTAAGTCTTGTTGGCTAAGGTTGCTTAGGCCACAAGCAATATGGACTAGAGCCACTTTTAAAGGCCTGCATGGTAGAAGTGGGGGGTTACAGACCGGAGTGTTAGACGAGGTCTACATAGGTTGTAAACTTCATTTCAATTAGTGGATTTCGAGGTTCAAGTGTGGCGCACTAAATAGCCCGTGGTTTTTTCCCAGTGGTTGGGTTTTCCACGTATATATCAAGTGTCATTTATAATTCTGCACCATATTACACTTGTTGTTTTTATATTGACTATTAGGGGCATTTTCGGAATATTGACCTTAAACGAAAATTGTGTGAAAATTAGTTAAAATCTATTCCCCCCCCCCCCCCCTCTAGATTGATATTGTATACACACCGTGTTAATTTGTGAACTTTCACTAACCAAACACATCACTATCATTTTATGATGCACCATTGCACCTTAATTTTCCTGTCCCCCCTCCCCTTCAGGTTTTTATTAGTTAGTCACGTTTTTCTTCCTGATATTTCATTTTTGGTAGAGGTGTCCTTCAACATTTTTGTTTTTTTTTTTAATTTATATGTATAGTCTTTTTTGTGGCAGTATATATTATTTTCATTAATCAACTTCGTTAACTTAATGCTCGACCGAAAAGTGTAAGCAACACATTCCTTAACATATATACTGAAATGAGCAACGTCGAATAAATATTATGTATATATAGTTAGTTTGATACCACAAACTTAGTTGATCATAAAACCCGAAAAATTAAATTTATATATAAGATTTAAATAATAATATTGAGTTGGAATAAGAAATTGGGTAGCCGACACCATATTATTATTATAATAAACATATTTAAAGAGAATGGCTTTTGTTAAGAACAAACAGATAATAGATAGCTTTTTTATTGTTGAGGAGGTGATCCACTCCTGGAAGAAAGATAGTAATTGTGGTATGTTAATCAAGCTTGATTTTCAGAAAGCTTACGACAATGTTAATCATAAGTTCTTAATGGAGGTTATGGAGAGAATGGGGTTTGGTTGAAATGGCAACAGTGGATTAAGTGGTGTATTACTTCGCCCTCTTTGTCAATGTTGGTGAACGGTTGTCCAACAAAGCAATTTTAGTTAGAAAAGGGTCTTCGTCAGGGAGATCTGCTTTCTCCATTCTTGTTTAATATGGTTGTTGAAGTTCTTGGTAGTACGCTTTCTAAAGCGAAAGGTTTGGGCATGATTAGGGGCAAAGGTTTTGGTGATGATCTGGTTCATATTACCCATTTACAGTTTGCAGATGATACGGTTCTATTCTTAGAACCTAAGATGGAGTTCCTTTTAAGCACTAAGAGAATCTTAAGGTGTTTCGAATTAATCTCGAGCCTGAGGATTAACTTTCATAAATCTTGTCTCGTTAGGATTGGTAGGAATGTGTCAAGTGAGGTGCATTGGGCGGAGGCTTTTAGATGTGTTGTGGCTTCTCTTCCAATTACCTACCTTGAGCTTCCTTTGGGTGGGAATTCATGTAGGGAAGTGTTTTTGGATCTGATTATTAAAAAGGTGGAACAAAGGCTCTCTCCATGGAAGAGAGCTTACATTTCGAAAGGTGGGAGATTGTGCTCATTAAGGCTATTTTGTCTAGCTTGCCATCATATTACATGTCAGTTTTCTCAATTCCGGTGGGTGTTGCCAAGAAAATTGAAAAGATTCAGAGGGATTTTTTTGGAAAGATGGTTTAGTTAAAAAGAAGGTTCACGTGGCAGATTGGGAGACTATGTGCAAAAACAAACGGTTTGGTGGTCTTGGTATTGGAAGGTTGAAGGATAAGGGTTTGAGTCTTATAGCAAAGTGGTTATGGAGATTTGGTAGAGAAGAAGGTTCTTTATGGAAGAAGGATTTGTGTGCTAAGTATAAGCTTGGTCTTAATCCGATTGTGTGGAATGTTTCAGACATTAGAAATGGTTCCCAGTTTTTTAAGGCTGTTGGCAGTTTTTTTGTAGATAGTCATCGTGCTTACAAGATTATAAAACAAGGTTTTCAGGTTGTGGTGGGCTGTTGTAATAGAATTCTGCTGTGGCATGATACAAGGTGGGATCAAGTTCTTTTGAAGGAGGCTTTTCCAAAAGTTTTCGCGTTAGTTTCCAATAAAAATGGGGTGGTTATAGAGTTTGGTTCGTGGGAAGAGTCTGTATGGATTTGGGATATCAAGTTAAAAAGACCTTTGTTCAACTGGGAGTTAGCCCAATGGAATTGTTTTAGGGTGGCGTTGGATAATATCAAGGTGAGGAAAAATGTTCATGATGCCTTGGCTTGATCCTTCTACCCAACGGGATTTTCTCCATCAGCTCTTTTCAAAGATGCCTGGAAGACAATAGCAATCGTATGGATGAAAATTTTGATTTTATATGGAAGGGGATTTGCCCACCTAAAATCGAGGTTTTTACCTGGCAATTACTTAAAGGAAGGATTATGGTAAGAGATGTCCTTAGGAAATTTGGGATTAATCAGTAAGCTTGTTATGAGTGCCCTTTATGTTCTGGTGGGACGGAGATGTCTGATCACTTGTTTCTGCTGTGTGACTGGTCTAGTAAAATTTGGAGGGAATGTACGGGATTATCGGGTGTCAACAGTTGTTCTAATTCGACTGTGATTGATTGGTTGAAGGGATGGAATGAATTATGTCCTTCGCGCTAAAGTAATAGAGCTTGAAATATTTTGTTTTTTGCTGTCATATGGACTATTTGGGAGTGCAGGAATGAAGTGGTGTTTCATGGTTTTCAAGCTGATTTTTGTTTGGCTGTGGATTCGATTAAATTTAGAGTGGTCCTATGGTTTAAAAATTTCGGTTGTGGTTCTGTCTGTGACTTATCTTTGCTTATGTTAGATCTTAAAGATAGGTGTGTGGATCATAAAGTTGTCAAAATTAAGAAGGGTCTAGGTTGGATTCCTCCATCGAACAATGATCTCTTGTTTAATGTTGATGGATCTTCTAGAGGTAATCAGGGGGATGCGGGTATTGGTGCGGCGCTTCGTGATTCGGATGGTAAGGTGTTATGTCTGTTTTCTTATTATGTGGGAATCCTGGAGTCTAATGCTGCTAAAGTTCTTGCTATACATAAAGCTTGTGAATTGATTTCCTCAAATCCTATCTTACAAGATCGTATCATCACTATTGTTAGTGATTCTCGTACGGTGGTGTCCTAGATCAATAGTGACAATTTTGGCAATTTAAACTTGGTGAATAAGGTGTATGACATCAGAAATTTCATTCAGTCTCGTGAAGGTATTTCAATCATTTTCAGCAATAGGGAATCGAATTCTTTAGCCGATAGTCTTGCGAAAGGGGGTTCTAGAAAGACGGGGGACAGACTTGAGTGGAGTGTTTTCGGTTTCTTTTTAGGTGGCCTTCCTCTTTTTTCTTGGCTTTTCACTGCTTTGCTGGTGCGTTTTTGGCTTTGGTTTGGTGTTTTGCTATTTTGTTTGTTAGAGCTGGTTGTATTGTCATTGTTGTGGTTTCCTTGAGGTTGCATTTGACCTCTTGGTTCATTATTGAATAAAACGTGCAGTTTCAAAAATATATATATATTTAAAGAGAATGATGAGAAATCATAAGGAAAAGGAAATGGAGCATGCAAAAAGCAATTAAAGAAATTAAACTTTTTATTAAATTGAAAATTTGTATTAACAAAACAACCAACACCAGAGTCTAGAGTCTAGAGACCACCAAATTATTATTTCTTAACATATATTTGATGACTATATTAAAACCACAATATTTAACTTTGAAGAAAGGAGGCAACTAGGCAAGTAGATGATGAGATGAGATGAGATGAAATTGACCATGCACGATGCACCACCATTTACATAATTACATGATTGTACAACCTTGTGAATTGACTTCATTGAAGTAGTACTCACTGCAACGACTTCCACAGTTGCCTCTATATCCACCGCAGCCGCAACTGCAATACACTGGCCTTCCACAGTTGATTCTATATCCACCGCAGCCGCAACTGCAATACACTGGCCTTACACAGTTGCCTCCATATCCACCGCAGCCGCAACTGCACACTGGCCTTCCACAGTTGCTTCTATATCCACCGCAGCCGCAACTGCAATACACTGGCCTTCCAGTTCCACAAGACCCATCACAGTTTCTTCCACAATAACATGGTTTTGGTATCTTCACTACAGGTGTTTTGGGATCCTGTTTGGGAGGAGGCTTTTCAGGTGGTTTGAGAATCTCTATACTCTTGATGGTTCCTCCGCCTTTGCAACATATCTTGTCCCTGATCTTCTCCGGACTGCAACACACCACTTTGATCCTCACTGTGTTCTTCTTCTCATCATACACCTGGTCTTGTATTTCTTTTGTTTTGTTCACAAAAACACCAAACACATACACATCTTAATTCAAAATTCACTCCATTTCCAATACATCCTCATAATTTGAAACGTTAAACAAAAAACAAACAGACTTACGAGGGAATTTACAAAGGATTTTCTTCACTTTCTTGTAGCACTTTGAGCACTCAAGGTCATGAACCTTCAGCAACATTTCTGTAACCTTTTTATGTAAAAAAAACATACCATTTAAGATACATAAAGGAGAATCAAATGGGCAATTAAGGAAAAAAAAAAAAACAAACAAACAAGAAAGTAGGATTCTCAAACCTTTTCTGCCATAGCTGTGTCTTTAGAAATCAGATGAGATGTACAACTTCCCTCCAAAAGTGAGACGGATGATTGTTATTAAAACAATTTAATCAAAGGACTAAAGAGAGCAAGATAAACCCTTCATAGATATATATCAACGTGATTGTACGATGAAGTCGTATTTGGTAGTTATGATTTCCGTACAACGTGACCAATGAGGTGTTGACACATGGATATAGTTGTTGAAATCCATAGTGATTATGATCATCATCAAGATTGTCGTTTAGCTTTTGATCGCTTTTGATCGCTTTTGATCGATGATTGCTGACTGTTTAATCTTTTTCCATGGAAGCATTTTGCATGTGCTGCCTTTGAATGTTTGGCACACCTCTCAGATTCCAAAGTACATGGTTTTCTTCAAGCGCAGTCATGGGCAATGCATTACCCTCCTGGGTCATGGGCCTACAGTACACGTGTCCTGAGATATAGTTTTAAGAGACATGCCTACGTGGGTAAAGTAGCCACATGGGCATATCAATTTTTAATGGTTCTCAATTTTTATCGGTGGAAATTACTCAAAATGACCATATATAGTATACAATTTTCGTTTGTAACCACAAACAAAAATTTAATTGTTAATAACCATTTTTTTTGAGAAATTACTTGAATGCCCTCATATAAAACCCTTCCCCAAACACACACTTGATCTCTCTTTTTCTCTCTCTCTCTTTCTCTCTCCTCTCCTCTCCTCTCTTTCTCTCCCTGTCAAAACACATCCTTTACAAAAATCGTCGCCTGCGTCGTCGCTTGGGCATGCACAGCCGACGAAGGTGTTGTCGAGCTGTTGGGGCTGCGCCGTCGTGCTTCTTGGCTTCGCGGTAGCGCCGTGGTGGCGCCATGCACTGCTTGGCTTCATGAACCAAGCGACGCCGTCCTTTACGCTCGGTCGACAGCGCAGTCGTGTGTCGTGTCGTCGTGCTTCGGGTGCAACAGCACCGTCAGAGCTTCCCTTTCGCCAGCGCACGGATCTGCAGAAAAAAGATAAAGTAAAAACCTAAAAAGAAAAAAACCTAATTTGAGGAAGAAAAATAAGGGAAACATTTCAACTTAGTCAAGATTTCAAGTTTCAAAATTTCATGTTTTTAGTCAAGATTTCAAGTTTTTAGTCATGATTTCAAGTTTAGTTCCAGATTTTAGTCGTGATTTCAAGTTTGGTTCCGGATTTTAGTCATGATTTCAAGTTTGCTTCCAGGTTTTTAAAAAATAAACTAAGTTCAAAGGTACTTTTGTAATTTATGGACATACACTGAATTTTTTTTTAAAAAAGTGGTTATTAACAATTAAATTTTCAAAAGTTGTTATAAATGAAAGTTTAATGTTTCTAATGGTTATTTTTGGTTTTCTCTCTTTTTATCATGCTCATGTGGGTAAAGTAACCGGACCCATCTAATCATGATAAATTTGTCATTAATCCATCAATGGTGAGTCCCTAAGTGGAGGCTTTGAAAGATTAAGCAATCTCCTAACCTAAGCTCTATAAGAATATCTTGGGCCTAAACATACCAGAAAGCAATGTTGTAGAAAGTGTTTGGCGCTCATCAGGCGGCGACCCCCCGCCTAGTGCCTAGCCTGCCTAGACAGGGACTAGGTGACTGGCCAGAAGTTGACTGGTGGCTAGTCGACGGTCGATCGAAATTTTTTTAATATATTTTTTTATTATAATTGAGTAAATGTTCATACTATTCATATATTAAACCTCAAATTGAAATAGAATTCCAAACAACTCAATATTGAGAATCAAAAACCGTAAACAACTAAATAAAATATAACAAATTCAATCAAATTCCAAAAAGTCAACCTAGTCGGTCAACGGTGACTAGTCATTGACTTTGACCGACTAGGTGAACTAGGCGGTAAACCACCTAATCGGGATGGCGGACCACTGACTAGGGACTAGGCAACGCCTAGTCAGGGACTTTTGCAACACTGTTAGAAAGTACTGCATTCTCAAAACCATCAACTAAGTTTCGTTGTCTTATTTTATCATGGTCGGATGACAGATAGAGCTCATGTGCCTTTAACTTAGGTGAGTTAGCAAAATGCAAAATTTGAATGGTGTATGGATATATAAATACATCGTAAATTATTATATATTTATAAATTATATATATATTTACACACACCGCCTGCAGCACTCTGTTGACGAGACTAAGACACAAGGGGATGAGATCGAAAAGGTTGTTGAGAAATGGTTGACTAAAGTGGATGAGTTTACTAAAGGGGTTGTAAAACCCATCATTAATGATCAAGACAAAGTAAGGAAGTTGTGTTCAATCAGCTTCTGCCCCAATCTGATGGTTCATTACTTCCTCAGCAAGAAAGCAGCCAAGATTGCAAAGGAAGGGATCGTTCTCTAGGGAGAAGGAAAATGTGAGAAAGTTTCATACCGTCCTCTCCTTCGATAAACAATTTCCACCTATTGTTTGCAATTAAATCATTTTCAAATAATCCAATTGTTTTCCAAAATCAAGCATTATGTAATTTAACTTTTCGCACTTAGAGTAGGTTTTCTAGACTAATTAGCATTTGACCGATAGAGTCACCGATCCCTATGGACGAACTTTTCATTTTAAATGGAATGTATTTTACTTCATCACTTTCCCAATTTAAACATTAAGTATAAATATTTCTTTAACTCTATATTTATTTGTATTTGTATTGTAATTTTTTTTTTGCATGTTATAACTTAAAACCATGAAATGTTCGTTTTTTTTTTTTAAAAAAATAAAATATAATTTTTAGTTTAGTGCTGGCAAAACGGGTCGGGCCTGGCGGGCCGCTCCGGCCAGCCTGGCCCGCCAGCTTAACGGGCTAGACCCAAGCCCGTTAAGCTGGTGGGCCAGGCAGGGCCCATGTGTAGAGTTCGTGGGCCGGGCCTGGTAAGGCCCGCGGGCTCTAAAAATATTTGCAAAATTGAATTCTGGCCGCCAAAATTCAAATTCAACTACCTTACAAGTAAGCAAGTAATTAGCTAGGTGGCCGTTGGGGGGGGGGGGGGGGGGGGGGGGTGGGGAACTTTTAAAAATTACACTTTTTAAAATCTTTTACAATTTTTTCCAATTATACCCTAACCTAACATTTTCCTATAAATATCCCCATCACTCTCACCTCATTCTCTACATTTTCTCTGCTCTCTTATTCTCTCTATTCTCTACAATCTCCAACATCTCTCACTCACTCTTTCAACTATTTTGTAATTTATTTTATTTATTTAATATATTATTTATATACTATATACTATTATACTAATATACTATACACTATACATTATATATTATATATTATATATTTACATACCTCCCACTCTCTAGTCTCTACATATTCTAAGGCTCTTACTCAAAGGTATTGTCTTGGTTTTTATTTTTTTTTTATTTTTTATAATTAACTTTCATTTGTTATTTAATTATTAACTATTATTAATATGTTTGTAACTAATGTTATTATCTGTTATGTTGTTAGGTATTCAATATTTCAATTGATTAATTAATTCCACACTCTCAACTCTCAACTCTCAACTTTCAAGCCTCCAATTTAAGGTTAGTATGTCTACTTCTCTACTTTTGTTATTAATAACCTTTTATATAGTAATTATTATTATTTAGTATTTAGTGATTAGTATGAGTGTAGTTATTAGTTAATATTGTTGTTAGTAATATGTTAATTTTATGTTTTTTTTTTATTGTGAGTTTAATAACAAAATAATAATTAAAAAAATTAATTCCTAATTTTTTCAAAATTTTTGAAATTATTATTATATTACAAAGATTATGTTTTTTTTTTTGGTAGAGTTTAAGAAGAAAATAATAATTTAGACAAATTAATTCCGATTTTTTTTTTAATTTTTTTTGAAATTAATAATATATTAGAATGATTATGTTAATGTTTTTTGTAGAGTTTAAGAAGAAAATAATAATTTAAAAAAATGAATTCCCAATTTTTTAAAATTTTTTTGAAATTAATAATATATTAGAATGATTATGTTAATGTTTTTTGTAGAGTTTAAGAAGAAAATAATAATTTAGACAAATTAATTCCGAATTTTTTAAAATTTTTTTAAATTAATAATATATTTGAATGATTATGTATTTATGTTTATGTTTTTTGTAGAGTTGAAGAAATAAGAAGAAAATAATAATTTAGAAAAATCAGTTCTGAATTTTTTAAAATTTTTTTGAAATTAATAATATATTAGAATGATTATGTATTTATGTTAATGTTTTATTTTGTAGAGTTTAAGAAGAAAATAATAATTTAGAAAAATTAATTCCGAATTTTATTAACATTTTTTGAAATTAATAATATATTAGAATGATTATGTTATGTTTTTTTGGCATCATAATCATGTCTCGAAACCAAAGATGCGCATAATATTTGATATTATGATGCCAACTTTGAAAATTAATAAAATTTTCAAAGTTGGCATTATAATATCAAATATTAAGTTTGTGCACATATAGTTGCATTCTGAGTACTATGTCCACAAAATTCTCAAAGTTACGAGTCCTACCAAGTAATGAACGTCCAGAGATTCTTCCATCTAGATGACAAAATACATGTTTTAACAGCATCTCTCTCTGTTAAAACCTGTGTTTTGTCATTGAGATGGAAGAAATCTCTTGACGTTCGTTTACAATCTTAATTTCGATGATTAATTGATTATGATTATAAACTTGGTACCGACGAGTAACTTTGAGAATTTATTAATTTGATGGATAGAGTACTCAGTATTTGTCAATGCAAATTTTGATGAATATGTTTTTTTTAGAAAAATTAATTCGATTTTTTTTTTTAATTGTTGAAATTAATAATATATTAGAATGATTATGTTTTTTTTTTTTTTTTTTTTTTTTTAGAGTTTAACAGCAAAACAATAATTAAAAAAAAATTACTATGTTTAATTGTGTAAATGTATAATTGTATATTTGTATGTTTAATTTGTTATTTGTATATAAATGTATAATTGTATCTATGACATTAAATCATTTATTTAATTATAATCTTAGGAAAATGAATCCTAGAGACTTGAACCTGAACCCTGGTGACTATTTGCCGAAGGAGGAGATCAACCGATTATTCAATGAGTTCCATCCCGATCTCGATCCCTCTAGTAGTACGGGTGAGGGACCTTCTTCCTCGACACTGAATTCGAGTAAGAAGAGGAAGAAGAAATCGAAGGTGTGGGATTGCTTTGACCCTGTAATGGTAAAGAATACAGATGGTTGCGAAGTTAAGCGTGCCCAATGTAAGTATTGTCAATCTATACTCACCAGTTCAGGTAAGGGAATTAGTCATCTCAAGAGACATAGAGACAAATGCATGGCTTCCAATGGGCAAGTCGATACAACTCGACAAACCCAACTACAGCGGAACCTAGATGGTTCTGTGAGTACATGGCAGTATGACCCCGACCGGGTCAAAGAGCAAGCGGAGTTATACTGCGTTGCAACTGACCAACCCATAGGTTTTCAAGATAACCCCCATTTTTAATATTTTATTAATAATGCTTTTAACCCCCAATATGTCCCTGTTTCTAGAAACACAACTATGAGCGATTTGATTCGTACTTTTAAAAAACGTAGGACTGAATTGATTTATGAATTGCAAAATATTTCCTTTTCAATTGCATTAACGTTCGACATCTGGAGCGGGCGTTCAAAACAAGATTATTTATGTGTCACTGGACACTATGTAGACACCCAATGGATTTTACAAAAAAAGCTCCTTGATTTTCGTGTCATGGATTATTCACACACTGCACAAAAATATTTTTCAGGTTATTATGTCCGTTATACAAGATTATGGCATTCATAAACACATCATGTCAATTACTTTGGATAATGCATCTGCTAACTCCAAAGCTATAAAATTTTTCATTAATTCTAACATCCCTAATATTGCGGGAAAATTTTTCCACTTCCGTTATGCATGTCACATTATAAAGTTGATTGTAAAATCAGGTTTAAAGCAGCTGGAAAGTCAAATCGACAATATTAGGGTGGCTTTGGGTTGGATTATGGCATCTAACCAAAGAATTGCTGAGTTTGCCAGATTTTGTAGATCAAAGGACATAATACCTCGTAAGTTCCAAATAGATATGCCGATAAGGTGGAGCTCAACATATTTAATGTTGAAATCTGCTTTACCATATTCTTCAGAAATTACTAGTTTTTATAACCTGAACACTGCCAACGACACCGGACGTGAAAAACTCACAGATGGTGATTGGTATGTGGCTAATGTTTTTGTTGAATTTTTAAAAGTTTATTATGATGCTACTGTAGAATTTTCCGGGGTTTATTACCCCACATCTCCTCTTGCACTTCATAAACTTTATAACATTGCTGATTTACTTAGACAATATAGTGATAATGTGATGGTAGCTTCCGCTGTTGCTGCTATGCAAAAAAAATATGTAAAATATTGGGGGAAATTCCTCTTTTGTATGCCTTTGGTATTGTTATAGATCCTAGGTTTAGTTTTAATGGTTTAGAAGTTTTTTCTACTACTTTAGGTGAGGCTCTAGGATTAAGTGAAACGGATGTTGCTGAACATCTTAGTACACTGAAATCCCAAATGTTCGAGGTTTTTTCTATTTATGAGAACAGGTATAGCGACGGAACAGCGGAACCGGTGCCTCCTCAGCAACAATCCCAACAACAATCGAAGCTCATGAAAAAAAAATTCAACAAGGCCACAAGGCCCATAACTTCTCACGCTTCAGGAAGTTCGAGTCCAAGTCAAAGTCAAGCTCAACGAAAACACGTGGAGCTGAACTGATATCTGAGTACAGAGTACTCCATCACGGATAACGATGACTTCACAACCAATGATCTTCTGAAATGGTGGCGCAGCAAGAGAAACAGTTTCCCCATTTTATTGAGATTAGCATGTGACGTCCTTGCTATACCGATTTCAACAGTTTCATCTGAGTAGGTATTCAACACAGCCGGACGAATTCTAGAAGACAGAAGATGTTCATTGGCCCCTGATGTCGTCGAAGCATTAACATACCTTAAGGATTGGCAAAATGCAAGATTCAGACGATAACATCAACTTGAAAATGAAGAACTCACGGATGACTTCTCCACCATGACCATAGAAGAGAGTTCTAGTAGCAACTAGCCGACGAGCTGATATAATTGTAAATACTTAATTTTTTTTTTTCCGATTGCACTCTTTTTCCCTTACCAAGTTTTTATCCCATTGGGTTTTTCTTGGTAAGGTTTTTAACAAGGCAATCATGATTTGTAATTTATACTTTTCACCACAAATTTAATACGAAATTACAAAAATATTATTCATTGAAAACTAATTAAGTGTTGTATGAAATGAAAAATGTTATATTTCATATTAAAATTATTACATTAATAATTA
This sequence comes from Acer campestre, assembly GCA_954870605.1. NCBI lineage: Eukaryota > Viridiplantae > Streptophyta > Magnoliopsida > Sapindales > Sapindaceae > Acer > Acer campestre. The sequence continues at coordinate 56,386,583 of OX940800.1, read as the reverse complement.
CACAACATTATTACAATGTATAAAAATAATATTGTATTAAAAAAATGTTTAAAAAAAATTCGAAGCCCACTGGGCTCGGCCCATCTGGGTCCGACCCGTTAAGGGCTTAACGGGCCAGCCCGCCAAAGGCTAGGCCCCGCTTGTCCCATAACAGGCCAGGGCCCAGGTAGGGCTCACCCTTTCACCTGACGGGCCACCCTTTCACCTGACGGGCTGGCCCGTTTTGCAACCACTGTTTTAGTTAAGCATTGTCAAATAGATAAACGGGGAAATTTTGGTATTAGGAAAATAGGGACAATGGAGAAAAGGGGGGATGAGAATACCTCCCCTAAACTCCCCAATCCCGGCCCGATAGGGACGGGGGACCAATATCCATCCTCATTATCGGGTTGGGGGACCAATATCCATCCTCATTTCCCTAATGCCCATCCCTAATTGAATGAATTGTATCATTGGATATTCTCTGATTCTCTCTCTCTCTCTCTCAATTTGTACGTCTCTAATTTGTTCTATCGCAAAATTCTCGTTTTAGGTGTTATGGTCATTGTTAATTATAATTTGGTAGGTGCCTCTCTCTCTCTCTCTCTCTCTCTCTCTCTCTCTCTCTCTCTCAATTTGTACGTTTCTAATTTGTTATGCTGCAAAATTCTTGTTTTTAGGTATTATGGTCATTGTTAATTATAATTTGGTAGGTATATATATCTCTCTCTCCCTAAATTTATACGTTTCTAATTTAATTTGTTCTATTGCAAAATTCTCGTTTTAGGTATGATTGGTCCAAACTCACATGGTAAGACTCTCGCAAGTGTACGAGGTCGGAGTGTAATATAATGACCGAGTAGGGATCGTTCCCACGAGGACTAAGGATTGATTACCGGTTTTTATCGGCTTATATACTATTTGGACAATTTAAAATGAGAGTTTTTCTACTTCTAACAATAAAAAGATTGATTTTAAAGCAAATAAAACACTAACCACAACTAAAGTGAATGTGATGATATGAGAAAAGTGTGCTAGAACATGAATCCACCTAACCCTTCAATTAACTCTTGACTCACTTAGTCCCTCATTTGTGCAAGTATAGATTATAGGTTTGTATTCCCTTAAATCAATCTCTAATCTCTCTCGATGTCTTAGAGATTGTATCCAAACATATATAATATGGATGAACTCATTAAGAATAGTGGAACACATACATGAACCCTATATGCTAGCCTAGTGTATCTCTCACTTTCTAGTCATATATAGTAAATGTTTTGTTTATCTAGTGATCATTCAACAAGATGGCCAATCAAGACAAAAGCATTAAGCATACACGCCATTCATATAACTACACAAACACTTGTAGAGAGGAATCATTAACAATAGATTAAGGGTTTGGTTTCATCATTGTTCTAGCATAAGAGTATTTAGTTGATATTACACATAAAAACCATACAAAATCTCCAATAAACACAGACCATAACAATTACAAGAAGATAAAAGGTAGAGTTTAAGAGATAAACTAAGATGATGATCTCCTTCTTGCAATGCTTGATCTCTAATGGCTTCCTTCTCCAAGAATCACTCCTCAAAGCTCCAAGGATGATGAAGAACCACCAAAACAGAGAGAAAATAGAGGTTTTTGCTGGAGAAAGGATGTGTGTGGTCGTGTGTGCTCAAGGAAGGAAAGAATGGGTCTTTCAAAGTCTTCCCTCTCTTCTCCCCATGACAACCAACTCCATACTTCTTAAATGAAGAGGGCCCACCAAGATTTCCTCATCATTACCTCCCCTCTCTCAGCAAGGGCAAGGGTCAGAGACAAGATCTCTGGTCGGTCGAAATTTGGGGGCCCAAGGATCTGAAAATGGCAACTGAAGTTGACAGCATCGGGCGAATTCTGCGCTCTGTTATGCGCCCTGTTCTACAGCTAAGGGCGCAGAACTACAAAAATATGATCCTCTGATAAGAAAAATGCGCCCTTCTTTGCACCCAATTATGCAGCCAAGGGCGCAGAAAGAGGAAAATGTGATCCTCTGCCAAAAAATCGGTGCCTTGTTCTGCGGCCCCTAAACGCAAAACCACAAGGGCGCAGAACGGCTTTCTGAAATTGCACATTTGCCCCAGAATTCCTGCATCTTTGCACATAAGCCCATATTCTGGAAGGAATCTTGAAACGCTTATAAAATCCGTTAAAAACACGGTTTTACCTGGGATTTGAGCATAAAAGATACAAATAAGGGGGCTATACTTCGTGTAGAAATAAGAGTTATCAACACCCCCAAACTTATCTTTTGCTCGTCCCGAGCAAATCGAAACAAAGAAAAACCAACAAAGATCAAAATAAAAACATATCAAAATAAAATCATTCTGTTAAGCCTATTAAAAAAAATGAGATGCAACATGAGTGTAACCAAGAGTGGGCAACCGAAAATAATGCTAAGATCACTGAGACAAGGCAAGAATTTCAAAAGCTAATTTTGCTACAACAAGAGAGATTGCAATTCCATACTTGATAGTGAACTAAGCTTCAAAAGCATCGAACACAAGAGTCATAAGATAGCATTTTGCTTCGACTCTAAACCTTTCCAGTACTCTCTTATTTTACCACACAGAACCTAAGTTCACTCAACAAACTCATGCGGTTGGAAGTTATGCACAAAAAGATTATCAAATTACACGCATGATATTTCTCAAAAGACCGCTAGAGTTAGAATGCAATAGGACCACAAGAACGGAATCGAACATTAAGAACAGGGCAAACACCAAAGAATACCTTGCAAGCAAGCAAAATCCCTCCTAAAGATCAATTAGGACTTCTTTTAAAGCACAAGTAAGGCGATGGAATTTTCGGTGATGGAAATGCTAGGTGGATATGGTATCATGGGCAAGCTAGCGATTATGGAGAAGATTCTCATTTAAAAACACTTTTCTCCTTTTGATGAGTGTTCTAGGCACAACAACTTATTCTCAACATATTTACAAATAAACGAACATTTATTCTTTTTTTTTTTCTTTTTTTTTTTTATAGAGAAACTAAGGATACACAATTTACAAAATTGTCCTAAATACAACTCCTTTCCAATCTAAACTTTTTGAGCTTCATTCTCAATGATCTTTAACTATAATCGCCGCTAAGGGTTGGTTTAGTGTTTAGGTGATATGGGATGGGATGATTTAGTGAATGGTTAAAGAGTGTGGGATATCAATGAAAGAACAATAAAGCATGCACACACAAGGTCATGAGATTGTGTTTGGGCCATTTTTAAGTGACTTAACACACTTTGCCTACGTCATCTCTTAAGGCACGGACTAAGCAAGCAAGGCGGAACAAAGGTGATGCCCTTAAATGGATGTTCTTTAATGCCCAATGCATGGAGTGAGGTCCTTAAAATTTCATGCTCATTTATCTAAAAGAGGAGTGTTTAGGATTTTAAAAGAAAATTCACACTCATAAGGACGCAATTTAAGGCTCTTGCCTCACACGGGTAGCCTCTACTAATGATCTCAACATCTTAAGCGCGATACCTCATTTGCTAAGACACATTACAGTCTGGCAAGATGTGTGCAAGCAATGTGGTGTAGCTTTGACTAATGCTACCTAAGCCCGGACTCAGTGAAACAAAGCATATCATGAAATCCGACCCACAGAACATCTCACATGCATCTCAACAAAAATGTTTGAAAAATTTTGAAAAATTTACTCATTTTAGCAGAAAAACAAAAATTTTATTCTAAGGCCGTACCCCCAAACTTAAACTAAACTTTGTCCTCAAAGTTTTCAAAATTGGACAGAGTTCCATTTAAAGGTGGGAATATCCCCAAATGCCCCATACATGAATGATCACAAAGGCACTCAAAAATCAATATCCAACAAGAAAAAAAAAATCTCCAAAAAGTTATAACTTCAACTAAAAGCAAAGAAAAGATTAAACTAAAATCCAACAAGTAAAAGCAAAACATAAAGCATCCGATAAAATAAAATATCCGAACATCCAAAAAGTGAAAAGATAACCCTGAGAATGACTGGTCAGAGGATCATCCTAGCCACCATGCTCTGAACTCGGCCCTACTCCACCATGACACTCCGAGGCACTCAAGCGGCTCTCCTGGATAGCTCTCGTCAATCTGGCCACCTCGCTCTTAAGAGAAGTCTACCTCGTCTCTATAGCATCCTGCCTCCTGAAGATCTCATCAACCCACGCTGGCCTCTACACAATCTCATCTACCCATGCTGGCCTCTGTAACAACTCATCCATCCAATCCGGCCTAAGGTCCCCCTCTGGAACTGCACTTGGGTCCTTTTCAGCAGCCACGTCAGCCTCAGCAGCAGCAGCAGCTCGGGCAGCCTCATCTCTCATTTGCCTCTTCTTGGTGGCAACTGGTCGCAGGCCTGCCTCACGCCTCTGAGCGGAAATATCATTGAACGTCCTGGAGTTCAGCGGCCTGTCCATCTGTGCAATCCGGTCCCCTTCCTCCTCCTCCTCTATGCCAGCCTGCTCGCAGAAGTAAGTGATCAAAGCAGGGAAAGGCATGACTAGGTTGTTAGCTTTTCCCGCACGGATGATTGCATGCCGAATCAACTTTCCGACATCCAGCTTCTCCTGGTGCTTAATACAATACAGGATCGTGGCGAGGTCAAAAACGGTCAAGGTGATCTGCCTGTAGGGTTTCAGTGAGGAGGACAAAAAGATGACCCAGAAGGCCCAATCCAGCTCTAAATCATGCTGAAGCAGCTGATGCTCACCATCGTCCCATGAGCCCACCAGATTTGGCATCCGTAGCTCCCTAGCAAGGTCTTCATTATACCTTTTGAATATGCTGAGCTTGGGTACTTCAGTGTCTAACTCTTTGTAAGTCTTGGTATCGTAATACCTATTGATATCCTGAGCACTGAACCCTACATCAACCCCCCTCACCTTGACTGGTGTGCCCTTCTCAAATTTTTTGAAATCCATAGCTGCATAGAACTCACGAACCAGTCTCTCATTGATTCGGTGAGCAGTGGTCACATACTGGCGCCAACCCATAGCATCCACCTTGTAAAAGCCTCATTTTTATTGGCTCATTTCATGACAAACCACATTGTGGGGGTTTAAAATGTAAGGGTAGTTTAGGGCTTCCATGTTCGTGATCAAGCTCATTTGGTTTTCAAGCCCTCAAGCACAAGAGCTCATTGAAGGTACAATCACTTGTGCTTAATCTTAATTGAAGAGATTTAGTTGCACACACACACTTAGCGTATTTGCATATGTGTGCATTCTCTTCACATATCACTTTTCACTTGCACCTCTTTGTTGTTTGGTCATGTTTCGGGAAGCTCAAATCTGGAGTTTACCCGAGACAAATGCGACCTTAGAAGTGACTTCCATCAAAGTCACTTTTAAAGTCTCTTTTTGACCCCCTATACCGAGACAGATGTGACCTTAGAAGTGACTTCCATCCAAGTCACTTATAAAGTCGCTTTTTGACGGGAGAAATGGTTTTTCTTTACAAAACTACGTAGTTTCATTTAGGGTTCATATATATTTCCAAAACTACGTAGTTTCATTTAGGGTTCATATATATATGATGTCTTCTCTCTTGTATGCTTGCAAGAGCCACAAAATTAAACCCTAGAGAGAGAGGCTCCATATTCTTGAGAGAGAAAGCACCAAGATTGCTTCTTTAACTCTCCAAACCCAAAACCCATGTACATATAACATGTTTCATGCATCAATCTTCCATGGGTCTTCTTCATTTATGACTTGGTAAGTAGAACAAACACCACATCTTCATTTATTGTTCTATCTTAGTCAAGACATGTCTTGGATTGCTTAGTTTAGTAAATCTTCACTCTTATTGCATGTTTAGTGAAGTTATGACATGATTGGGTTTGTATTGTGATAGCTAGCATTTAGGACCATTTTGCCCTCTAGCTAAATCTCTATGCTTTGCATTTAGACATTGTTGATTAGGACTCCTTGATTGCATTTCTTGATTGCATTTGTTGTCCTTGCCTTGTTTAATGACAACTTATGTTGATTGGATTTTGTTTGATGACTAGATTTTAGGTTTTCATATCTATAACTAGTTAGGTCTTCATGAGCATTCATTTAGACATATTGATATCTAGGATTGAATTAATTGTTATTTCATAATCCTAGATAAGCATTTAGTGTAGCCTAGCATTATTTGCATTTAGAATATTATCATATTCACATAGGTTGTTTTGATCTCTTTATTGAGAGTTAAGTCTTGTGACTACCGGTGTGTAGTGCTCAAGCACCTTTGGTCTAGGTTCGCTATAAAAGGTCTGCGGGTAGTAGTGGTGGATTAGTAACCGAGAATGGTGTGACTAGAGGTCAACCTAGGGTTGTAATCATCATTACATATAGTGGATTCGAGGATCGTGTATGGCGCACATATCAGCCCGTGGTTTTTTCCTTGTTGAAGGTTTCCACGTAAAAATCAAGTGTCCTTTAAATTCCGCACTTTTACTTGATTTTTATTGTTTATTGAAATGGGTTAATTGTGATTAATTTTGACTAATCGAAAAATTGGTAATAATCGATTAACAACCCATTCACCTCCCCTCTAGGTTGTTTAGACACACGCGAGTATATATTTTCACACCTGATTGGGGATATTGGACTCTATCAGGCTGTTGAGGTCTATACATCTCTCACTCAAAATCGTTCTGCGCAAATTGTGTTCCAACCTCAAAACATAACTCGAGTGGCAGATTCCAACACTAGACCCACTGGAAGAAGCACCCTTTCCCTTAGATTGCTTCTGACCGGCCCGAGGCATGCTTGAATCAAAAACAGCTGGCACCTGCAAACAAACATATATACACAATTCCATGTACAAAGCCACACAAAAATCACCACCCTTAGACTAGAGAAATAAAAATAAGAAAATAAATAAAAACAAAATAAGCATAATACTACAATAGCAAATACAAAATCCGATATAGATTAACTACATCAACTACAATAAGCCAAAATTATCTAAGCATAACTAAGATTAGCTACAATAAGCAAATATAATCTTAAAATCTAAATAAACCTTACATAATCCGAAAATAAAAGATGAAATTAACCGAAATTAGCATAAAATTTTCTTCCAAGTACCCAAGCAACAACCAAACCACAACTTGGCTCAAAAACTCACTCTTAATCAACAAAATATCAAGAGGAAACGAAATCACACCAACAGCCCACATGCAAACCACCCCAATCAACAATATCCACGCCTAGAACATGCCAATCTATCGACAACAAGCAAACCCACTCAAATAGATCGAAATCTACGCCCTAACTTCAAGAATTTAAGGTTTGTGCTCGAAATTATGAAGATATGAAGAAGAAAGAGTGAATTCGAACAAGAAAGATGAAGAATTGGAGAGGATTTACCTTGATTTCACGTGAATGGGGGAGGAGACCACCTAGGAGAAGAGAAGAAACCAATTTGGGGCTTTTACGACACTTACCTGATTTGAACAGCAGCCCTCGTTTTTGTGCAGAAATCGCACAATTTTGCGCCCTGTTATGCGCCCTTGGCCGCATAATAAGGGAGCAAAACACCTTTTTTTTGTAAAACGCACCGTTTCATTAGGGCATTTCTGCGCCCAGTTTTGCGTTTAGGGGCCGCAAATCAAGGGCGCAGAAAAATGTCCAGAGGATCCAACAAAGTTCTATGCCCCTGTGTTTTGCGGCCCATGGCCGCAGAATTGCCCTGAATCCTGATTTTTTCATTTTCTTCACCCTTTTCACCCAACTCACTTATACACCAGAAAGTCATCAAAACCTGCTTGGAAAAACAAAAACAAACAACTTGGAAGCAACAAAACTTACCTAAAACACGAAAACACAAAATAAGGCAAAAATACTAAAACATGCAAAATAGTAGATAACTATGTACAAAGTAACACTTCCCTTCAATGGCTCGGTTCATTGAGGAGGATCACTTCCTTACTGTCCTCCGTTTCCTGCTCCCAGTAGAGCTTCAACCGTTGCCCATTCACCTTGAAGCTTTCCTTAGCATCGTTTCAATCTCTACGGCTCCGTGCGGAAAGACTTTCTTCACTGTGAACGGTCCGGTTCGGTCCATCCGCTCTTGAGCTTTCCAGGGAATAGTCTCAACCTTGAGTTGAACAAAAGAACCCTATTGCCAACCCTGAGCTCCTTGTAGGCCAACCTCTTGTCATGCCACCTATTCGTCTTCTCTTTGTAAATCCTCGAACTCTCATAAGCTTCCAACCTTATTTCTTCCAATTCACTGAGTTGCAACAACCTCTTTGCACTCGCTTCTTTCATTTCGAAATTCAAGGTTTTTATTGCCCACCAAGCCTTATGCTCTAACTCAAAAGGGAGATGGCATGCTTTCCCATAGACAAGTCGGAATGGTGACATGCCTATAGGAGTCTTATATGCGGTGCGATACGCCCATAAATAATCCTCCAACTTAAGAGCCCAATCTTTTCTCTTGACCCCCACTGTTTTCTCAAGAATTCCCTTGAGCTCTCGGTTCGAAATCTCGACTTGGCCATTAGCTTGAGGGTGGTAAGGGGTGGTTATCTTGTGCTTTACCCAATACTACTTCAACAATGCCTCGAATCTTTTGTTGCAAAAATGGGATACCCCATCACTTACAACGGCTCTCGGTGTCCCAAACCTTATGAAAATATTCCTCTTCAAGAACTTGGTGACTTCATTAGCTCCACATGTTCGTGTGGGTATGGCTTCCACCTATTTGGACACATAATCTACCGCCACTAGAATGTACCTATTTCCAAAAGACATTGGAAAAGGACCCATGAAATCCACTCCCCAAACGTCAAAGACCTCGACTTCAAGCATTATGTGCATTGGCATTTCATCCCTTTTTGTTATGTTTCCGGTTCTTTGACACCGGTCACATGCCTCTACATAGCTTCGAGAATCCTTGAATAGGGTTGGCCACCAAAAACCTGACTGGAGGACTTTTCTTGCTGTCCTTGAGGCACCGAAATGGCCTCCACACTCTTTGGAATGGCAATGGCTTAAAATCTCTTCCATTTCGTCATCGGGCACACACTGCCGAATGATCCCATCACTACAGACTCTGAATAACAGTGGTTCATCCCAAAAGTAATGCTTCAACTCTGAAAAGAACTTCCTTCTTTGATGATGATTCAACTCCATTGGCACCACATTGCTCACCAAGAAGTTTACAAAGTTGGCAAACCAAGGAACTTGACTCCTCTCAACCATAAACAACTGCTCATCCGGAAAGTTTTCATTTATGGGCATATCAACCGCTACTCCATCTCTTTCCAATCTTGAGAGGTGATCGGCAACTAAGTTCTCGGTTCCCTTTTTATCCTTGATCTCTAAATCAAATTCTTGAAGCAATAGAATCCATCTTATCAATCTTGGCTTGGCATCTTTCTTGGCCATCAAGTACTTGATTGCCGAATGATCCCTGTAGACTATCACCTTGGATCCCACTAGATACGATCTGAACTTATCAAATGCAAATACTATGGCTAGCAACTCTTTCTCTGTAGTGGCATAATTGATTTGAGCTTCGTTCAAAGTTTGACTAGCATAATAGAAGACATGTAGTCGCTTTTCTTTCCGTTGACCCAATACAGCACCCACCACATAGTCACTTGCATCACACATAAGTTCAAATGGCAAATTCCAATCCAGAGTGGAAATGATCGGAGCCGAGGTTAACTCCTTCTTCAACAATTCAAAAGCTCTCAAACACTCCTCATCAAACACAAAAGGCACATCTTTCATGAGCAAGGAACAAAGTGGCTTCGTGATCTTGGAAAAATCTTTGATGAACCTTCGGTAGATACCCGCATGCCCCAAAAAGCTTTGAATTCCCCTAACCGAAAGTGGTGGAGGAAGCTTCTCTATTACTTCAATCTTGGCCTTATCAACCTCAATCCCCTTTTCTGAAATCTTATGGCCTAGCACAATGCCTTCCTTTACCATAAAATGACATTTTTCCCAATTCAAAACCAAGTTTATGTCTTCACATCTTTGAAGAACCAAACCCAAATTGTGAAGGCACCCGACAAATGAGGACCCAAAAACTGAGAAGTCGTCCATAAACACCTTAATGAACTTCTCAACCATATCGGAGAAAATGGCCATCATACACCGTTGAAAGGTCGCCGGAGCATTACACAAACCAAAAGGCATCCTCCTATAAGCAAATGTCCCATAGGGACATGTAAAAGTAGTCTTCTCTTGGTCCTCCGGATCTATAGCAATTTGATTATAACCCAAATACCCATCTAGGAAGCAGTAGTAGTTATGACCGGTTAGGCGCTCCAACATTTGGTCAATGAACTGCAATGGGAAGTGATCCTTCCTTGTGGCGGCATTGAGCTTTATATAGTCTACACAAACTCTCCAACCGGTTACCGTTCTTGTTGGAATGAGCTCCTTGTTCTCATTTGGGACCACGGTTATCCCACCTTTCTTTGGCACACATTGCACCGGGCTCACCCATGAGCTATCTGAAATTGGGTAAATAATACCCGCATCAAGCAACTTCAGAATCTCCGCTCTCACTACTTCCTTCATGTTTGGGTTTAGTCTTCTTTGGTGTTCAATTGATGGCTTGAAATCATCCTCCATAAGTATCTTATGCATACATATTGATTGGCTTAGACCTTTGATGTCGGAAATGGTCCATCCAATCGCCCTTATGTGCTTTCTCAAGACTCTCACTAACTTCTCTTCCTCAAGCTTGGACAAGGATGATGAAATTATGACCGGGAGGGATGATGCCTCTCCAAGAAATGCATATCGTAAATTTGAAAGCAATTGCTTCAACTCTAAAATGGGAAGCTTCTCCACGGATGGTGGAAGTCTTGGTTTTCCCACATCTAACTATTCAAAGTGCCATCTTTTTCTAAAGTTCGTCAATGGAAAGGTGTCCAAGTACAAAGCATGCTCGGCCACTTCACTATCTTCATCTTCTTTGGTTGCACTCTCTCTAATGCACACTTACAAAGGGTCTTTTGGAATTGTCTTTTTGAAGAAATCTTCCACTAGAGGCTCAGTTACCTCCAATCTCATTCAATTCTCAACATCCACCGGTTTCTTCATGGCCTTGGACATGTGAAAGACTACTTGATCATCACCAACTCTCAAAGTCATTTTGTCTTCCCTCACATCAATTAGTGCCCCTGCTGTCTTCAAAAATGGCCTTCCTAAAAGGAGTGGAATCTCCATATCTTCCTCCATTTCAAGGATTACAAAGTCAACCGGAAAATATAGATTCTCCACCTTCACTAGCACATCCTCCATCACTCCTCTTGGATACTTGATGGATCTATCCGCAAGTTGGAGGGTAACATTTGTGGGTTTCACCTCTCCCACACCAAGCTTCTCAAATACCGAGAACGGCATCAAGTTGATGCTAGCTCCCAAATCAATAAGTGCTCTACTAAAGTTGGAAGTGCTAATGGTGCAAGGGATAGTAAACTTGCCCGGATCTTTTAGCTTGGGAGGAAGCTTGTTCTGCAAGATTACACTACACTCTTCCGTTAGAGCCACCGTTTCAAACTCCTCTAGCTTCCTTTTGTTTGATAGAAGCTCCTTTAAGAACTTCACATAGGTGGGCATTTGAGCTAAGGCCTCTGCAAACGGAATGTTGATATGTAGTTTCTTGAACACTTCTAAGAACTTGGCAAAACTTTGAGCCTCCTTGTACTTCTTCAATCTTTGTGGATATGGAATTGGTGGAACAAAGGTTTTGACTTGTGGAGGTGGTGGTATATTACTTGATGGTAGGGGTTGTGCACTAGCTTGCTCATCTTCCCCAACAACTTTTTCCTCAACCTTCTTCCTCTCAACTCTCTCTTCCTCATCAACTTTCTCATCAACTTCAACTTCAAGGTCAACTTCCTCCTTAACTACAACTCCTTCTCTCACTCCAAAACTTTTAGGTAACTCAACCTCTTTTTCGCTCCTCAAAGTGATGGCTTTACATTGTTCCTTTGGGTTTATGATTTTGTCACTAGGTAAGGTCATTTGTTGTCTTGCTTGGGCACCTCTTGCTAGTTGACCCACTTGTACTTTAAGGTTTTGTATGGCGGCTTGGGAATGTTGAGCAAGTTGGTCTGTTTTGTTGTCAAGCTTCTTTAGGGATACATCTTGGACTTCCATACTGGTGTCCATTCTCCCCATGTACGTAGAGAACATTTCCTCAAGAGATGGTTTCTTTTCGGCTTGGTTATTGACAAATTGGTTTTGAAAGCCCGGATTTTGGCGGTTATAGGCTTGAGGTTATTGTTGAGCTTGGAAGCCGGGAGGTCGTCTTTGGTTGAAGGGTTGAGGTGGTTTGAGGGTATTGGTGTTATCTTTCCAAGAGAGTGTGGGGTTTTGTCTCCATGCCGGGTTATATGTGTTTAAGAACGGGTTGTTTTGAGGGTTTTGGTTATGATAATTTCTGTTGTAGTTCACAAATGCCACTTGGTCAATGGATGTGGGATTTGCAAGATCACACTCTAGGCTTCCATGAGGTCCAAAACACAACTCACAACATGCAACATTAGCTTGACTTGATGAAGCTCCCATTCTACTCACATGCTTGGTCAAGGCTTCAACTTGGGCCTTCAATGCGGTAACATCACTCACTTCAATCATCCCCGGGGCTTTCTTTATTTGCCTATCATTCCCCTAATGACTATTTGTGGAAGAAAGCTCTTCTAAAATGCTCCAAGCTGCCTCCTCCGACTTCTTCATGAGAGAACCACCGGCTGCCGCATCTATCAATGTTCTTGTGGCGTTACTAATACCGGTATAGAATGACTCTACAAGTTACCACTTTGCTAGTCCATGGTGAGGGCATTTCCTCACAAGATTCTTGAACCTTTCCCATGCATCGTAAAGGCTCTCACTCTTATATTGGGCAAAGTTTGTAATCTCATTTCTGAGGCGAGCCGCTCTCCCAGGTGGAAAGTACTTGTTGAGAAACTCTTGGGCTAGTTGCTCAAAGGTGATTATGGAGTTTGGAGGTAGTCTCTGAAGCCACCCCCTAGCATCGCCTATCAATGAGAACGGAAACAACTTCAACTTGATAAAGTTCTTTGAAACTCCGTTGTATCGAAATGTGTCACAAATGTCATTGAAACTCTGTAGGTGGACATTTGGATCTTTATGAGCTTGGCCTGCAAACTGCACTGTGGTGGCTATCATTGAAATCAACCCCGGCTTGATCTCAAAATTGTTTGCATTTGCTGTAGGTCTTTGGATAAAGGATAGATTGATGTCCACCCTTGGCATAAAGTAGTCTTGTAAGATCCTTTCATCCGCCATATTGGCACCGTCACCAACCGGATTTGGATTTAGAACGGGATTTGGAACTGGAGTCGGATTTGGAATGGGATTTTGATCTCCCATAGCTCTCGCCTTAGCTCTTCTTCGATTCCAACGATTCCTCCTTACGGTACCTTCAATATCCGGATCGAACTATAGGTCCTGTGGACTGTTACTCCTTGTACGTTGGTGCATACAAGAGCAACCTGCCTAAAAATACACACAAAAGAAAACGAAAGTAACAAGTCCAAACTAGTAAAAACCAACTAACTCCAATATCAATTCTCCGCTTAGTCCCCGGCAGCGGCGCCAAAAATTGATCGGTCCAAACTCACACGGTAAGACTCTCGCAAGTGTACGAGGTCGGAGTGTAATATAATGACCAAGTAGGGATCGTTCCCATGAGAACTAAGGATTGATTACCGGTTTTTATCGGCTTATATACTATTTGGACAATTTAAAATGAGAGTTTTTCTACTTCTAACAATAAAAAGATTGATTTTAAAGCAAATAAAACACTAACCACAACTAAAGTGAATGTGATGATATGAGAAAAGTGTGCTAGAATATGAATCCACCTAACCCTTCAATTAACTCTTGACTCACTTAGTCCCTCATTTGTGCAAGTATAGATTATAGGTTCGTATTCCTTTAAATCAATCTCTAATCTCTCTCGATGTCTTAGAGATTGTATCCAAACATACATAATATGGATGAACTCATTAAGAATAGTGGAACACATACATGAACCCTATATGCTAGCCTAGTGTATCTCTCACTTTCTAGTCATATATAGTGAATGTTTTGTTTATCTAGTGATCATTCAACAAGATGGCCAATCAAGACAAAAGCATTAAGCATACACACCATTCATATAACTACACAAACACTTGTAGAGAGGAATCATTAACAATAGATTAAGGGTTTGGTTTCATCATTGTTCTAGCATAAGAGTATTTAGCTGATATTACACATAAAAACCATACAAAATCTCCAATAAACACAGACCATAACAATTACAAGAAGATAAAAGGTAGAGTTTAAGAGATAAACTAAGATGATGATCTCCTTCTTGCAATGCTTGATCTCTAATGGCTTCCTTCTCCAAGAATCACTCCTCAAAGCTCCAAGGATGATGAAGAACCACCAAAACAGAGAGAAAATAGAGGTTTTTGCTGGAGAAAGGATGTGTGTGGTCGTGTGTGCTCAAGGAAGGAAAGAATGGGTCTTTCAAAGTCTTCCCTCTCTTCTCCCAATGACAACCAACTCCATGCTTCTTAAATGAAGAGGGCCCACTAAGATTTCCTCATCATTACCTCCCCTCTCTCAGCAAGGGCAAGGGTCAGAGACAAGATCTCTGGTTGGCCGAAATTTGGGGGCCCAAGGATCTGAAAATGGCAACTGAAGTTGACAGCATCGAGCGAATTCTGCCCCCTGTTATACGCCCTATTCTGCGGCCAAGGGCACAGAACTATAAAAATATGATCCTCTAATAAGAAAAATGTGCCCTTCTTTGCGCCCAATTATGCGGCCAAGGGCGCAGAAAGAGGAAAATGTGATCCTCTGCCAAAAAATCGACGCCTTGTTCTGTGGCCCCTAAACACAAAACCACAAGGGCGCAGAACGACTTTCTGAAATTACACATTTGCCCTAGAATTCCTGCATCTTTGCACATAAGCCCCTCTTCTGGAAGGAATCCTGAAACGCTTATAAAATCTGTTAAAAACACAATTTTACTCGGGATTTGAGCATAAAAGATACAAATAAGGGGGCTATACTTCGTGTAGAAATAAGAGTTATCAAGGTATTATAGTCATTGTTAATTATAATTTATTATGTTCATTGTTAATTATAATTTGGTAGGTATAGTCTATTTTTTTAATAAAAATTTGTATTAAATTAAATTCTATGTTATGTTAGGTGGCTAAATTCATAAGGGACGTATACAAAAATAAAATAAAATCTAATCCAACTAATATAAAACGACAAATTAAGTATCTTATAATTTCATCTTATAATTATAAACAAATATGAACAATTAATTTTTGTTTGAAAAGGCAAATTTTATGGAAGAGCATAAAGCACAACCCAGGAAGCAAACAAAACAACCCAGGAATCGGCGCAAGCCTCCAAAGCATACAAATTTAAATGTAGTTGTTAATATTTTCTCATTCTTATCTTTAGAAGCAGTGATCTAATACTGAATAATATACTATAATTTTTTCACATACTCAACTTTGGTAGTTGCTGGAATCTGAATGCACTGCATCATTGGATTCTCTCACTCTCTCTCAATTTGGACGTTTTTAATTTGTTCTGTTGCAAAATTCTGGTTTTAGGTATTAATTATAATTTGGTAGGTATAGTCCATTTATATATAGCAATTTGTATTATATTAAATTCTATGTTAGGTGGCTAATATAGTTAAGTTCATAAGGGACGTTTTCATATTGCAATTTGTATTAAATTAAATTCTATGTTAGGTGGCTAATATAGTTAAATTCATAAGGGACGTTTTCTTCACTAAAAAAAATGTAGCTTTTGCCGCAGATTTGTTACCACGGGTAAGGATCCGTGATAAATAGTATAAAGGATTTAATCATTTTCCCCCCCTAAGGTTTACTATATTAGAAAGGTGAGGACAGGGTTTCTCGACTTTAGAAAGGTGACCCCCCAGAACAGACTTATTTAACAAAGAACCCCTTATGTTAGGAAAACCATCCAAAGTCAGGGTTGACCATTACTATTGAGGGGCAAATTCGTAAACTCACCATGGGAACAGGAATTCTGATTTGGACTGAAGGTTATAAAAGTAATTTGATATTTATAATTAATAATATATTAAAAAAAACAAATGAGTGAAGGAATTGATGCCATGTCACCATGGGAACAGGAAATCTAATTTGGACTAAAGGTTATAAAAGTCATTTGGTAAAACAAAATTACAAAATCAATAAAAAATGAAAAAACAAAATAAAATCTAATATCTCTCCTTTCTCACGATCTCTCATCTGTTTCTATCATCTCTCTCTCTCTCTCATCTCCTCATCTCTTCATCTTCATCTTCATCATCAAACCCTAAACCGACCTCTTTCTAAACCGATCTCTTTCTCTCTTCTTCTTCTTCTTCTTCGACGATTGGGTTTGGGAGTGGGTGTTTTTTGGGTTCGTTTGTGTATGGGTATGGGTGAATTAGTTTCGATTTGATTCCAATTTGGGTTGATTAGGTTTCAAATATGGATTTTGGGTGGGTTGTTGTGTGGTGGTGATGGGTGGTTCACTGTGGTGGCCATTTTTTGTGTTTTTGTAATTTTGATTTGGTGTGTGTGAGAGAGAAGAGAACCAGATGCGAGTTGATTGTAATATCTTCTTCTCCTTGATTTGATTTCAATTTGGTTAGGTTTGATTTGGTTAGGTTTTGATTTGGTAATATCTTCTTCTTCTCCCCGATTTGATTGTAATATCTTCCTCTCCCTGAGTTAATTGTAATATCTTATTCTCCCCGATTTGATTTCAATTTCGTTAGGTTTGGTTTGGTTAGGTTTTGATTTGGTAATATCTTCTTCTTCTCCCCGATTTGTGGTTCACGCTAGTGGTTGGTTTGGGGTTTTTGATTTGGGGGTGTGGTGGTGGCTGGATTTTGGGTGGGTTGTGGTTCACGGTGGTTGAAGATGAATGGGTTTTGAATGGTTCACGGTGGTAGCTGGCTCTTCAATGTTGTTCTCGGTTTCAGTGTTGTTCTAGGTTTGTGTTTGGTTGCTGGGAAAGTGTGGGAAAATAGAAAATATACAGGATTTGGAGTAATTTATTGTTTGTGTGCTGAGAAAATAATGTATAGGATAAATGATGATTATGAATGGTTTGATTTTGTTGAACGATTTTATGGGTTGGAGGGGTGATAAAGGTTAAGGATGAATGAGTTTTGAATGATAGTGGATATGAGATTGGATTTTTTAATATCTCTATAGAATTAAAATTAATTAAAATATTATTATTAAATATGTTATATTATTATCAAAAAAAATGTTTTTAAATGTGTATATTATTATTAAAAAAATTGTTTTAATATTTTGTTTTGTTTTTAATTTATGTTTTTAAAATTAAATAAAAAAATAAAAAAATAGATCTCCACCATCATTTTTTTTAATTATGATTTTTTATTGTCTTTTTAATTTTCTTTTTCTTAAAGGCAATGGAGGGAAAAATCGTCTTTCTACCCACTTTATTAGCTTTTCCGTTAAAAAATCTAATAGAAGGGGGTGTTTGAATATTATTTTCATTTCAAGGGGGAGACTGGCCAATTTCAGAAAACCCTGTCCTCACTTTAATAATAGGGTAAAGGTTAGGGGGGAAAACGATCTTTTCCCTAAAGATATTTTTAAAAATATATGTATATATATTATAGTTCCGATCTAGTCAGTGCATCCTGATATAACTTTATCAGGATATTAAATGTGAGCCACTAATTTTAACAAGTGTATACACACTTGAATCAAAGTATATAAAACGAGTGGCTCACATTCAACATCCTTATAAAGTTATATCATAATGCACTGACTTGAACATTTTTCTAGATTATTAATATTTATAATTGTACTCCAGTTTGCTGCAGTTATTCTCCACGGATGTAACCGTGGCACAATATCAGATAAAAATAAATCCTAAATCAATTTTTTTCTATTCTTTATTTTATCGACATTTCATCGGTGTGTTGCTCCTTCTTGACCGCCGCCGACTACCCCTAGAATCTCACCGCTGACTATCGCAATCAGAACAGTGACTCCTTCCAGAGCTTCAGATCATGATTTTGTTCGACTTTAACCTTGGTTTGAGCTTCAGATCTATGAATTGTGTGCCTTCCGATTCAAATATAAAACTGTAACTCACGCAACACACAAACTGAGATCGTCTTTCTTTCTCTCACTCATGAATTTCTCAGTTGGGACTTGTTAGCCTTCACTGAGTCAACTCGGCTACACTTCTATGGTGAGTCAAAGCTCCTTCACTTTTCTTTGATTTACAGGTAACACAAATTAGGTTACTATAATTTCTATTACAGTTTTAGGAAATTAGAGTTTTGTTATGTTTATGCAAAATATAATTCTCATATGAAGTGTGAAAGACAATTTGGTGTTTTTCTGCCTTAGTCAAATTTCAGTGCTCAAAATGTAGTTAATTTGTTTGTATTAAATTTGTGGTTAGTATTTGCTTGTTAGCAGTTGCTTTAAACATAGGATTTTCATGTTTTTATTAAATATAGGAACTTAGTGGGTTCGCAGGAAACAATTTAAGTTTGAGAGGCTCAATCTATTATCACTATCTTTCATTGAGTTGAAATGTTTACGTTTGGTCCATAGTTGATATCTCAATGCTTATTTGGATTCTATGAAGATCTCTGGTACTTCACAAACAAGGTGAGAGTTTCTTAGGTTCATTTTCACAAACAAGTCGGATATGGATGGTTGAGTTCTATTATCTTGGTTTGAATTGTGAGCATTTAAAGGTTCTCCTGTGTTGTGCAATTTCTCACAGAGTTTTGATTAATTCTTGCATTTGGTTTTTGCAGTGATGGAGTTTGCTATTTAGTTTCTGCTTAAGGTATTTAATGTTTATGTCTATATTATGAACCGATAATGATCTACATACTCCGTACCTAGCTGGAATTCTTGCTTGAAATCTTTGGAATTGAATATAAATGATTTGGGTTTTTGAGTTTTATAGAATCTTAGAGCATCTCCAATAAGACTCTCTATTTTTTCCTTAGATTTAGGGAGTCAATTGTACTTTTTAGGAATATGGAGCCATATAAGGAGTGAAGACTCCAACAAGCCTCCCTAAAAATGGCTCCCTATTATTATTTATTTATTTTTAAATTAAAAAATTATTATTTTTAAATAAATTATAAGGAGTGAACAAAGCTGTTGCAAACAATTATTTGGGTTAAAAAAAATAAAATTGAATTTTGCACTGCTAGCCGTTGGAAAAGAATTAAAAATGGAGGAAAATAAATGAATTATTTATGTTTAAATTAAAAGAATTTGAGTTAAATAAAAAATAAGGAGAATGAATGTGGACCATTGAAAATGAGTGATGTGGACTCATCCTCACCATCCATTTCATTTGAGGAGAGAGTCAAAACATAGGGAGGATGTCTTGGCTCCCTAAATTTAGGAAGGCTTTGGCCGGAATTAAAAATAGAGAGTGAGATAGGGAGCCTATTGGAGCACTTTCCGATCATGGCTCCCTAAATATAGTCAAGGAGGTCTCCAATTCCGGCCTATTAGAGATGCTCTTACAATCATGCCATTGCTTATATAGGCTCTGCTCTTCCCCACCAAGTCGGATCATAGTATCAATGTATCATGTGCTGATATTTATGCTGAAGAAGGTGATGTCACTTACATTTTCTATACAACGTAAACATTGTGTATTGATATGTTCTGGCATTGCACTAAGATATAATCTGTATGTTAAAATAAAATTGATGGCATACAAGAGTAAAAATTAAACTTAATTCAATTAAACTTTGGATTGATTACTTTAGTAACCCACTATGTATATATTCGATTATATTTTTAATGATTCTTGTCATGTGAATTTGGTGAACTTTTTACTTAATAATTTTTGAAACTCACTTTGTAGGTTCTGATGGATCTAAAAACTGAGAACATAATAACTGCAATTCTTTGATTAAATATTATACATTAAACACTCTCTTCTAAATTTTTAATTACCATATTAAACTTTTTCTCCTCCAATACACATCTCTAATTTTCTATCTCCATTTATTCTCAAGCAAGATTAATAGTTAAAAAAATAAACTTATGAATAAATTTGATTTTTATGAACCGTATATATGTACGTATATCTTAAAAAAAAAATAAAAAAATAAATAAAAATAAAAAAGAAGGTATCTTGTTTTTAATTCTTTCATTAGTGTTAGAAATTATGAGTTTAATTGAATTTAGTTGCAACAAATAAAGTGTTCATATATCTATTTTTTTTTTTTTTTTGAAAATTGACTTTTCAATATATATATATATATTACTGTTAGTAAAAAACCAAAAATATTTATAAGTTTTTTTTTTCTTTAACTATTATTGAAGAAAGTATGGAGATAGGATTTTTTTTTTTTTGAAAAATGGAGAGAGAGAGAGAGAGAGAGAGAGAGAGAGAGAGAGAGTGAATGCTTAATACGGTAATAACATATGTAGGAGAGAGAGCTTAATATGTAATATTTAATCTAATGATTTAGGAGGGAGAATTTCTTTTTTTGAAAAAATAGCACTAGACATCATTAATTGATGGGTGGAGTCCCAAAAAAGTCATTTACTATTTAAATTGTTCCAAAATCACCATTTTGACAAAACATTGTTCATTTGCAGTCATTATATCAAAATCTAACAAAAAGCTGCCGTTATCTATAACATGGCACCTATAAAGAATTTTATAGGTAATATTTTATGTATTTTGATTATTTAATTATATATATAAATTAATGATTTGATTAATTTATTATTTTTATGGGCAATATTTCATGTTTATGGGTGACATCAAACTTATTATTTTTTCTTGATTAATTTAGGGTGACATCAAACTTATTTCCTAATGAATTTATTATTTAATCATTTTTTTTAAGCAATCAAATAAAATTTCATATTTCTAGTAGATGATGGTTCCAAAGTGTGCATACAAGCTTGCTCATGATGCACATACAAGATCATGATGCTCTATAAAACATTTGAATGGAGATATCGTTTACACTTACTTGCAAGGCTCACACAAAGCACTCCTATAAATCATAGATTACAACAAACTATTTTCTTATAATTCACTAAAAAGCTGTCGAAGTACAGTAGGTTTATTATAATAATCAACACATGTAGGCGCTAGCCATAAAACAATTGCAGTCGTAACTAGAAAAGAAAAAAAAAAATGGAGTTAAGAGAATAGAAAATGAAGAGACTTTAAGATAAGGAAAGAGAAAGATAAAGAGAAAAACAAGAATAACAAATGAAACAAGGGATTGTGTGGCTTTGTTGAAGAAACATAAAGAAAATAAAAGAAGTATTTTGAATTAAAAATCATATAAACAAGTTATGACATAAGCAAACGGACTTCAAATAATAAATGGCCAAAGTGACAAAAATTGATACATTCTTTTTATAAAATGGCTAATTTGGGCCATTTTAAAAATTTAATGGTCATTTGGAGACTGTCTCATCAAATTAGTGGATTTAGAAATCACTTATCCTTCTTTTTTTAATAATTTAATTAGTTTGGAACGTCTTTAGAATTTTTTTTTTGTCTTGATTAGTAATTTTAGTTCAGGTTAAAATTGTCATTAATTAAAAAAAAAAAAAAATTAGAGTGTAAATAGATAATTTGTGGATTGTAAAGAGAAGCTCTCTAAATTTTTAATCTTATAATAAGACCAATTTGTATTAAATTAATCCAAAATATTGTCACATCTATTTTTTTTTTTTTTTTTTTTTGGGTATCCGTGGGTGTCCGGGCCAGTTTGCACGAACCTCAACTAATTCCACGAGGCCTGAAGTTAACAGCCAGGTAAACCTTCAGTGGCCCCAAGACAAATGTGGCTGCTAGCCGCTAGGGATCGAACTTAGGACATCCGAGTTTACGGCTTGCCCCAGTGACCAGCGGCACCACCCCTTGGGGTTAATATCGGCACATCACTTTCTTCTTCCCTTGCCAGATTCCAATTCTTCACTCACTGTTTCTTGTTGTTGCTGAATCTGAAGACTGAAGAGTAGCAAAAACACTCAACCTTGAACCCTCAACAGCTCAAAGATTGTTACCTTCTTCGGTTTCCTTTTTTGTCTCTGTTTTTTCTTCATTTTATTGGCTTTGCTCCCAGTTTTTCTTTCATTTCTTAATCATTACTTTTTAAGTCATTTGAGTTTTATAACTTTCTCCAAATAATTTTAAAGGAAAAAAAAAAAAAAAGGAACTAGAGAAGAATCCAGTGTTACTCTAATCTTTGTTTAATTTATAGTTTGTTGGCTGTCATTTTACATTTTTCCACTTTTTGTCACTGTTTTTTCTTCGTTTTATTGGCTTTGCTTCCGCTTTCCAAAATCACACTTTTTTCTTTCTGTTACTGATCTTTAGTTTTTAAGTCGTTTGAAACATTAGCCAAGTATTTCCAAAAATAAATAAATAAAAAATCCGGTGTTTCTTGAAAAACAGAGAGCAGTTCAACGTTCTACATTGAAGTGCTCGACGAAAGTCCTAAGTGAAAAACAAAAGAAGAGAAGATTGAAGAGACTCCATTGATGGAGCTACAAGCTTCAAAGTATTTTTTATTTCATGAATATTGTAAAATGATTGATTACATTTGTTTTCAGAGATCTGTTACTTATACTAGATTCTTCTGATCACACTAAAAGTGTGTTTACAGAATTAAGAATTCTTGACCAATAATATTATAAGAAACATCCACATCAGCATTCTGTTATTTCCTAGTAACTAACTTGTAACTAATCCAATGCAAGTGGACGTTGGTCATTAGAGACTAATTGCTGAGACACAGGTTTCCATATGCTAAGCATACTGGTAGGTTGCTTGACAGATTCTTCATACTGATGACAGATCATTACTCTCATCTTTCTTAAATTCACTATGTGACTACTTGTCAAACTTTGTTGTTGCTACTCTTTCTTAAGCTTCACTTTGTTAAGAACGAGCGAGAAGAGAAGGAACCGCAAGAAACAAAAAAATGGTGGACGTAGTTATTTCCTTTGCAGCAAAAGTTGCAGAGTTGATGGTTGTTCCCATTGGAAAACACATATGTTATCTGTTCAAATACAATAACAACATGGATAAGCTGAACAAACAAGTGGAGAAGCTGAAAGGTGTAAGAGAGATGTTGCAGCACTCTGTCAACGAGGCTAAGACACAAGGGGATGAGTTCACTAAAGGTGATGTAAAACCCATCACTGATGATCAAGACAAAGCAGGGAGGCAGTGTTCAATCGGCTTCTGCCCGAATCTGATGGCTCGTTACTCCCTCAGCAAGAAAGCAGCCAAGACGACAAAGGATGGGATCAATCTCTGGGGAGAAGGAAAATTTGAGAAAGTTTCATACCGTCCTCTCCTTCGAAAAACAATTTCCACCTACATCAGAGGCTATGAGGAATTTGACTCAAGAACACCAATTTTTCAGGAAATTATGCAGACACTAAAGGATGATAACTTCAAAATGAATGGGGTGTATGGCATGGGAGGTGTGGGTAAAACCACACTTGTTAAAAAAGTTGCTCAAGCCATTGAAGACAAGTTATTAGATTTCGAAATTATGGTTGTCATAATAGAGACCCCTGGTATTAAAAAAATACAAGCTCAAATTGCTGAAGTGCTAGGCCTAAAGTTTCATGAGGAGAGTTTATGAAGAAGAGCTGTTCGATTACGTGATAGGTTGAAGAAAGAAAAGGTCCTCATAGTGTTGGATAATATCTGGGCAAAACTTGACCTTGAGGCTGTTGGAATTCCTTTTGGTCATGAAGAGGAGAAAGGAAGTAGCAGCTTGCAAGAAGAAGATCGAAAAGGAAGAAATGATGATCAATATTGTTGACATCTAGAAGTGAATATGTATTAAGAAACGACATGAATGCTGAGAAGAATTTCTTGGTTGAAATTTTATCGGAAGAAGAAGCTGAAAATTTATTTTGGAAGATTGTGGGTGATGCAGCCAAAAATTGTGATTTTGAGGCTATTGGAGTTGAGATAATTCAATATTGTGCTGGCTTGCCTGTTGTAATTATAACAATTGCAAGTGCATTGAAAAAAAGGAGTGGTTTTCATTGGTCTATTATTGGACGGTAACACAAACACTGAGTTTGTTAAAATGCATGACAGTATTCATGCTGTTGCTGTTTCAATTGCATCCACAGATAAGTTTATGTATAATATTCAAGGTGTCACCGACTTAAAACAAACGTTGGAGGAGAAACTGCCCAAAGATTCAACTGCTATTTCTCTCTATCGTAAAGATGTCTCCATGCTTCCTAAAAGGTTGGCATATCCGAAACTCAAGTTTTTTTTGTTTTGTTTATGCAAGAATTCTCTTTACAAATTCCAGATACTTTCTTTGAAGGGATGAAGGGATGGAAGAGCTTAAAGTTTTAGATACGACTAAAATTCATATGTTATCACTACCTTCGTCGCTTAGCAAGCTAACAAACCTTCAAACATTGTGTTTGGACAATTGCCAGCTAAGAAATGTAGCAATTGTTGGAGAGCTAAAGAGATTAGAAATTCTTTACTTTTTGGGTTCTGATATTGAACAACTGCAGACACAAATTGGACAGTTAACTCGGTTAAGGTTGTTAGAATTGAGAAATTGTTCAAAATTTAAAGTGATCTCACCAAATGTTATATCAAGCTTGACTCGGTTAGAAGAACTCTATTTGGGTAATAGTTTTATCTGGTGGGAGGTTGAAGGCAAAAGTAATGCTAGTCTTTTTGAGTTGAAGAAATTGTCTCAACTAACAACTTTAGAAATACATGTCATCAATGCCCAAATTATGCCACAAGACTAATTCTCACAATTGAAGCATCTTCATGTTCAAAATGACCCTGAGATTCAATATATTGTTAACTCAATTGGATGGGGTCTATGTAATGTCTTTCCCAAGCTAGAGTCATTGTTTCTTCATAATTTGATTAACTTAGAGAAGATATGTCATGGCCAATTGGCAACAGAATCTTTCAACAAATTAAAAATCATGAAAATTGGAAGATGTGATGGATTGAAGCATCTCTTCTCATTTTCCATAGCCAAAAACCTTTTGCAGCTACAAGAAATTGAAGTCACCAACTGCAAGAAGCTGGAAGAGATTGTTTTTAAGGAAAGCCATGAACAATTCCAACAAAATGACAGTGTTAGAAAGAACCTCACACAATTTGGCTCCAGAAATTCAGTTGAAATCCTCTCCTTGACTCAATTCTCTGCCTCTGCCTCTGCCTCTGCCTCTGCCTCTGCCTCTGCGTACCAAGATGACATTGAAATGATATGCCACACTCTGTTTCCCAATCTAAATAGACTGGATCTCCTAGATCTTCCAGAACTCACAAGTTTTTGTAACTTTGTGGGAAATGCAATTGAACTGCCTTCCTTGGCCAGATTGTGGATTGTGAATTGCCCTAACATGCAAACATTTATCTCCAATTCTACATGTGCAGACATGTCAACAAGCAAGGTCAACCTCCACACTGACATGCAACCTCTCTTTGATGAAAAGGTATTCTTTTTCTTTTTCCACATTTCTGCAACATCACCTGAAATTACATCATGTTATATAAAAATAATAACATGATGTAATTATCTGAATCAGCATCTGCATTCTGAACAAGCCAACTTTTTTTTTGTTTGGAATGCTGAACTAGCCAACTTCGTTTCACATTCGGACTACAGTTTAATCAGAATTTATGCCATGTTATTAGTTCCTTTAAAAAAAAAAAAAAATAAAAAAAAAATTAGCCATGTTATTAGTTTCAATTGCAATGAATTGATGTATATATAAAATAAGTCTCTAATTGACGAGATGAGATTGGTCCGGTAGTAAGCCTCTTACTCCTACACTATAAGGTTACAGATTCGAGTCATTCCCTAAAATAAAAACCCCATTTGTATAATTGTGTAATACTAAAAAAAATAAAAAATAAAATAAAAATAAATAAGTCTCTAATTAGGACCGGTCCATTTTTTTTAACAGGTTCATTAATTATGATAATCATTAATATGTGCTATAAACCTGATTATCAAATTAAATAATCACTAGAAAGTGCTATAAAAATGATTATTACTTGAAATAATCTGGTAAAAAATAGGTAAGTATTGACTAGAGAAAAACCCTTTATTAACGTAGAACAACTCAAAAATAGAATAAATCCTTGGGGAGTAATGCTAGGCTTCCCAATTATTTTTTTTTCTAAAAAACTTTTCAAATCATGTTGGCATGTGAATTGTTAACATCACATCTTTCACCATATAAACTTATGATTTATTCCTCACCATATAAATACATGATTTACAAGATATTGACAACTCACAAGCCAACATGATTTTGGAAGTTTTTTGTGAAAAATTTTAGAAAGCCTATCATTACTCATCCTTGGGTAACATGACAATACATACATAGATGATAGGTGCATTTTCATAATGTATACAAAGAATGTTGTAGCATATAACAATTCATTTTACATAGGTTACATTTATGACGTAATTAATAGCAAGTTTATTTTTGAAGCATTACATTTACAGCTAGATCAAACACCAACAGAAGAAAACTCCTCACACATGCTTGTAAAATGTGTATGGTGAGATTCAAACCCTTGACCATTATATGTGGAAGGGAGGTGTACTAGCATAAGGAAACATATATATATATATATATTAATTTTCCAATGAGAACTTTTACAATGCACACTTTAAGCACTTTTTAATGAAATTGCATGTAATCAAATGTTTTTTGATGAGATATTTTGTATGCATCCTAAGAAAATTAAAATACACATTTGATAAAAATTTAGAATTTTTTTGGATTTGAGAACTATTTTTTCTTATATTTCCCTATAGTGTGGGGAGACATCTCCTAATGTTGAGACATGGGAGTCGATCGATATCTTTCGATTATAGAAGTAGATAGCCGAACACTATATTTCGATAAGTTTTGATGATAGTCCTCGAACTCGTCTGGTGTCAGATTAAAAAAATCACTAAAAATTAAGTACTAATTTGAAGGTGGCTAGGTTAAGGAAAATCAACCTGGACTGTTAATTACTATCAACATCAGAAGTGTGAATTCTCATATATTATTAGGCAACTAATTAATTGCAAACATCATAATTTGTAGTTCGTTTTTGGTTAATTCAACTTCCAAGTACTCCTAGCTAGACTAAAATCATTTTTCCAAATTGCTTTTACATATATTTTTAACAATTATAAATAATTCAAGTTTTAATGTATGTAATAGATATAACTCGAATTTACAACTTCATTATTGTAGGTGTGAGAACTAAAAAGTATGTTACTCGGTCAATCTCGTCTTATCCCAAAATACTTTTATAGGCGGCACCATATATAGAACAAAATCATCTTTGGCATCAACCTTGTTTTGGCATTTTCCGAGTCCGAGCCATTGCATTAGAAAGGAAAACCGATAAAGTTAGCTATTCAATTTGGACAATTAATCTGATTGTTAAAGAATTTTCAAAACAAAGTTGAGTAGAAATCTTAGGGTGCTTTGATATCATTTTTAAAATAGTGTTTTTGAAAACTTTTTTTTAAAATGATAATCATATATTTAGAAATGATGTTTTTAAAATGTAATGTGTTTGATAGTGTTTCTTAAAAGTCGTTTTTTGAAACGGAAAACGATGTAAAAGTGTTTGGTTGTTGTTTTTAAAATGGATAAAAACATAAAATAATTGTTTGGAGGGAAGAGTTGATTTGTTTTGAAATGATGTTTTTGAAATCAATGAAAAACAATAAAAAATTGTTTTTAACTTTTTAGTTATACATTTCAAAAAGTTGTTTTTTTTATTTTATTTTATTTTATTTTTTTTATCAAAAACAGTTTTGTAAAACGTGTAACAAACAAGATTAAAGTTGTTTTTTATTTTTAAAAATAGAAAACCATTTTTAAAAACGGATCCAAACAGCACCTTACTTTTCTTTCTCTAATATTTTATAATTGTTTATATTAATTAACTTTAATTAATTTTCCGAGGAGACCAAAGGGATAAGGATAAGCATTTGTTTTTTTTTTTTTTTTTTTAAACTACCTTATGTACTTTTATTTTATCTTCCTTTGTGCGGGGTCTAGAATAGGAATGGCAATGGGTTGGTTCAAGCAGGTTTGGAAAAAACCAAACCCAAACCCGAACCCGGAAAAGAAAATAACATTCAGACTCGCCCATGAACCCATGAAATATAGCGGGTTCAGGTTCGGGTTTCACTCGTGGATTTTAGCAAAATCCAAACCCGTCAGCAAACCCATGAACTTCTAAGAATTTTTTTATTCTAAAAAAAATTGATACGAACCCACTGGGTAGAACTCATCTTTAAAATCGGCTTGTAAGGAGAGGGTGCCCAATGAGTTATATACCATTGACTAATCTCATACTTAGCCAATGTAGGATCATAACATTCCACCACGCTTCTGCAGCCGTCGTCCACGGCGGCCCATCTTTCCCAGCTGGGTGACTTCGCGGATCCCGCTCTCTCGGGTAGCAGCCCTCCCCAAGTCGCCCTGTCCGTGACGAACCCACTGGGTAGAACTCATCCTTAAAACCGGCTTGTAAGGAGAGGGTGCCCAATGAGTTATATACCATTGACTAATCTTATACTTAGCCAATGTGGGATCATAACAAAAATTGACTTCCAATTTACACAACCATAATCACAATTCACAAATGCACAGAATATGAAAAATGGGTGTTTAGAATCTTTAGATTAACAAAAGAAAAGTGAATACACTATACAGTACAAATACCATACATGATTGAGTCTATGTAAGTGTTTTCAAGCTGGAGGTAGGAGAGGATCTCCATCACATGCTTCACCATCTTCGCCACGGCGGCGATGGCAACCGCAACGGAGACTATGAGTTCATAGTGGCCCTTATTAATAATGAGCAGAGCAGTGTTATGAGGCAGAGCAAGCGGCAGCAGTCTAAGCATATGTGAAGAAGAAGAAGAAGAAGAAGTGGCAGCAAAAAGAAGAATCGGCAACAAGAAAAAGAAGTGGTGAAGATGAGATGAAAGTGTGGCGTTGGTGAAGCAATGAAGAGAATGAGATGTGAGTTTAGGGTTTTTAACTTTTAACTCAAAACTACATAGTTTTGATATCTGAGTATTTGACTTTTATAAAATTAATATAAATTATATTTTATTTAAATAGACAGGTTTGCAGGATCGGGTTTGTTTTTTTTTCAAACCCATACCCGAACCTATGACGGGTTGAATTTTCAAACCCAAACCTGTCCATGGGTTCAATTATCCCAACCCAAATCCTCTTTAAACGGGTTGAGTTCAGACGGGCCCCACAAGTTCGGGTTTAATTGCCATCCCTAGCCTAGAACACATGACAATTTTCATCGGTCAATTAAGGCAGTGTCAAACCTGCATAGAAAATAATAATAATAATTTTTGGCCAAAGAAAAATATCTAAATACCTGAAAATTATAATGATTTCTAAAAACTTATTCAACAAAATTAAAAATTAAGGCAATCTCCATTAAAAAAAATCAATTGCACATCCCATACACATCCGCTTCCACATTTGCAGAGGGGGTTAAGTCCCACCATATTTATTTTATAAATATGTTATGAGTCTTCTTTTTAATATTATAGGAGTAGATATTCAGATCGTGCATGTAATACTTGATTTAATATTATAAGAGTAGATATTTAGATCATGCAAGTATCAAATTTTGATTATACTATAATTTTATGATTAAAAGGAAAACAACACTTTTAAAAGTATGTACCCTACAATATTATAATTGTGTGCATCTCTCATTCCATGTTTGTAGCTAGCGGGTTTCTCTCCGATGTTATGAGAGTAAATATTTGAACCACGTATATAATGTTTGATCTTAACAGATCTCTACAAATGCATCGAATTTCAAAATCACAAAGTACCCATCAACTATGCCATTCTTGTATAGAAGTTAAACTGAGTTCAATGTAGGGACGGCAATAGGGCAGGGTGGCCCTCCCCACATCCCGCCCCATTTATTTTTTGAAACCCTATTCCCACATAAAACCCCACGCGGGGTCTGCTTTACCCATTCGCACCCATTTACCCCAATTGCCCCATTTAAACAATTTATCAAAAATATTTACTAAAATAATAAATATATAATGTAATGAATATAATATAATATATAAAGTAATCCTAAAAAATTATTGAAAATCATCTCATAAACATTAAAAATAAATATAAATCTCACAACTAAACAAATAAATTTAATAATTTATATACATAACATTAAAAGAAAAAAATAAAAAAAAATAAAAATTATATTTTAAGCAAGGCAGGGCAGGGGCGGGTCTGGGATTATAAAACTCATCACCGCTCCATAACCATTGCGGGTTTTACTATCTATCCCCATCCCTATCGAATTGAAATCCATCCCTACCCTATAAGTACAGGTCCCGCACATGGGTTATTTTGCTATCCCTAGTTCAATGATACAACTTAAAAAACCAAGTTCTACCTTGAATGTCAAGAATATCCATTACTGAATTAAATGAACAAGATATGGGTGACCATGGGTCAAATGGGCATGGGCTGATCTTCAATTGGGCCACAATCAAGGGCGGACCCTTGAGAGGGCTGACCCGGGCTACAGCCCGGGCAGCCTTCTGTGAAAAAAAAAAAAAAAAAAAAAAATTATTGCACAATTTCCTTTAAACCCTTTTATTATTAGTAAATTACATTTAACTTCAACCAATATTATATTATTAAACTTACCATTAAATATAGCATTATTCATGACATTGCCTTTTATTTAATTTTCATCCAATGTTATTTTCCTTCATACTCTACTTTTAATTTTTTGTATTCGGCATATGATATTTGTTCATTTGTTTGGGTTGTGATTTATAGAACTTTAGCCTTAAATTACTTCTAATTTATAGGTTTTAGTGTGTTTAATGTTTGATAATTTAGTAATTTACCAATAATAAAAACCAAATTCAATCAATTACCTACTCTAACTCAATATAAAAACATTGCATGGGTTAAGTAGTCTTTATAAATATGTAATTTTATGCATGTTTTATATAAAATATTTCCTTGATTTTGTTTCAATTGTTTGATTATACATTCTATATTCACTTGATTTTGTTCTAATTGTTAGATTAAGCATTTCATATTCACTCCATTTCTTTTTAATTGTTATATTAAACAATTCAAACTAGTCTTTAAAAGTAAACGTTCATAAGAATCATTTATATCAAAAGAAGAATCTATTTATACCCCTACACGAATATAAGTTTAGCTCGGGTAACAAATATTTTCTGGGTCCGCCCCTGGCCACAATCCATCTCTTTTGTTAATTATTACTATCTCAAAGTTGTTGGTGCAACAACTAACAACTCCTTTTACCGGTTTTACCGATGTATCAAACAATCAATCTTCTGAACTAACACAAGCACTTTTCAATATGTTGTTTGAATAAATCACTTACGAGCATAATAAGTAATGATAAATGGTAGAAAGACACAATCGAACGACAAGCCAATAGCAAACAAACCACACCACCACAAAATCAATTTACGTGATTCACCGATATGGCTATATCTACGGAGATAACTGGTTTAATTAACTATGAAAATAACAAAATACTAGAGATTACCTCTGTCCCACATATTTTCTCTCCCATCTAGGTCTCAGTCTTTATATATCACGGGCTTTCAGTTTTTATTTCTTTACTGCTCTCCACATACCAGTAAAACCTCTCTTAAAAACACATTTATATATTAAGAGACTTTTCACTAATTTCAATAAAGTCTACCCAAAATTAGAAATTACAAAATAGCACAAAAAACACATATGCTTATTTTTTTTTTTTTTTTGAGACATGCATCAATGTAAGTAATATTACTTGCTGATTTCCATGCCAGATTTATTTTCCAATGTATTAAACTAATGACACGTTTACTAATCAAGAATGTATAGAATTAGAATCAAGTTCCACTGGAAAGGGAATTGAGAAGAATGGCCAGTTTTGGATTGCTTTTGAGAAGTTAAAATTAACTTATTTTATAATTTTGACATAAAATAATGTTTAGTAAAACTTCCAAAAGTGATTAATTCATAATCTAACAAGTTTTGACAATGATTTTGAGTAGTAGGTGGGGGGGTTACTTTTTGAAATTGATTATGGAATAATCTATTTCAGCATTTAATGAATCCTTTAAAATATCATTATTATCCTTATGAAATCAAATTAAAATCATTTTTATGCCTTATTTCATCTTAAAATTAAAGATTCTAATTAAATATTGATTTGATTTATAAAACCTTTACAAATATATTTTTATTATTCTTATGGATTTTTTTTTTCTAATTTAAATATTCTACTTAAATATTGATTTAATATATATAATTAATGAAAAAATAAAATAAGATTATAAAATTATGTCTATTTTAGTCATTGTAACCAATTTCAACACTTTTGAAATAAAATTACCAAACATATATACTGTTTTTGAGCTATACAGTATTTTTAAAAGTATAATTAACCAAACATCTGCTGATTAACTTCACAACTGATTATTCCTTCAGCACAGCTAAAAGTGATTATTATAAAAGTTACAGCAATACCAAACTGGCCCAAAATCAAGTTACTAAATTACATTCCAGTGTTTACTAATAATTTAGGAATCGAAAACAAAATCAAATTTATTCTATTTTAGTGTTTACTTAAACTAAGAAATCAGAGTGATACATAATTGATTACATAAATATACACACGACGAATTTTTTTTTTTTTATTAGTATGAAAAAATATATTTTATATTACTCATAACACTATAATTATAATAATTAATACTTTTATATTGTAATATTTGAACTAATTAGATAAAGAACTATAGAAATAACTTGTTTAAAAAAAATGAAGCCGCTATAACATATATATATATATAATGCTTCTCTAATCAGGACCGTCCTGACTTTATAATTTCAGGACATCCAATCATAGCCACATATTTACAGTGGGCCCACATCCCCACATTAACAAATACACACACCCAATATGGATGTGTGGTTGTGGTTGAAAGTCTTTAACTTATAATTTTAGGACGTCCTTACTAGAGAACCATTATATATATATATATGAATTT
The DNA here is from genome assembly GCA_954870605.1 of Acer campestre. Classification (NCBI taxonomy): domain Eukaryota; kingdom Viridiplantae; phylum Streptophyta; class Magnoliopsida; order Sapindales; family Sapindaceae; genus Acer; species Acer campestre. The sequence continues at coordinate 56,353,413 of OX940800.1, read as the reverse complement.
TTTAGAAATCACACGGCCAGAATAATATAAATTATTTATTATGTAAACCAATATGAAGATTCAAAAAAAAAAAAAAAAAAGTAAACCAAAATGATTTTGGAAAATTATAAATAGAGTGATGTTATTGACAATCCACTAAATATCTTTCCACACTCCATTTTAGTTATATTTTTTTTATATGACAATTTTATCCTAATTGAAATTACTAAAAGGGACCAAAAAAAAAAAAAAAAAAAATTCTAAAAACACTACAAAACAATTTTGCTAGACTCTTCTTTTCAACATTTTTTTTTTTTTGCTAGACTCCAACATTACTTCAATATCTTTAAAGTTTTATTTGATTATGAAGTAATGAGAATGATTTACAAAAAGAAACAAGCAATTTTTTTTAAGTGTTGATTTTTGCTGACTTTTTGCATAAACAAATCATAAGAAAAAAAAATTACATTTTTTTTTATCTTAATTGTTTTCTCTTAATATATATATATATATATATATATTTGAAAAATAGTTAAATGAAAAAAAAAAAAAATTGAAGTAGCCATAGCGCTCTTTTAAGTGTCAAGTGCAGAACAAAAATTTTCCTTCAATATTAGCAAAAAAAAATTAGTTGAAGATGAAAGAGAGAGAGTGTATGTGTGTGTGATGGACTTGTGTGGGTTGGATACAAGACACCATTTATGGTATTCAATGAAAAGGAAAAAAAAAAAAAAAAAAAAACCTAAATGATTTTTTTTTGTTTTTAAAATTTAGGTTTTTATGATGAAGTGTTAAAAAAAAGTATCAAAAGATAAAAAGGATAATTTTGGAACAAATGCAGTATATTTAGAATTTTTAAAAATTTAAGATTTTAGAATGAAGTGTATTTGGAAAATGAGTGTGGAAAGAAAAAAATTGGATTGTCAAGAGAAAATCTCTTATAAATAAAAGTAAATTATCATGAAGAAGATTGTTTTTATTTTTTATTTTTCAAATGAGGATATTTTAGTAAATATATCATGAATTCCTTTTTCATTCAAGAAAGGGAAAACAATGGAATTTAGAAATCAGAAACTTAATTCCCTTTTCTAAGTAGGATTTCTGATTAATAAACACGCCATTAAAAACACTTTTCTTGTAATAGCCATCCATCGTTTTTGTCAAATAAAATGAAAAACACAGGGCAGCCGAATCATCTTCGGCCCATATGGCACAAGCCTAATTATAGGTTTAATGAACCGAGAAATTCAGACTTGTTTGGTTCTAAGGGCCTGTTTATTAATGACTCAAGTTAAAAATATATCTAGCCCATTTCTTATTTTATTTATTTTTTTCAACTAAGCAAGAAATTTTAAAACCTTCTCTTAAAACATCTCCGACCAATACTTTATTTCTATCATTAAAATAGAGTTCCAAAAGGGAATATTCCCTCCAATTGAAATTTTTTACAAATTTTCATTATTATTTTTTTATTCTCTTCAATAATTTTTTTTTATATATAATTTTATTTTTCAACTAAATTTTAACACATATTATTTTAATAATAGTTAAAAAAAATTAACTTTTTATAAAAATATAACGTTTTTATTAGTTCATGAATATTAGTTCCATCATCTTAAATATAATGTTTTTCATTAAGGTTTTTCAATATAGTTTGCTCAATTCCATATCTTTTTCTTAATTTCATTAGATTTTTATTTTTTATTTCGAAATAGTGTACAACAGGAGTTGTTACACTAACATATGGGATTTGTTGAACGATACTAGTTTCACGTGTATGAAACTAGTGCATTTATAAAACAATACTAGTTTCACATATATAAAACCAGTGAAAATGTGACATTGACTTTCTTAAATAATATGTAAATTAAAATTGTGATGATAGATCTGGATTCCACCGAAAATCTTTTTACTGATGTTCACTCGGTTGGGCCAGAGTCCATTTCTTTTATTACTATCTCAAAGTTGCTAGTGTAACCACTAACAACTCCTATTACAATATATTTTATTAACTAACACGAGAACTTTCCAAATATGTTGTTTGAATAGACCTACAAGACATACATGTACAATAAGTAATAATAAACAATAGGAAGACACAATCACTATTCCATAGGGTTTTCTCTCCCATCTAGGTCTCAATCTTTACACCTCACAAGCTCTCGGTTCTTTATCTCTTTATTGCTCTCTACACACTAGTAAAAGTATCTCCAACCATGCTCTCTAAAATTTAGCTAAATTTTAGCTATTTTAGCTAGCAACTCACTCCAACCATCCTCTCTATTGTAGTTAGTCATTAATATTTTAATATTTTTTTAATTAAAAATATAAATAAATTTATTTTGTTTTAAATTGTAAAAATAAGATATAGAAGATCAATCAACTTTAAAATATTAAAAAAAATAAGAGAGAGAGAAGATATGAAGCTTGAAATGGCTCCCTACATTTGGAGAGTCTCTTGGTGGTTCTCTAAAATAGGGAGTCATTAAGAGAGCCCCTTGGAGTGCTTTAAAACCATTCCCATTAGCTATTTTAGCTGAGGAGTGGGTTTAGGGATGCCCTTTGGAGATGCTCTAATAGCTCTATTAACAACACATTTATACACTAAAGAGACTTTTCAATAGTTTTGTTCAACGAAGTTTACACAAAATTAGAAATTATAAAATAGTCCAAAAAAACCTTTAAAAAAAAAAAAAAAAAAAAAAAAAACATATGGTTTTTTTGAGACATGAATCAACGAAAGTAACATTACTCTCTGATTTCCATGCCAGATTCATTTTTCACCGTATTAAACCAAAAGCACTTTTCTTGGGTCATTGTTTTTGTCAAATGAATCGAAAAACTTGGGCCAGCCCAATCATCTTCGGCCGATATGGCACAAGCCCAATTATAGGTTTGATGAACCGAGAATTGCAGGCTTGTTTGGTTCTATGGGCCTGTTTATTAATGGAGATTTGCACCCCGGAAAATTTTATGTGCACCTCTTTTTGTATCTGCAACCCATTAATTTTTTTAAAAAAAATAAATATATCCTGTAAAATAAATATAAATAATAAATATGGGAGGAGTAGTGGCCTTCTCCTTAGTTTTTGATGGATGATACTGTTACTCCTCCAGAAATTGTGATTTTGACCCTACTGGAGTTGAGATAATTCGATATTGTGCTGGCTTGCCTGTTGCAATTGCAACAATTGCAAGTGCAATGAAAAAAAAGAGTCTTTTTGATTGGAAGGATGCCTTGGATCAGCTAAGAAGGTCTAATCCAAGACACATCAAAGGTATGGATGCAAATGTGTACTTTTCCATAAAATTGAGTTATGATTTTTTGGAGAGTGAAGAAGCAAAATCACTATTTCTACTTCGTAGTCTTTTTTTTTGAAAAAGCAGACTTTATTAGGCAAAAGCCAAAGCAAAACAAGCAACAAAGACAACAGCCCTGAAAACGAAACAGGGGACAACCCAAGGACCACAAAACAGGAAAACAGGCAGCATCAGGCCACTCACAAGCAGCGGGAAACAACACAGCCAAACAACAATTAACTCAAGTCCCCCCAAACAACAAAATCCCCGTCCGAATTAGCACCCATCTTCGCTAAGCTATCGGCAAAGGAGTTGAAAATTCTAGAATCGAACACCACCTTAATACGCCCGTAAGCCTTCAGAATTTCTCGAATATCGTACACGTCATTCCAAAGGGCCACATTACCGACATCACCATTGTTAACCCACCCTACAGCCACCTTTGAGTCACTAACAACCATTATGTCACAGCCATGAAGATTAGAATTTGCAGCGATCAATTCCGTAGCTTTCTTAATGGCAAGTAACTCAGCGATGTTCGAATCCAGAATCCCCAAGTTAAAAGAAAACATACAAAGGATTTTTCCGAACGCATCTCTCAAAACACCACCCATCCCGGAAGGGCCAGGCTTCCCTTTAGCCGAACCATCGACATTAAACTTGAAGCTACCCAAATCAGGAGGGATCCAATCCGCCAACTTCGAAACCTTGAACTTCTTGTGATCCACACACAACTCTTTCAAATTCAAGAGTAAAATTTCCACAGCCTCATTCGAACCTCTACCCAAATGTTTAAACCACCAAACAATTCTGAATTTAACCAACTCCGCTGCTTGCTTAACCTCCATTTTTTTATCATCGAAAACCAATCGATTCCTACACTCCCAAATTGTCCAAGTAATCGCGAAAAACATAGAGCTCCACGCCCTCTCTTGTTTGAAGCCAGGACACAAACCACTCCACCCATTTAACCAATCATTCACGGAGGAATTCATGCAAAATAAGACATCCCACCATGCCATACACAGCTGCCACAGCTCCACAGCCCACTCACAGTGCAAGAACAGATGGTCAATGGTTTCATTTTCCTTAGAACAGACAGGGCAACTCAAGTCCAAAATCTGATTCATACCAAATCTCTGAATAACGTCTCTCACCAACACTTTCTTTCTCCACAGCTGCCACACGAAAACCTCAAATTTCGGAGGACAAGTCCCTCTCCAAAGGCTGCTCGGAACCAAGTCAGAGGCAGCAGCGTCAGCAGAAGTAATGAACTCAAGCCTTTTCCTGAAAGAGCTCACCGTATACTCCCCATTCGGATTGAGAGCCCAAGCAATCGAATCCTCACAATGCCGTCTGATATGAATACATTCCAAAAACCTCATAAAGCATCTCCATTGCTCCACTTCCCAATCAAAGCAAGGACGACGCGTAGCCACATTCCAAACCCACCGATCCCCCACCCAATTCCCAAAATTCTGCACCACCCCCACTTTACGGATAGCAAGCGCAAAACATCTAGGAAAAGCCACCTTAAGCGGATGCCCATCAACCAAAATATCCGTCCAAAACTGTACACGATTTCCGCACCCAATTAAAATTATAAGGCCATCCTTTACTACACTAGCAGCCTGAGAACCCTCCTTTAACAAGTCATGCACAGCCTTAACAAAAGCAGACTTGAAATTCTGACCTTCCCAATCCCAAACAAGCGAACTTTCGTCAATCTTATATTTTGCGCAAATAACTCTTCTCCATAAAGCCCGTTTTTCCTTACCAAATCTCCATAACCACTTTGCCAACATCGCCTTATTTTTATTCAAAATATTCCCAATGCCGAGCCCCCCTTGATCTTTCATACTACACACCACACGCCAATTTACAGCATGAATTTTTCTTCTCAAAACCCCATCACCCCACAAAAAACCCCTCTGAATTTTCTCAATGCGTTTAGCCACTCCACTTGGAATTTTAAAGACCGATAGAAAATAGGTTGGGATACTTGAAATCACCGACTTGATAAGCACAAGTCTCCCACTTTTAGAAAGAAATCTTCTTTTCCAAGGAGCCAGACGGTTCTCAATTCTTGCAATAAGCGGCTCCCAAAAACTCTTCAAACCCGACCTACCACCCAAAGAAAAACCAAGATAAGTAATTGGTAATTTTTCCTGCCTACATTTGAAGGCAGCAGCCCACCTAGGGGAAAAAGAGTCTCTACCCATGCCCACTTGCACCACACAAGATTTATGGAAATTAATTTTTAGCCCCGAAGCAAGTTCGAAAACCCTAAGAATCCTTTTCGCATTAAGAGCATACTCCAACTTAGGTTTCAGAAACAAGATGGTGTCGTCGGCAAATTGAAGATGAGAAATATGGACGTTCGGGTCATTGAAGTTCTCACCCTTAATCATGCCCAACACGTACGCTTTCTGAAGCAAGCTATTCAAACCTTCAACTGCCAAATTAAAAAGGAGGGGAGAAATGGGATCCCCTTGTCTCAAACCCTTTTCCATTCCGAATTGATCCGTTGGGGACCCATTCACTAGAACCGAAACACTTGGGGAAGAGATACATTCTCTCACCCATCCCCTCCATTTCAAGCCAAACCCCATCCCCTCCATAATGTGATCAAAATGCAAGTTCAAATAATAGCATTGATTACTTGTTGAGATATTGCATGGGTTTGGGTTTGTTTCAAAATGTTTCTACATTGGAACAAGGAAGGAACAGACTGCACACATTAATCAATCATCTCAAAGCTTCATGTCTATTATTGGATGGTAACACAAACGATGATGTTAAAATGCATGACATTATTCATGTTGTTGCTGTTTCAATTGCATCCACAGATAAGCTCATGTTTAATATTCAAGATGTCACCGACTTAAAAGAATCGCTGGAGGAGAAATTGCCCAAAGATTCAACTGCTATTTCTCTCTTTCGTAAAGATGTCTCCATGCTTCCTGAAAGGTTGGCATTTCCGAAACTCAAGTTATTTTTTTTGGTTATGGAAGAATTCTCTTTACAAATTCCAGACACTTTCTTTGAAGGGATGGAAGAACTAAAAGTTTTAGATATGACTAAAATTCACATGTTATCACTACCTTCATCGCTTAGCAAGCTAACAAACCTTCAAACATTATGTTTGGACCAATGTCAGCTAAGAAATGTAGCAATTATTGGAGAGCTAAAGAGATTAGAAATTCTTTGCATTTGGGGTTCTGATATTGAAGAACTGCCGGCACAAATTGGACAGTTAACTCGGTTAAGGTTGTTAGAATTGAGAAATTGTTCAAACCTTAAAGTGATCTCACCAAATGTTCTATCTAGCTTGACTCTGTTAGAAGAGCTATATATGGGTAATAGTTTTATCCAGTGGGAGGTTGAAGGCCAAAATAATGCTAGTTTTTCTGAGTTGAAGCAATTGTCTCGTCTAACAACTTTAGAAATACATGTTCTTGATGCCCAGATTATGCCACAAGACTTGATGATCTTTGAGAAGTTGGAAAGATATAAAATAATTATTGGAGATGCGTGGGAGTGGTCCCATAATTATGAAGCCTCACGGGCGTTGAAACTGAAACTGAACAATAGCATTTATTTGAGAAATGAGATTAAAATTTTGCTGAGTTGAACGGAAGATCTCTATCTAGATCAATTGAAGGGTGTTAAGAATGTTCTTTTTCAACTTAATGGGGAAGGATTCCCACAATTGAAGTATCTTCATGTTCAAAATGGTCCTGGGATTCAATATATTGTTAACTCAATTGGATGGGGTCTATGTAATGTCTTTCCCAAGCTAGAGTCATTGTTTCTTCATAATTTGATTAACTTGGAGAAGATATATCATGGCCAATTGGCAACAGAATCTTTCAACAAATTAAAAATCATTAAAATTGGAAGATGTGATGGATTGAAGCATCTCTTCTCATTTTCCATAGCCAAAACCTTTTGCAGCTACAAGAAATCGAAGTCACCAATTGCAAGAAGCTAGAAGAGATTGTTTTTAAGGAAAGCCATGAACAATTCCAACAAAATGACAGTGTTAGTAAGATCGAGTTTACTCAACTGCGCACTCTGAGTCTACGATGCCTACCACAGCTCACAAGTTTTGGCATCAAAGAGTCCACACCTTATGCTGGTTCTGAAGAAATCTTTGCTGAAGATACGCTTGGCGGTTTCGTACCATCATTCAGTCTAAATGTATGTTTATTTTTCTTCTTTTGTTCTCCTGTTTTCTTTTCATTTTGCATTGGAGGGTGGTGACGCAAAAAAGTATATTAGCAAATGTTTATAGGCCTCGATTTTTAATCATTTATAACAAAAAGATTGTATTTGCAGGTTTTGCTCCCAAGCTTGGAGAACTTGAAGCTGTCTTCAATTAACATTGAATGTATGTGGCTTGATCAACTTCCAGCAATCTCTTCTTGTTGTCAAACTTTAACAAGCTTGACTGTGGAGGAGTGTAGTGGTAATTTGAAATTTCCGTTTTCGTATTCTATGGTTAAAAGTCTTGTGCAACTAAAAAATCTTGAGATACGGAATTGTAAGTCGATTGAAGGCATAATCAACACAGAAGAATTAAGAGAAGAGGGAAAATTGATTAAGATGGTTTTCGCTAAACTTATCAACCTGCAGCTCAAAGGTCTTCCAAACCTCACACAATTTGGCTCTGGAAATTCAGTTGAATTCCACTCCTTGATTCAACTATCCATTGAGGATTGCCCAAAGTTGAAGACATTCTCCCATGCCGTTGCATCTGCAGACATAAAACAGGGCAATGAAAATGAACAAATGAATTGCCAATATGACATTCATCCTTTGTTCGGTGAAATGGTAACTTTGATTTATTCTGAAGTGCAGTTAATTAATAGAAATTCTTCATTTTATGTTCACATTTACTTATTCCTCACTTATGTAGACAGATTAAACAACTACTTTTTCTTGCATGCAGGTTGTATTACCCACATTAGCATTCTTGAACCTGTCCTCCATCCGTATCCACACCATATGGCACAACCAACTTCAGCCAATGTCTTCAAGCTTTCAAAATTTAATGGCAATTGTCATGGATGGTTGCGATGCATTGAAACATGTATATTCATCTTCTATGGTTGGAAGTCTCATCCAACTTAAGAACCTTAAGATTTGCAATTGTAAGTTCATGGAAGCGGTAATAATCACCCAAGGAGAAAGAACAAGCAACACTGTGTTTCCCAAATTGTGCCTGCTGGAACTCGATCACCTTCCAAAACTCACAAGCTTCTGCAACTTTGAGGGAAAATCAATTGAGTTGCCCTCGTTGACTCATTTGTATCTTAAGAATTGCCCAAAATGCAAGCATTTGTCTCTAATTCTCCTGATGCAGATATTCCAACAAACAAGGAAGAACAAGTGAATTCAGAGCAGAGCCTCCATGCAAACATACAACCTCTTTTTGATGAAAAGGTATTCTTTCTTTCCTCTCTTTGTTATTTTTTTAAGAATATTTTTCACATCAATTTACTTACTTTTTTTTTTTTTTAACTTTATCTTTGTTTTTTGTTTTCAAAGTATAAAAAAAGGAAGAAAAGACTTTGGTACAAACTTTCGAAAATGATTTCACTGTTTTCTTTATTTTCTTCCCTCAGATGTCCAGAAAATGCAAAACCACAAACACGCCGACCTCATTCTTTCCTCTTGTCAGCGCCATCTCTTTCCATTTTTAAAATTCAATCTGATAATTTTTCAAAATTCTTACTGGAATTTGTTTTATTTGACGAATGAAATATTTGTATATTACCCATAAAAATCGTTAGATCTAGTGGACAAGGAAGCATTGATTATTTGTATTTTGTTTTGGGTCTGTGGAGAAAGATGAAGACAGAGGATTCAGTAGAAGAGTCGATGCTTTTTTTTTTTTTTTTTTTTTTTTTTTGTTTTTTTTTTTTTGTTTTTGTTTTAGTTGTTGATGTGGGAGATGAAGGCGGTGAGGTGGGGCTGAGTTTATTTTAGTTTCAAAAAGATTTCTCAAGTTACTACCATAAGTGTTTTCGATCTTGAAAACATAAAAAATTTTCTCTTGTTCTAATTTTTTAATTTTATTCTCTGAAAACGAAAAATAAAAACAATACAGAACACACCCTTATTTTCTAAATCTAATATGTCATCTCATATTTTCTTTGTCTGTTGTTTCTAATAGTGTTTGTTATCAATTGTGCATTTTATTAATTAATGCAATCCATTGTATTATTCAGGTATGGATCCCAAATCTAAAGTTTTTGCTAATAAACCAAATGGATATGAAAAAAATATGGTATCATGATCAACTCACTTCGGACTCCTTCTCCAACATGGATAATTTTACAGTACTTTGTTGTCATAACCTTTTGAATATTTTTCCATCTAATATGCTTGGAAGACTCCAAAAAATAGAGAAGTTGTTGTAGGAGATTGTAATTCACTAGAGGAGATATTTGAAGAGCTTAAAATATCGCCTTGCATGATGGAAGAAATTGTAGCCAACGAAGATGTAGAAGCAGTCCTTAGGTTTGTGTTTCCTCAATTAAAATTGTTGGGTCTATGGAAACTACCAAGCCTTAGAAGTTTCTATTCAGGAGTATATATTTCAGAATGGCCAAAGTTAAAGCAGTTAAGGATGTGGGGATGCAATAAAGTGGAGATGTTTACTTCAGAATTTTTGAGCCTTCAGAAGAGCCATGGGGAGAATCAACCTGAGAATTCAATTCAAAAACCAGTATTCATTGTTGATAAGGTAAGAATGCAAGGCACGTTATTCATTTTTAATCCTTAACTAGAGTAATAAGGAAAATACCATTAAATTTAAAAATTATATATTTTAAAAAAACTTAAATGAGTTAAATAAAGTTTTTACATAAAATAAACAAGAATTAAATAAATAAAGTAGTGTCGTGAGACGATTAAAAATTAAATCAAAATGAAAACAAGTCCGTTCCAAATTTTTATTTATTTTTATAAGATAAAGGCTATGCATTCCAGCGTCATGTAATTCTTGTATATATGTATATACATTGTTTTAGCTATATCCACTACGGATTTTTCATTTAATTATGTCAAGTCCACCCTAAGTTTCTAACCTACACTAACTAATTAATAACTTCTTTTTTTTCATATTCAAGGTTGTGTTCCCCCAAGTCGAGCAACTGACATTGGAGTGGAATTGGATTGTGAAAGAAATATTGCATGGAAAATTTTCAGAGTACTCATGGAATCTAAAAGAGCTTGAGTTGAGAAATGTTAGTAAGCAAAGTGCTATCTGTCCATGTTGTTTCCTTTACACATTACCCAATCTTGAGCGTCTTCATGTTTATTGCAGTTTTTTTGAGGAAATATTCATATGTGAAGAACTTGATTGTAAGATAAAACACGTAGAGGCACCTAATAAATTGAATTACTTAATGCTCGCTGAATTGGAGGATTCGTCGCTTGTGTGGGAGGAGAATTCTATACCATCTAAAGTTTTTCAAAATTTGACAACTCTAGAAGTGTCACGGTGTAACAACTTAAAAACCTTGGTGCAATCCTTTGTTTCCTTCCAAAATTTGTCAACTTTGGAAGTATCAAATTGTAATGGATTGGTCAATTTATTGGCGGTGTCAGTAGCCAAAAGTCTAGTTCAGCTTACAAGATTGAAAATAACAAAATGCAAAATGATAGAAAAAATCGTAACACACGGTTGGGTTGATGAAACGGAAGATATGATCATATTCAACCAACTGAAATACTTGGAGCTTCATTGTTTACCAAGGCTTACAAGTTTCTGCTCCGAGAATTATGTTGTTAAATTTCCATCTTTGCAACAATTAGTTGTGGGACAATGTCAAAGTATGAGGATCTTTTCGCATGGAGCCTTAAGCACACCAAGGCTGTACAAACTACAAATAACAGAAGCAGATGAGGAAGGAAATTGGGAAGGTGATCTTAATACCACCCTACAGAAAATGTTCAAAGAGATGGTATGTATCTTTTTTACACTATTATTGTTATCCATTTATTTTGTGTAGTTTTTCCATATCTTTCTCCCAAATAAGGCCATTTGTCTCATCAGGACGGCGTATACCAAAAAACATTTTTTTTTTCTTTGTTCTATAAGAATTAAATAGACATATTTGGGTTTGGCAAGTTGGATTCCGTGGTATAGAAAATTTTACATTCTCAGACTTTCCCCATTTGAAAGAAGTATGGCACAATCAATTACTAGTCAGCTACTTCAGCAATTTGAAATCACCGGTTGTGGATGATAAATGTAGAAGCTTGAGATATATATTTACTCCATCTGTGGACTTGGGCCTTGTGCAACTCCAGGAATTGGAAATAAAAAACTGTGCTATTTTGGAAGCAATAATATTCATAGAAGATGAAACGAAAAGGAACGCTCTGTTTCTCAAACTAAATAAACTGGATCTCACAGATCTTCCAAAACTCGCAGGTTTTTGCAACTTCACCGAAAATGCAATTGAATTGCCCTCATTGGCCACATTGTGGATTGATAAATGTCCCAACATGGAAACGTTTATCCCCAATTATACAAGTGTAGACATGTCAACACGCAAAGATAACCTCCACATTGACATACAACCTCTCTTCAATGAAAAGGTATTATGCGTCACCTAAAATTCTTGGTTCACATTTCTTTGCTCCTTTTGTTATCTCATCCATATCCATTCCCGATGTCTTATAATTCATAACTTTTTTTTATTATTGTTTTATTAATGAATGCAATCAATTGAATTGTTCAGATACGACTTCCCAATTTAAAGGTTTTATTCTTAGACAAGATGGATAGATTGAGAAAAATATGACTTCATCAACTCACTTCGGATTCCTTCTGCAATTTAGAATCTTTGGAGGTATATAACTGCCATAACTTGTTGATTGTTTTTCCTTCAAATATGCTTGGAAGACTCCAAAAACTAGACAAGTTGTGCCTAAGAAATTGTAGCTCATTAGATGAGATATTTGAACTTCAAGCTTCTATTTGTGGGAAAACACAAGCTATTACAGCCACTCAATTGAGAAAATTGGAGCTAAATGATTTGCCAAAGCTGAAGCATGTATGGAATATGGACTCCCAAGGTCTTCTATCCTTTCCGAATCTACTTTCAATAAAAGTAACTGGTTGTGATACTCTGAAAAGCATCTTTCCAGCCTCGGTAGGTAGAAATCTTCTTTGTCTTGAAGAACTTTGGATTGAAAACTGTTGCATGGTGGAGGAAATTTTTGCCAAGGAAGAAGAAGTAAATGAAGCAGTGCCTAGGTTTCCTCAATTAACACTTCTGATACTATCAGATCTATCGAGGCTCCAAAGTTTCTACCCAATGGTACATATTTCAGAATGGCCAATGTTAAAGAGGTTTTATATTTTGGGTTGTGACAAAATAGAGATATCTGCATCAAAAAATTTGAGATTTCAAGTGTCCGATGGGGAGAGCCAACATGAGATGCTCCTACTTGACAAGGTATGTCCCCAAGTACTTAATCAAATATTTGCACAAATATCAGAGTTCTAACCTCCAGCATCATTTATAGTTTCAGAGTTTCTATGTCGCAACAAGTTGTTGTGAGAGAATGTCCAAAGATGCAGATTTTTTCTCGAGGAATCTTAAACACACCAAGGCTGCACACACTGCAAACAACAGAAGCAGAGGGTTATGGATTTTGGGAAGACGACCTTAATACTACAATATAACATCTATTCATAGAGGTACACATAAATTTACCATATTTTCTCATCTCCTTTACACTTTGATTTTTAATATTTTTCCGTCCATGTAGTGGAATATTTGCTACTTGAAATGTTTGCAAAATTGTTCATAAAAATTTCAAATGAACATTAGTAGTTGAGAATTAGTTTGATTAGATTTGGATTATGTGATTGAAGTATTGAATTGCTTAACTGACTGAATATTGTCTTCTTTTATATTTCACAATCAATGCTTTTTCTTAGAACTCTCCCTTTTGTCATTGTTATGCTATGTTATATAATTATATGATTAATTCTTCATGTTGAATATCAAATAATTTATTACTAATACAATTCTTTATAATTATAAAATGGGCAGAGTTCTAAAGAAAATTGAGATCTCCCTTTCATACACAAGCTGGGACAAAGCAAATATTTTGTGGTTTGTCAACATTGCAGTTCATTTTCCTCCACCACTTGAAGAGAATTGTGTGACTTTGCTGGTGTTATTCATCATTTGTGGTTGCAAAATGGTGCATGTGAACTTGTTGTGCATTTATACGTAATTTGTAGTATTGAGTTTCGAATTTCTGGTTTGTTTTCGAAGTGCATGATTAAATCATCTTAATGATCCTGCAGGCGCAGATTTTGGCAAGTTTCTTTGTCATGATGCTAATGGTTTTTTCAATTATAGGTTTAGTTGATGATACCTTTTTTATTGCATTTTCTCGCATTCTACATACTTGTCTGTTGAGATTTTTGTATTAGATTTATGTATTTTTCAGGATAAGGCTCGTTACATCCCCTATTAAGTGTACCTATTTTATTTTCATTAATAATTTGTTCTCGTACCATCGAGGTTTACTAAAAGAATAATAATAAATCATTTTATTGAATTTCATAATGTCACACTTTAGTTATAAAAGCATTTCTCCTCAGCAAAATGGTAAGTGATATGAAAGTATTTTTTTTCTTTCTTAATAATTCTGGAAACAAGAGTCTAAACCATCAGATTTTATTAGAGTAGTAAATTTTGATGGAGTTTTTACTACTAAAGCAAAATTTTAAATAATATTAAGAGGACTTTTAAGAAATAAAATCAAAGTATATATATTTTTTATTTCTCTAGGTAATTATTTTGAGCCCTGATATGTAATAATGGATGTATTCATATATTTATAATATGTTTCTTTTGAAGAAATCAAAACAAAACTTGAATATCTCTAAAAAGTGATTGGTACATACCGTAGATAGTCGATCTACGGTTACTGTGGGTTGAGTCGAATTCGAGTTAGGCCCAAGCAACTTGGTCTAACATGTCGAATTGATAATGTCGCCTACACTTGAAACCTGCGAAAAAGATGAAACAGACACAGAAAAAAGAAAGAAAAAGATGGTGGGGAGATCTTTTAGGCCTTATGTGTGTTTAGGTTGAGCGTAAATGTAAAAAGGGATCAAGTTTCAAAGGTAGACAAGTTCCGGTGATCGGAGTTTATGTTTCAACAGAATTTTAGCACGTAAAAGCTTTAGCAATATAGGAAAAAATCGGAGTCCTCTCTTTGTTGGCGAGAGGTTCTATTTATATGCTTTTCTAGAGTTGAACGTTTGAAGATTGTTGGTGAATATCCCCGAAATCTTCGAAATCTCGATCAATTCAAACACTTATTAGTTTAACTGATAAGTGTGTTGCCAGTTAACAAGTAAGACTTAGTCAAACAATTCAAGTCGACCCGTATTAGGCGAATCCAACTCAGGTCCAACCAAGTGGGCTTAAACGTTTGGGCCTAAGGGCCATTTTTGGCTACCACACATACAAGGATGCAAATTCAAAATGTCCCAATCTAGTCTAAATATGAAGTATTGTTGTTTAAGACTTCTATCTAATGACTTGTTTCTGCGATCTTGCATCTTCTCTTTAACATTCACAAAAACATACGATTTATGAATCTAATTATAACGTCGATGTTGAATCTCAAATACAAATTAGTAAATAAATAATGACTTTTGTGTTTGGAAGTGGAATTATATAAAAAAGAAATGAAAATTCCATAAAGAAATAAAGAAACTCATTGATACACCATTATAATAACAATACGATTCTCAACATCAAGCAGTATCAAATCAAACAAATTTCAAGTCTTTGCTCTTTCATTGTCATCTGAACCATTGCTATAGACTTATTGGGCCGAGAATTCCAGGTTTGTTTCGTTTTATGGGCCTATTTATTAATGACTTGATGACGAACGTCGTTTTGCATGTCAAAAAGATTTATATTTAAAGTCCACCTTGTTAGTGCAAGTGACTAGAGACTAGTATAGCAACAAGCAAGGGTATCGTCCACAGGGAGGTGTCATCCGTCAATCGTAACGAGTTCTAGTGTTTATTGAAAGCATGTAAATGGAATACGGAAATGGTGAGAATGGCGTGTGTGAGGTGTATGCATATTGCGGTGTGGTGTGTGTGGAAATGTAAAGTAAAGAATGCAAATAAAAACAAAGAGAATATGAAGGGGTGAGAATGGTGTTTAAAGAGACAAATAATAAAATGGTGGTTAGGAGAGATACATGATTGTGGTCATACAAGGTACTTATTAGTTCACCAAACACAAGTGCACACCCAGTTGATTGTTAGGCATTAAGTTCATCCAATTCAAGTTATGGGCATATTCTCTCAATTAAGAGATTCACAAACACAAATCACTCCCCAAAGGTCATGGTTAGAGCAATTGTGCTTGTAATCTCAACTAAGGGATTCGAGACACGAATCACTCCCCAAAGGTCATGGCTAGAGCAATTGTGCCTCAAGTCCCTACCATTAAGTATATGAACATAAGCCAAAATAAATAACGGTCTTTTGGCCAAATGGGTGTGGAGGTTTGGCATTGAGACCTCTTCTCTTTGGAAAAAAGTTATTTGTGCTGGTCATAATATTGATTGTAGGCTGCTGCAGTGGAATTGGCAGGGAGGCAGCAAAGGGTCGCATTTTGTTAGAGCTGTTGGGTCTCTTTTCAGACAAGGGACTCAATTGGAGCCGATTGTTAATCAAGGGTTCCAAGTGGTGATGGGGAATGGGGATAGATGTAGGCTGTGGTCGGATATATGTATTGATGAGACTCCTTTAAAGGATCTCTTCCCTAGAATTTTTGCTCTTTCTTGTTTTAAGGAAGGGGTGGTGAAAGATTGCGGGGGTTGGCTTAACAACAGTTGGCGGTGGGAGGTGAAACTCAGACGGCAGATTTTCGGATGGGAAAAAGATCAATGGGATCGTTTCATGGCTGCCCTTCGAAGTCTTGAGATGAGGGAAAACTCCTCTGATTCGTTGGCTTGGGTTTTTAGTCCTAACGGGATGTTTTCTGTAAAATCATTCCGCCATAAGCTGGAATCCTTTAATGAGGAATGGTGTGATGATTCCAACCTCTTATGGAAAGGTTTTTGTCCTGCCAAAGTGGACATCTTCGCTTGGCAGCTGAGGAGGGGCAGAATTGCGGTAAAGGAGAGGCTCCATCGATGTGGTATGTTGCAAGGGCAGTCTTTGGTTTGTGTTTTGTGTAATATTGGCATTGAATCCTTGGACCATTTGTTTGTTCAATGCCGTTGGTCTTGGAAGGTTTGGAGCAGCTGTATGTTATGGTGGGATGTTAGATGGTGCGCGAACTTTTCTGTCAAGGATTGGATGGACGGCTGGAGAGGGTTATGTCCGAATGAAAATCAGAGGAAGGCTTGGTGTACGTTGTTTTTTGCTGTTTCTTGGACAATTTGGGAGTATAGGAATAATTTCCTCTTCAAAGATCAAGAGGCTTGCGTTGAGAAGGCTGTGGATGATGTCAAATTTCGGGTGGCTTGGTGGTTCAAATATTATGGTAAAGGAAGCAAGCTTCCGGTGTCTCTTCTCTTGCTTAACATTAAAGATGGCTGTGTCTCTGCTGTCCCTCGGCGAAATAAGGGCAAGGTGAGGTGGGAACCTCCTGAGATTGGTACTCTTAAGTTTAATGTGGATGGTTCGTCTAGAGGGAGCAGTGGTTCAGCTGGGATAGGGGGGGTTTTGAGGAATTCTAGTGGTCATTGGTTGTGTCAGTTTTCGATTTCGGTGGGTTTAAATGATTCCAGAACTGCGGAGGTCTTGGCAATTCTAAAAGCTTGTGAGCTGAGTGCGTCGAATGTCAGGCTGGAGGGTTACAAAATTCAAGTCATCAGTGATTCTTTGCAAGCGGTTTCATGGGTCAATAATTCTGAGGACTATGGGAACTTTAGAAACCTTCAAGCTATAAGGGACATTAGAGGATTCTTGAGGAACTCGGACAGCCTTTCGGTCGTCTTTAATCCGAGATCTTCGAATGAGGTTGCGGATCGTCTGGCTAGGAGTAGCTCTGGAGGGGGGGAGGACAGTGTTCAGTGGTTTGAGTTTTGAGTTGGTGGTTGGGCTGTTGCTGGCTGGCCTGGTTTTGGCGGGTGGTTTTGGCTGTGGGGCTCTGTTTCCTGGGGGTTCTGGTCGGTTGGGGGGTTTGCGGGGGTGCCTGTTGTTGGGTTGGGGTGGGGGTTTTGGGGGTTGTTTCGTTTTTGTGTTTGCGGTTGTTCCCTCCCCTCCCTTGTTTTGCCCCTTGTTTCTTGTTTCTGTTTGCCGTTTGGCTTTAATAATATTGGATGTTGTTCAAAAAAAATGAACATAAGCCAAAACCTATTCTAGCACGGTCATGTATAAAACAAGTTTTATCCATTCTTTAGAGCTAAGTGATTAAGACTATACCCGGAAGGTCATCCATGGAAGTACAATCCTAACCCACATACACTCAAACCCATCAAAACAAGGCATTTCGACCTTCCAAAGACATATATACACAAATAGGATATTTGATTACAACTACTCCTAAATTTAAGTTAATCTACTCCTAATCCCATCCATGAACACATATCAATTTCCAATCTCCACACACATGCATATCAAGATAAGAGATTATGCAATAATAAAAAGAATAAATCAAAACCCAAATGGATTTAAGAACAATCATAATATAAATAAGCACAAATATTGGTTTACAATATTTCCCAAGTGGGGATTACACATAAGAGAAAACAAGAAATACAAAGAGAAGAGTTTAAAGGAGACAACCCTTGAAGAAATCCCTCCAAGTTCTCTATGAATCCCTAGCTTGAAATTGGTCCAAGACCTCTCCTTTCTCCTTGCAATCTACTCCCAAATGTGGTGGAGGATGTGTAGAAAGTGGTGGTGGTGAGCTTCCCATGGAGGAGAACCTCCATGGGAGCTTGGAAGCTTCTCTCTCTCTTGGTTTGGGGAAGAAGATGAAGATGGAGTGAAGAAAGGTGAAGAATTTCGTGGGTCTCTCTTGAAAGAAGAGGCAAAGAGGTGTATTTATAGTTAGGGTAAGTTTGGGGACGAATTTGGGCTTGAAAAGACAAGTTTGCTCGTTCCAGGGTCATGGCGAGTGGCTGAGGCGAGTGGTTCACTCGCCATGATCAGTTGCCATGGCTTTTTTTGAAGTTTGGGCAGAGGTTGAGGTGAGTGGATGAGGCGAGTAAGTTCAATCGCCATGGTTACTCGCCATGAACACTGGTGGAATTTTCAGCTTCGCACACCAGTCACTCAAACATGCATAACTTCCTCTAGAAAGTCCGGAATTACAATCTGTCAAATGTTATGAAATCTAGACATCTGGGGCTTTCTAAATATATGTGGATCTCATTGTGGTTCGATCCGAGGAGGAAGTTATGGCCCCCGAAAATTGGGTGTTCTGCACAAAGTCCTCTGCCGCGGTTCTGTTTTCAGCCTCGCGCACCGTTACGGAAACGTGCATATATCCCTCCAGAAAGCCCGGAATCGCGATCCGTAAAAACCACTGGAAAGTAGACTTCCGGGGCTTTCCAAAAATATATTATAGGAAGCCTAGTTCAATATGAGGAGGGAGATATGGACCCCGAAATATAGGTGTTCTGCATAGACATCTTACAATTTCAGCCCATCAACCTTTGGAAAACAGAGTTGACCAGTGCCGCGGTCTCAGTGTCGCATTCTGGCTCAACGGCGGATCCACCACGGAAACATGGTTTTGCTTGCCGTGGTTGACCATGAATCACGCCACGGTTTGGATCAACGGCGAGGCCGCGACAACTCTGAATGGCTTCCAATTCTCATTGCTTGCTCGATTTCGCCTCCCAAACTTGACTTTAAGCTCAACACCTTATTGTAGGGACTATGTACCTACACATGGCTCACAAAACCCATTATATACAAAAACAAGCTCGAAAACGAGAACAAACGATAGGGAATGGGGACCTCAAATAGGTATGTAAATCGTCCGACCACTTGAGTTTAAAAAATAGGTAATTGGCACTGATACCCTTTAAACTCTTTCAAAATATGCACTATGCCCCCTATATTTTTTTTTTCCACCACTAAACCCTTTGAACTCTCGTTTTTTAGCACACTTGGGTTTATTACCCCATGTAGGATGGCATCTACAGTCGGCTTATGACAACTAAACACGACCTATTTATTAAATGGGTGACACGACAATACTTGTATAACTTGTTTATTATATTAGGTCATGTAAGTGTGTTGTATTACATGAAATGTTTAATCTGTTTATATGTAATTTTTTTTTTTTATAGAATTATATATAATTAATTAAAATTACAAATATATACACTTAATAATCTTTTTTTTTTTTAATTTTGAAATGTATATAATTATATATCATTATAATCCCTAATAATCATGTCAACCTAAACTCATTAGGATAGAATAAAAACAAGTTGACCCGACACATTTAAACTCAATCCAAATCCATAATTTGTTTCATGTTCGTGGGTCGGTGAATCGTAACCTAAATTATGAGCCCTAATTTTCTCAATAATTTCCTTAAATTACATTAATTTGTTTTTTTTTTTTTTTCCATAATTAAAAGACAAATTTGGCGCAAAAATTTCTCGTAAAACTTCCAACTTTCGTGATACGCTACTCCACCAGAAGTTATATATTTCACTCCAACTCCACCGCTACCGCCACCGCCGCTTCACTCATTATACCAATTCTCGTAAAATGGCAACCACCGTCGTCAACGACGCTGACCCAGCCGACGACCTCCAGTTCCTACTTGCCGAGCAGCACGCCGAGGTCACCGCCGCCCAATCCCTAGAATCCGACCTAGATTTCCCTCCAGTTTAAAGAAGCCATCTCCAGTTCGAACAAGAATGCTGTCGAGATCAGGCTTTGATTGAAGGATTGAATGCTGCTCTCTCTTTGGAGCTCAAGCGTGTTCAGTTTCTCACTGATTATTTTCCTCTCTATCAATTTGTGAGTAATTCAATTCCTCATTGAATCTTATTGCCTACTTGATTTCTTGAATGTTTTGTGATTGTTTTTTATTTTTTCTGGGTATTGGGAAATTCTGGAGATATTACATTCCTTTCAATGAGCTTTCAGTGTTCGTTTAGTTTGCATATTCTGTTTGGTTCCCTTTAAACACTCTTTTTATTGTTTTTGCAACAATTCTTCACTAATAAATTGAGCACTGCATCATATTTAGTGCATCTGATTTCTCTATTATTGGAATTGTCGCACTGTATGTTGATGTTCAATCACCCCCTAGAGAGGGATGCGATCATGCGGTTATGAGGCTGACAATTAAAATGGCTTTGCAGATTACCGGGAGGTGGCCACAGAAGCAACGCAAGATTGCTGTGTTAGTCAATCAGGTGCACCTTCTTCGTTGCAATCCTGTTCATGTGGCACGCAATGATTTAAAGTATGGATTGAAACTTGCATGGGATGCAATAGTCATATGATGGAAATTTGTGTTATCTGTTTAGAAGATACCGATGTTGGGAATACGTTCTCGGTTGATGGTTGCCTGCACCGATACTGCTTTTCTTGCAGGACATTTTGATAAGACCGAAGGATCCGTTAATAGTGATTATTATTATTATTATTATTATTATTATTATTATTATTTATGGATTTGACTTATGAGTCCATTAATAATGCTAATAGTACATTGAATTAAATTCATAGTGATTCTTTTTTTTTTTTTTTTTTTATTTATTTATAGAAAATTCATCGTGATTCTTTTTTTTTTTTGGATCATAACAGAAAGCATTACACAACAGAGAAACTAAGACTAAGGCTAGGATCCAGCCACAGAGACTCCTTACCAGAGGAGAAGGCTAAAGAAGCTAGATTATGTGCCAAGGAGTTCCCCTTTTTGGAGGAGGCTTGACACTTACAAATTCTAACTAACGAAAATAAAGCCTTGATGTCATTAATAATGAAATGAGAATCACCATAATTCGGAACCGAACTATTGATAGCTTGGACAGCAGAAGGGGAGGAAATTTCTGCAATCGTGACAGAAAGATTGAGGCGATAGGCCATGAGAAGTCCCTCACGTAGAGCCATAAGATGACCCAATGATCGGACGATTTATATACCTATTTAAGGTCCCCATTTCCTATCGTTTGTTCTCGTTTTCGAGCATGTTTTTGTATATAATGGGTTTTGTGAGCCATGTGTAGGTACATATTCCCTACAATAAGGTTTTGAGCTTAAAGTCAAGTTTGGGAGGCGAAACCGAGCAAACAATGAGAATTGGAAGCCATTCAGAGTTGTCGTGGCCTCGCCGTTGACCCAAACCGCGGCGTGATTCATGGTCAACCACGGCAAGCAAAACCATGTTTCCGTGGTGGATCCACCGTTGAGCTAGAACGCGACACTGAGACCGCGACACTGGTCAACTCTGTTTTCCAAAGGTTGATGGGCTGAAATTATAAGATGTCCATACAGAACACCTATATTTCGGGGTCAATATCTCCCTCCTCATGTTTAACTAGGCTTCCTACCATATATTTTCGGAAAGCCCCAGAAGTCTTCTTTCCAGCGGTTTTTACGGATCGCAATTCCGGGCTTTCTAGAGGGAGTTATGGCCATTTCCGTAACGGTGCGCGAGGCTGGAAACATGACCGCAGCAGAGACGTGGTGCAGAACACCCAATTTTCGGGGGACATATCTCCCTCCTCAGATCGAACCTCATTGAGATCTACATATATTCGGAAAGCCCCGGAAGTCTAATTTTCAGGGGTTTTTACGGAATGCGATTCCGGGTTTTCTAGAGGGAGATATGTGCGTTTCCGTAACGGTGCGCAAGGCTGTCCAGAATTTCCAAGTGGTGGTCGCTGCCAAGTTCGCCCCCTGACAGCGACTTTGGCAGCGACCTTTTTCAGCAGCAAGGGGCAGAGAAGTTCGCCCCCTAAGTGGTCACCCCTAACAGCGACTTTGGCAGCGACCTTCCGTTTCCAGCTTAGCGAAGGGTCAATTTTCAAGCCATTTCAGAAGGGCATTTTGGTCCTTTCATGCCCAGACCGTGCCCTAACTTTCCCAACCCATTTATACACCATTTTCAGCCCTCTCTTAACAAGAAGAACCAGCCACCAAAAAGAAAAAAACACACCAGCTGCTGCACTTCATCTTCTTCCCCAAACCAAGAGAGAGAGAAGCTTCCAAAGCTCCCATGGAGGTTCTCCTCCATGGGAAGCTCACCACCACCACTTTCTACACATCCTCCACCACATTTGGGAGTAGATTGCAAGGAGAAAGGAGAGGTCTTGGACCAATTTCAAGCTAGGGATTCATGGAGAACTTGGAGGGATTTCTTCAAGGGTTGTCTCCTTTAAACTCTTCTCTTTGTATTTCTTGTTTTCTCTTATGTGTAATCCTCACTTGGGAAATATTGTAAACCTTATTTGTGCTCAATATATGTTGGTTGTTTTTATATCCATTTGGGTTTTGATTTATTCTTGTTATTATTGCATAATCTCTTATCTTGATATGCATGTGTGTGGAGATTGGAAATTGTTATGTGTTCATGGATGAGATTAGGAGTAGATTAACTTAGATTTAGGAGTAGTTGTAATCAAATATCTGTTAGGATTATTGTGTGAAGACCTTCAAATAAGACAAATTTAATTAAAGCAAAAAAAAGTTGTTTTTTGTCTTATGTGAAATTAAGAAAGCAAAGCATGAATTGGTTTGGTGGAGTGTGTAGCAAAAGTCAACATTGAAGCAAATTGAGAATTGTTGCACCGCTGTTGAATTGGCAGCGTATGTGCAGCGGTTTAATTTTGTGAAGAGCGTTGCGCATTTGACAGCGGCAAGGCAGCAGTCAGGCGTCAGGGAAGAACGCTGCGAGAGCGCTGTGATTTTTTCGGCAGCGGTTTGAGAGCGTATTTATCACAGAGGAGCACGCTGTGCGAAGCGCTGCGAGAGCGCTGTGACATCGGCAGCGGTCCTACACAAATACGCATCTGATTAAGACTTGCACAATAAAGAAAGAGCAAAAAGGAAATAGATCCCAATTAGGATTTGGCCAACCCTAGTGCTCCCATATAAATACCACCATTATGTAAATCTTAGGGTGTGTGAGAAAAATTGCTAGAGAGATAGAGAGCAAATTGTAGAGAGACTGAGAGAGAGACAGAGAGATTGTAATCAACTCTGAAAGTAGTGGATTGAGTGCGGTGCGCTCCGTGGACGTAGGCAAATTGCTGAACCACGTAAAAATCTTTGGTGTCTTCTTTTTCTTCTTATTGCTTTCATATTATCCGTGTGTTGAGATTTGTGTGTGCGATTCTTCTTACAACAATTGGTATCAGAGCCCTAGGTTGGGTCAGGTTATTTTTCACACAAATCTAGGTTATCTCGAGGTCAACGATTTTATTGCAGGGATGGGATCTGAGAAAGATTCTCACAAGATTGAGAAATTCGATGGGACGAATTTCAGTTTCTGGAATATGCAGATGGAGGATTATCTGTACCAGAAGGACCTGCACTGGCCGATAAAAGAGAAGCCGGCAACCATGACCGATGCAGATTGGTCAAAGAAGTGGATGCTAAAGAACATGGATGAAGAGGAATTCGAACTACTGGACAGGAAAGCATTGGGAGCAATTCGTCTTAGTTTGACGAAGCAGGTCGTTTTTAACGTAAAGGATCAGCTCACTGCCAAAGATCTGATGAAGACTTTATCAAACCTATATGAACAGCCTTCTGCAGTAAGGAAGGTCCATCTTGTCAAGAAGCTATCAAATTTAAAGATGACGGAAGGTCAGGGTTTTAGAGAGTATCTAAACCAGTTCAATGAAGTGAAGGATGGGTTAACTTCTGTGTCTATGGGTTTCGATGAAGAATTCTTGGCGGTGTTTATGCTCACCCAATTGCCAGAAAGTTGGAAGATGACATGTCAGTCAATTGCCAACTCGTTCGGAAAAGAGAAATTAGATTTCTCACAGGTTGTGAACATGATCATGACCGAAGAGATTAGGATGCGTGAAGAGGGATTTGGAGCGTTTACATCTTCAGCATTGAATATGGAAGGTAGAGAAAGCAGAAATAGAATCGGAACACACATCAACAAGGAAGATCAAAGTCAAGAGGTAAGTCTAAATCCAGGTATCAGGTCAATTATTCGGGAAATCAGCAACGAAGCAAGAAAGATGTAGAGTGCTGGAACTGTGGTAAGAAAGGACACTTCTCGTATGAGTGTAGATCTGAAAAGAAAGATAAGGGCAAGAGTAGTGCGAACTGTGTGTCAGAGGAGTCAGATGACTGCCTCATCTGCTCGTTGGAAAGTAAAACGGAGTCTTGGGTTCTGGATTCAGGAGCGTCTTTCCATGCCACACCTCATAGGGAGTTATTTGAGAACTACGTCTCCGAAAATTTAGGTAAGGTGTATCTTGGTGATGATCAAGCATGCAACATTACCGGGAAGGGAGATGTGAAGATTCAGCTGAATGGGTCAGTTTGGAAACTTAATAACGTGAGGCATATACCGGATTTGAGGAAGAACTTGATCTCCATTGGGCAACTGGCGTCAGAGGGTTATGTGATGACTTTCACAGATGATAAGTGGAAGATTTCGAAGGGTA
Source organism: Acer campestre (assembly GCA_954870605.1). Classification (NCBI taxonomy): domain Eukaryota; kingdom Viridiplantae; phylum Streptophyta; class Magnoliopsida; order Sapindales; family Sapindaceae; genus Acer; species Acer campestre. Next base: position 56,328,501 of record OX940800.1, on the reverse strand, counting down.
TTATGACAATCGCCCGAGGAAATAAGAATGGATCGTTTTACACTACAATGGATGGTTGTGGTTCAATCGCTATGGCGGAAGGTAAAGATGATTCGAACTTGTGGCACCAGAGATTTGGGCACATGAGTAGTCAAGGGCTGAAGTGTCTACATTCGAAAGGTAAGTTGCCAAATTTAAAAAGTGTTGAGGTTGATTTCTGTGAGAGCTGCATATTAGGAAAACAGAAGCGAGTGAGCTTTAAGAAGACCGGAAGGGTACCGGCAAAGGAGAAGCTGGAACTAGTGCACACCGATGTTTGGGGTCCGGCTTCAGTCTCATCAACCGGAGGTAAACAGTATTTTGTCACATTTATTGACGACCACTCCAGAAAGGTATGGGTTTATTTTCTGAAACACAAGTTTGAGGTGTTTGATGCTTTCAAGAGATGGAAAGCTAGGGTTGAGAATGAGACAGGATTAAAGATCAAAAAGCTGCATTCAGACAATGGTGGAGAATATGAAGACAGTGAGTTCAAGAGGTTTTGCTATCTGAGCGGGATTAAGCTCAGTAGAACGGTTCCTGGAACCCCACAGCAGAATGGGATAGCAGAACGGATGAACAGAACATTGACTGAGAGAGCCAGAAGCATGAGGTTACATTCAGGGTTACCAAAACAGTTCTGGGCAGAGGCAGTCAATACAGCAGCATATTTGATCAACAGATGACCATCAAAGCCTTTGGACCTCGCTATACCAGAAGAGATCTGTACTGGGAAAGAGGTAAAATTTTCTCATCTTAAAGTATTTGGGTGTGTTTCTTATGTACATATAGGTGATCATGCGAGGAATAAGCTAGATGCCAAGTCAGTGAAGTGTACTTTGGTGGGCTATGGAGAAGATGAATTTGGTTACAAGCTGTGGGATGACCAAAACCGCAAGATGATCAGAAGTAGAGATGTTGTCTTCAATGAAAAGGTTATGTACAAAGACAGAAACACACAGGTGTCTAAGCTAGAAGAGCCAGAGTATTTTGGGCCGAATGATGTGTCAGAGAACAGGGTCGTGGAACCAGTTATTCAGAAAGATGAAGAACAAGGTGTGCCGCTCCAGGTTACAGATCCTATCCCACATAGAGACGTTCCAGCGACATAGGCTCAGAGTACAGTGAGAAGATCAACTCGAACTCCTATACCAAATAGGAAGTACTTGCAATACATGCTGTTGACAGATGCAGGGGAACCTGAGTGCTATGATGAAGCATATCAAGGAGAAGATGCGAGCAAGTGGGAGCTTGCAATAAAGGATGAGATGAAGTCGTTGATTTCAAATCAAACTTGGGAGTTAGCCAAGTTGCCTGAAGGAAAGAAAGCCCTACAGAATAAGTGGGTATTTCGGATCAAAGAGGAAAATGATGGTTCCAAGAGATACAAGGCACGACTAGTGGTCAAAGGCTTCCAACAAATAGAAGGTATTGACTACTCTGAAATTTTTTCTCCCGTTGTTAAACTAACTACGATCTGGTCAGTGTTAAGTATTGTTGCAGCAAAGGGGTTATATCTTGAGCAGTTAGATGTGAAGACTGCCTTTCTTCATGGAGATTTGGAGGAAGAGATATACATGCAGCAACCAGAAGGGTTCGCAGAAGATGGCAAGGAAGAGTTGGTGTGTAGGTTGACAAAGAGCTTGTATGGTTTAAAACAAGCTCCCCAATAGTGGTACAAAAAGTTCGATGGGTTTATGCAAGACAATGGATATTTGCGATGCAATGCTGACCACTGCTGTTACTTCAAAAAGGTTAAGTCAAGTTTTATTATTCTGCTACTTTATGTTGATGACATGTTAGTAGCTGGTGCAGATTTAGAAGAGATTAACAATTTGAAGAAGCAACTCTTGAGTGAGTTCGAGATGAAGGATTTAGGTGCAGCAAAACAGATTCTTGGAATGAGAATTAGCAGAAACGAACAGGAAGGTACATTGAAGCTTTCACAAGCAGAGTACGTTCGGAAGGTGTTGCAGAGATTCAGCATGGGTGATGCAAAATCGGTAAGAACACCTTTGGCTAGTCATTTCAGGTTGTCCAAGGACCAGAGTCCGAAGAGGGAAGAAGAGAAGGACTTCATGGCTAAAGTTCCTTATGCTTCAGCCATTGGAAGCTTAATGTATGCCATGACTTGCACAAGACCAGATATTTCCCAAGCAGTGGGAGTTGTGAGCCGTTAAATGTCACAAATCTAGGCAAGCTTCACTGGGAGGCTGTGAAGTGGATCCTAAGATACCTGCGGGGTACGACAGAGAGATGTCTAACCTTTAGAAGAGACGAACTCAAGTTGGAAGGTTATGTGGATTCAGATTTTGCTGGGGAGGTGGATCATAGAAGGAGTACCACCGGATATGTGTTTACAATGGCTGGTACCGCAATTAGTTGGATGTCTCAGTTGCAGAAGATAGTGACAATCTCTACAACTGAAGCAGAGTATGTGGCTGTAACAGAATCAAGCAAGGAGCTGATATGGTTACAAAGTTTGTTAGCTGAGTTGGGATTCGATCAAGTGATGAATGTGTTGCACAGTGACAGTTAGAGTGCAATACACTTAGCCAAGAATTCGGCGTTCCATTCTAGGACCAAACATATAGATCTTCGCTACCATTTCATTCGATCGTTAATCGAAGAAGGTGTGTTAAAGCTTGTGAAGATAGCAGGTAGCAAGAATCCGGCCGACATGTTAACAAAGCCAGTCACTACTGAGAAACTGGAGCTGTGCGCAGCTTCAGTGGGTCTTCAAGAGTGAAGACGTAGGGGATGAGCGCACCGTTATTTATCCACTAAGTCATCGAGGAATGATGGAGAACGTCTCTTGAGTTTCAGTCTTCAAGTGGGAGATTGTTAGGATTATTGTGTGAAGACCTTCAAATAAGACAAATTTAATTAAAGCAAAAAAAAATTGTTTTTTGTCTTATGTGAAATTAAGAAAGCAAAGCATGAATTGGTTTGGTGGAGTGTGTAGCAAAAGTCAACATTGAAGCAAATTGAGAATTGTTGCACCGCTGTTGAATTGGCAGCGTATGTGCAGCGGTTTAACTTTGTGAAGAGCGCTGCGCATTTGACAGCGGCAAGGCAGCGGTCAGGCATCAGGGAAGAACGCTGCGAGAGCGCTGTGATTTTTTCGGCAGCGGTTTGAGAGCGTATTTATCACAGAGGAGCACGCTGTGCGAAGCGCTGTGACATCGGCAGCGGTCCTACACAAATACGCATCTGATTAAGACTTGCACAATAAAGAAAGAGCAAAAAGGAAATAGATCCCAATTAGGATTTGGCCAACCCTAGTGCTCCCATATAAATACCACCATTATGTAAATCTTAGGGTGTGTGAGAAAAATTGCTAGAGAGATAGAGAGCAAATTGTAGAGAGACCGAGAGAGAGACAGAGAGATTGTAATCAACTCTGAAAGTAGTGGATTGAGTGCGGTGCGCTCCGTGGACGTAGGCAAATTGCTGAACCACGTAAAAATCTTTGGTGTCTTCTTTTTCTTCTTATTGCTTTCATATTATCTGTGTGTTGAGATTTGTGTGTGCGATTCTTCTTACAACAATATCTCATTTATGTATATATGTCTTTGGAAGGTCGAAATGCATTGTTTTGATGGGTTTGAGTGTATGTGGGTTAGGATTGTACCTCCATGGATGACCTTCCGGGTATAGCCTTAATCACTTAACTCTAAAAAAGAGATGAAACTTGTTTTATGCATGATCGTGCTAGAATAGGTTTTGGCTTATGTTCATATGCTTAATGGTAGGGACTTGAGGCACAATTGCTCTAGCCATGACCTTTGGGGAGTGATTCGTGTCTCGAATTCCTTAGTTGAGATTACAAGCACAATTGCTCTAGCCATGACCTTTGGGGAGTGATTTGTGTTTGTGAATCTCTTAATTGAGAGAATAGACCCATAACTTGAATTGGATGAACTTAATGCCTAACAATCAACTAGGTGTGCACTTGTGTTTGGTGAACTAATAAGTACCTTGTGTGATCATTATCATGCATCTCTTCAAACCACCCTTTTATTATTTGTCTCTTTAAACACAATTCTCACCCTTCCATATTCTCTTTGTTTTTATTTGCATTCTTTATTTTACATTTTCACACACACCACACCGCAATATGCATGCACCACACACACACCATTTCTCACCACATCCGTATTCTATTTAAATGCTTTCAATAAACACTAGAACTCGAGAAGGTCGATGGATCACACCTCCCTGTGGACGATACCCTTGCTTGTTGCTATACTAGTCTCTAGTCACTTGCACTAACAAGGTGAACTTTAAATATAAATTTTTTGACACGTAAAACGACGCTTGTCAAAATGGCGCCGCTGCCGGGGAGGTGGCCTATTCGTTGGTTGTTTCTTGTTTTAGCTTAGGTTCTGTAAATTTTAGATTTAATTGCTTTGCGGATATATATGTATGTGTTTAGGATTTTTCTTATATTTTTTTATAGCATATGCGTTTAATGTTGTTTGAGTTGTGTTTGTGCAAGGAAAGAGAATTTTCAGGTCATATGGACCACACAACTCTTGAGAACCATATGTGTGCGCTTATCGCACCCAACAACCCCCAAGTGAAACGGCATTGCCACAACGGACGCGTTGGACATAGCCACAAGAGGTAATTCCTCTACTTTAAATAGAGTGCTTGTGGAGTAGTTGTTGAGTTGGGCGAAAATTGCCCATGAGCTTAATGTTAAAATGCTATGCTTGTAGTGTTTGTAACTTTTATTTTTGTTTAGATCTAAGAGTGGATTTGTATTGTGCTTAGATCTTAGGATTTGTTGTATTTTGTTGTTAACCTTTTATTTTTGTTCTCATCTTTGAATTTTGCTAAGTATTGTCCATATTTTATGATTTGAGCAATATTGAGGACAATGTTGAGTTTAGGTTTGGGGGTGTGGACACATTCATTGTTTATTTTGTTTTTATTTTTGTTATGTTTAGAAAATTTTCAAATCTCTGCACAAAACGATCAACTTTAAATTTTTTTTGGAAATGAGTCCATTTTGTTGAGTTGTTTTTCTTTGCGTGCCAGTAGAGACATGCATTGCATGCTTTTAGCTCCATGCGTCGCTTAAACTTGCTTGTACAGTGCCAATCTTTTGATGTTGAGGTAGATGAGATTTCTATGCTTGTTTAGCCTAGGAAAATTGTGGAGACTACCCGTGAGCTACACTGTGCCTAAATAACGAAAGTTTGTGGGTTTTGTTTCTACTCTTATACACTCTTCGATTTTTTTTTTCTTCATTGTGATCTCATTGTATATCAATTTTGCATTGATTGCCATAGAACTTCATCATGTGGACTGCTTGTTGAGTCTTGTATTCCCTTGGTAGATAGACTTTTAGAAATGATTTTGGGCTTGAGTGTGTGCATAACTACTAAAATAGCCTAAACACCCATACCCCTATATTCATTGCAAATTGAAGCCAAACACATACCCATTCCCTAGTTATTGATCATGTTGAGGTGTATAGCTTAGGAGAAGCTAGCTCTAAATTTTGTAAAAGCGTGTACTTAGGCAAACATATGTAAATTGTGTTAGGCAAAGGCTTACAAAAAGAAAAGAAAAAAAAGAGAAAAAAAAAAAGAAAAAAAAAATAGAATAAGTGTTGCAATATAAAACACTTAAGTCTTCTAGTTCTTCAATTGTAAAGTTACTCACTAATAAGGGTACAAATGTAGTACAAAGCCTAGACGCTTGTATTGCAAGGTGTAATAGAGCTAATTTTGTATAAAGTGTAATGTGTAAACACACCTTAGCATGGTTAATAACTTTATCCTTCCCGCTCCCACCATCTCTTCCATCCCAAACACTACCACAAATCACCTTGGCCCCAATAAAAGTGAGGGAAAGCTCATTTGATCTCTTAAGAAGTCTATCTTGGGAATGCGAGTCAATGCATGTCTTTCTATGTTCGTGACATTTCAATTCCTTCCATGAGATCCATTTTCAGAAAATGTGTGTCATTGGAAAATACTCATATGCAATTATATTTGATTTCATATACCTAAACTCCAAATTGCATATGTTTGCTAGAGAGTGCACCTAAGTTCTGAGTGAAAATATGACTGAAATCCGGTGAGGATTAGAGTCGAGGCGAAATTTATCTTGGGCATTCGAGCATAGTTGTTTTGTAAACCGAAAACATCCTAAGTTTTGGCATACTTGCATTGCGTGATGCGTGTTTATTGAATGGTACAATTTGAGATTCTAGCATGCGTGTAATCTTTGCTTGGTATGTTTGGATTGCATCTCAACTCTTTTCTTGCGGAGTATACGTTTGTGGGTGTCGTAGCTGTAAACCCTCAGGAGACTATAACTCCTCCTCTAGGGATCGCCTAGTGGTTTAAAGGCTTGTGGCACATGCTCAGTGCCATCGTGTTTCCTACGAAAGTGGACTAGTTTAGTTTTTATTTTCTTATGTTTTATTATTTGTTTGTTCTTCTTTTTAATTTTGCTCGAGGACGAGCAAAAGATAGGTTTGGGGGTATTTGATCGGACGATTTATATACCTATTTGAGGTCCCCATTTCCTATCGTTTGTTCTCGTTTTCGAGCATGTTTTTGTATATAATGGGTTTTGTGAGCCATGTGTAGGTACATATTCCCTACAATAAGGTTTTGAGCTTAAAGTCAAGTTTGGGAGGCGAAACCGAGCAAACAATGAGAATTGGAAGCCATTCAGAGTTGTCGTGGCCTCGCCGTTGACCCAAACCGCGGCGTGATTCATGGTCAACCACGGCAAGCAAAACCATATTTCCGTGGTGGATCCGCCGTTGAGCTAGAACGCGACACTGAGACCGCGACACTGGTCAACTCTGTTTTCCAAAGGTTGATGGGCTGAAATTATAAGATGTCCATACAGAACACCTATATTTCGGGGTCAATATCTCCCTCCTCATGTTTAACTGGGCTTCCTACCATATATTTTCGGAAAGCCCCAGAAGTCTTCTTTCCAGCGGTTTTTACGGATCGCAATTCCGGGCTTTCTAGAGGGAGTTATGGCCATTTCCGTAACGGTGCGCGAGGCTGGAAACATGACCGCAGCAGAGACGTGGTGCAGAACACCCAATTTTCGGGGGGCATATCTCCCTCCTCAGATCGAACCTCATTGAGATCTACATATATTCGGAAAGCCCCGGAAGTCTAATTTTCAGGGGTTTTTACGGAATGCGATTCCGGGTTTTCTAGAGGGAGATATGTGCGTTTCCGTAACGGTGCGCAAGGCTGTCCAGAATTTCCAAGTGGTGGTCGCTGCCAAGTTCGCCCCCTGACAGCGACTTTGGCAGCGACCTTTTTCAGCAGCAAGGGGCAGAGAAGTTCGCCCCCTAAGTGGTCACCCCCTAACAGCGACTTTGGCAGCGACCTTCCGTTTCCAGCTTAGCGAAGGGTCAATTTTCAAGCCATTTCAGAAGGGCATTTTGGTCCTTTCATGCCCAGACCGTGCCCTAACTTTCCCAACCCATTTATACACCATTTTCAGCCCTCTCTTAACAAGAAGAACCAGCCACCAAAAAGAAAAAAACACACCAGCTGCTGCACTTCATCTTCTTCCCCAAACCAAGAGAGAGAGAAGCTTCCAAAGCTCCCATGGAGGTTCTCCTCCATGGGAAGCTCACCACCACCACTTTCTACACATCCTCCACCACATTTGGGAGTAGATTGCAAGGAGAAAGGAGAGGTCTTTGACCAATTTCAAGCTAGGGATTCATGGAGAACTTGGAGGGATTTCTTCAAGGGTTGTCTCCTTTAAACTCTTCTCTTTGTATTTCTTGTTTTCTCTTATGTGTAATCCCCACTTGGGAAATATTGTAAACCTTATTTGTGCTCAATATATGTTGGTTGTTTTTATATCCATTTGGGTTTTGATTTATTCTTGTTATTATTGCATAATCTCTTATCTTGATATGCATGTGTGTGGATATTGGAAATTGTTATGTGTTCATGGATGAGATTAGGAGTAGATTAACTTAGATTTAGGAGTAGTTGTAATCAAATATCTCATTTATGTATATATGTCTTTGGAAGGTCGAAATGCATTGTTTTGATAGGTTTGAGTGTATGTGGGTTAGGATTGTACCTCCATAGATGACCTTCCGGGTATAGCCTTAATCACTTAGCTCTAAAAAATGGATGAAACTTGTTTTATGCATAACCGTGCTAGAATAGGTTTTGGCTTATGTTCATATGCTTAATGGTAGGGACTTGAGGCACAATTGCTCTAGCCATGACCTTTGGGGAGTGATTCGTGTCTCGAATTCCTTAGTTGAGATTACAAGCACAATTGCTCTAGCCATGACCTTTGGGGAGTGATTTGTGTTTGTGAATCTCTTAATTGAGAGAATAGGCCCATAACTTGAATTGGATGAACTTAATGCCTAACAATCAACTAGGTGTGCACTTGTGTTTGGTGAACTAATAAGTACCTTGTGTGATCATTATCATGCATCTCTCCAAACCACCCTTTTATTATTTGTTTCTTTAAACACAATTCTCACCCTTCCATATTCTCTTTGTTTTTATTTGCATTCTTTATTTTACATTTCCACACACACCACACCGCAATATGCATGCACCACACCGCAATATGCATGCACCACACACACACCATTTCTCACCACATCCGCATTCTATTTAAATGCTTTCAATAAACACTAGAACTCGAGAAGGTCGATGGATCACACCTCCCTGTGGACGATACCCTTGCTTGTTGCTATACTAGTCTCTAGTCACTTGCACTAACAAGGTGAACTTTAAATATAAATTTTTTGACACGTAAAACGACGCTTGTCACCCAACTCCGAAGAAACCAAGCCCTTAACATTGGAATATGAGGTGGCAAGAACTTTCCCTTTGCAGTCCTGAATTGCAGACCCAATACCAACTGAACCAGTCCCCTTTCGAGTAGTGACAGTCGAATTGAGCTTCAATTTCCCTGGAGGAGGGCCTATCCATTCATCACTAGACCTACCCACAGGGGCTGAGGAGGGAACCAACGTAGAACACTTTGATTTCGAGAATTCCTCAAGCATCGAGAGGGCTCTATCAGCCACCAAATGAATCACCCCAGAATTGCCCCTATTGACCAGCACATTCCTGTCATTCCAGATAGCCCAGACCACAACACTAAATTGAGCAAAACCAGCCAAATCCAAGGACTCCATCAGATGTAGAAACACCTCCTGCACAGTACAAAACTTCCTAGAGAAGATATAGCAGCCAAAACGAGTGTCTTCCCAAAATTTCTTGATCAATTTACATTCAAAAAAGGCATGGATAACTGTCTCTACCTTAACAGCACATCTACCGCAATAAGTATCAGTCGTCACTCTCCTTTTCCACAGATTAACCAAGGTAGGCAAAGAATTCAAACACACACGCCAAAGGAAAATTTTTATTTTTGGTGGAATACTAAGGCTCCATAAGAAACGCCACCATTTACTGCTACCAGGAGAAGATGAAGCTTCGTTTTGAGACATAATCTGAAGAGCACAATTGTAGCCACTCTTAACAGTGTACTCCCCCTTTTTGTCAAAATGCCATCTGAGAAAATCCTTGCCCCCCTTCCAACTGATTGGAATGGAGAGAATCTCATCCCAATCAACTAGCAGCAAAAGGTTGCGAATAAGATCATAATTCCAGCTTTTCCGAAACCCATCCATTAAATCCGAGACCAGGAGATTCGAACCTGGATCGAAGGTAATAATCTTGAAAGAGATTGGACGGGGAATCCATTTGTCTCTGAAGACCTGAATGCTCTTGCCATCCCCCACATTCCAGCGTAAGCCTGTAGACAAAAGGTCCCTACCCCACGCCAAACTTCTCCAGATGTGTGAACAACCAGGTTTAACAGGGGCTGACAAAAACTCAACCTGTTTAAAATATTTCGCCTTTAGAACCCGGGCAGCTAGAGAATCTGGACAAGAGAGGATGCGCCAGGCCTGCTTAGTGACCACTCTTTAAACGAGCATCCGCAATAGCACGGAGCCGAAAGAGTAGTACAATGGTGAATAAGATTCGTCCCACGAGGATTGATGAAATCGATTACCACAATTGATTGATTTGGTTACTATTTAGACAAGCCAATTTTTGATAATGAAATTACACTACTCAAAATTACTAGAATAAACTACCACTAATGCAAGTAATAAAACAAGACAATGTAAGTAAATAAGGCTAAACCAAACACAAGCAAGTGATTGTAATATGTATGAGAAATTAGACTAAGACCAAGACTCCACCTATCCAATCCTTAACAATTTTAGGCACACCATATAAGTAAAGTATGCAAGTGATTATGTAGATTCGTATGCCCTTAATTAGTCTCTAACCTCTCTCAAGTGATAAAGACAACATTCATATGCACCAATAACCTATTTCTCAATGGTTATCCGAACTGCACACAAATTCATTAAGCATAATGGCACACAAATGGAATCCTACAAGCTAGCATCGCATATTTCTATCTTACTAGACTTGTATCGGGCATTTCGTCGAGCACGTTGTGTGCTTCTCCTCTCGGTACTTCACACAACAACCAAACATCAACCAAGTGTTAGCTAGACACCTAGAAGCATTAAGCAATTGAAATGCACATACATAACACAAGCAATGAAGATAAAAATGTGGCCTTTACTATCAATTCATGGAAAAGGTCTCATCTTGGCCTTAGCCAAGATGGATTTAGTTCATATTACAAGTAAAGACTACAAAATATGTGAAATGAGTACAAGTCATGATTAAGAACAAGTAAAAACAAAGAGATAAAGGATTAGAAGAAACTATGATGAAGATCTCCTCCTCTCTTGCTTGGATGTGCTTGGCTTCTTCTCTCCTTGACTCCTTTAGCTCCAAGATGGGATTTTTATGGTGGATGGATGTGAAGGAATGAAGTGGTGAAGAGGGATTTGTGTTTAGATGGTGGATTGATGGAAGAGTTGAGTGATTTGGTGAAGGAATTGGGTTAAAAATGGGTTCTTGGGAGGTTTGGAGTGAAATGGGTGTGTTTGGAACTTCAATGGTCGTGGTAGAGGTGGTTAGAAATGAGCTGAAAGGAAGAATATATAGTGTGTGGAATTAGGGCATAAAAATCGAGTAAAAAGAGTGGCACTGTGGGCGCCCTACGTAGGGCGCTTCTGTAGGGCGCCTGTAGGGCACCATTTCTCTGATCTTGTGGGCGCCCTACGTGGGCGCTCTACGTAGGGCGCTTCTTGTTCTTCAGTGGTTTTCAGCATCGCGCACTGTCACGGAAATGGGCATAACTTCCTCTAGAGACATCGGAATCGTGTTCTGTAAAAACCATTGGAAAGAAGACAGCCGGGGATTTCCCAAAATAGGTGGCACGAAACCTAATTCAATTTGAGGAGAGAGATATGGCCCCCGAAAGTTTGGTGTTCTGCACGGGCCATTTCCGTTTCAGCCCTTTTAACTTCCAAAACTCATCAATTTAGCTCAGAAACCTTATTTATGGTGAATAACCTACAAAAAGCTCACAAAACACATTATATACAAAAATATGCTCGAAAACGAGTACAAACGATAAGAAATGGGGACCTCAAATAGGTGTAAATATGGTCCGATCACTTAGCCAGAAGGGCCTGATTGAATAAGGATAGATCTTTAAAGCCTAAGCCCCCTTGATTTTTCGGAAGACACATTCTCTTCCAACTTATCCAGCTAATTTTCCTTTTCCCGTCCCTTGATCCCCACCAGAACTTCGAAGTCATCCCACTAAGCTCATTACAAAGACCAATCGGAATTTTAAACAAACTCATAGAGTATGTTGGGATGGCTTGAGAAACAGCCTTGATGAGCACCTCCTTCCCCCCATAAGAAAATAAATTCCCATGCCAGCCCTTAAACTTTTTACGCACCTTCTCTTTGATCTCATTAAACAAAGCTTTTTTATTCCTACCCACAATGGTAGGGAGGCCCAAGTATCTATCATGAGCATTACAAATATTAATACCTAAGATGACTTGAATATCCCTTCTCAAAGAGAGCTGAACTTTAAGACTAAAGGAAATAATTGACTTACTAAAATTGATGCACTGCCCTGACCCCTTCTCATAGACTACCAAAATCTGTTTAACACACTCACTGCTAGCTTTGGTGGCCTTACAAAAAATCATGCTATCATCCGCAAAAAGAAGATGGCTAATAAGAGGGCTTCCCCTACAACTTCTAACCACCAGAATGCGACCGTTCCTTTCGGCTTTCGAAATTAAACCAGAGAGAGCTTCAGCACAAAACAGAAAGAGGTAAGGGGAGAGAGGGCATCCCTGTAAAGGCACAATAGAGCAAACCGGACTGCCATTAAGCTGAAAAGAAAGGGTAGAGGTGGATATATAGTCCATAATTAAATTAACCCAATACGGATTCATCGTGATTCACAAGTCCCACTACGGATGCGTTTGGTGCGTTTGGTGAACCGGATAACTTGTCCGAAATAAGAGAATATTAGACTATTTTTAATTCACTCTTACTCTGTCTTATGTTTAGAGTCCAACTCACCATAATCCCAAACTAGACGGAAACCCACCATTTTGGTGGGTTTATATAATCCGCTTGGGGTGGTACTAAATTTTTTTTATTATTTCAATTCTATATTAAATAAATTTTATTTAATAATCATATGAAACTATTTTATTTTAAAAATGTTTTTAGTTAATAATATACAAATTAAATAATTATTTCATTCAAGAAATTAGTGTAAATACTATACAATCTAAAAAATTAATAAAGAAATTAACCGAATGATGTATCAAGTGACTTATCATAATTATATAAATCATAAGATATAGCTAATAAAATGTCAAAATATAAATTATTTACTAAGTCATTTGGGTTAAGATTTTAACACTTTGAAGGATAATGTCGTCATCTTACTATTAATTTAATAAAAAAAAAATGGATCTCAAGTCTCAACTATTCATCTGAGATGGACAATTGATATATATGTATATACTTGCTGTCGTTCTTGTAATTAATCTTCACTCTTGTTGCTGTTGTTATAATTTTTTAAAAAGAAACGTTGCTATCATTTTCTTTGCTTTTTTATTGTTTTTTTTATGAGATGATGCCTGTCCTTGTTTTTCAACTCAAATAGTGTGCTTGTCCAGTTGTCTGTATCATAACCTAACGCATGCATATTTCAAAAGTTTGGTCTTTTATGCATTTACACGTGAATCGATAATGCACATGATATTATTTATTTCACTTTTTATATTTATCTCTTTATATTATTTCAAAACATACCATATATCGACACCTCATTAGAGAGATCAACCCTTTAGATATCGACTAGACTTAAGCATTGCCTTTTTTTTGGTAAGACTAATGGGCCCAGTAAGATATTTTGATAAGACTATTGGGCCCATCAATAATGCTAATAGTACACTGAAATCACCTTGATTTATGGATAGTAAAATGTGTAAGGTACCGTTTGATTTTTTGTCTGAAGATTGAATAGTGACTGAAACTGAAAATTGAAAAACATCTTTTTTTTTTTTTTTTTCCACTGAAAACTGAATATAAGTGATAAGTTGTTTGTTTTTTTTAAGTTATAAATATCTGAAAATAAATATTTTTACATTTATACCCTTCTAATTAATATTTGTTATATATTTACATTTTAATATATTACAGACATTTCTAACATATATATTAATTCTAAAATAAATTTATTTAGTTATTAATAATATTTCAAATTTATATTATTGTATAGAATATAATAATTACTAAGCTCTTAGCTAGTGACATTACAAAACTAATGAGCTGCTTCATGTCTTCATGTGTATATTACGGAGAAAATGAAGTTCATCAATATGTTCTTATTATCAATCTACTTCATGTGTATAATTTATTCTTTAATTGATTTTGAATAAACTTGGATAATTATATAATTTATAGATTTCATGTAAAAAAAAAAAAACATTATAGAACAAGTGGTTAGTTTTGGAAATAAATTAAATTAGTAAGGATAGTTTTGGAAGTAAAACTTTACATTAAATTCTACTGAATTTGTGTTAAGTGAAAAGTGAAGATTTTCACTTTTCAAAACAAGTGGTTTTAGGGGTTCATCAAGTGATTTTAACACTTAAAAAATCAAACAAAACAACTGAATAGAACACATTAAGTATTATTCAGTGTTAAGTGGAAAAATCAAACAAGGCCTAAGTTTAATGAAATAGTACATTGAATTCAATTCATCTTGATCTATGAGTGGCAACAAGGGTGCCTTTGGTGAACCGACACAAAACCCTAACCGATTTAGTCTTTCCGTCTCCGATTTCTCGCTGTGGCAGCGGGAGCCGGCGGCGATGTCATACCGGAGGGCGATCTTCTTCTTCCTCGTGCTAGGCTTTCCCGGTCATAAGGGGGACACCGGCGGCTGCTACGACGGCCCTGTCCGTCGATTGAAAGTCTCTCTCACGTCACCGGGCGGGACATTTTGTCCAGGCGACGACGGCAGCTGTTAGATCGGCCGATCCTCTTGGTTCTGGCCAGATCTGGTGTGATTCGGTGTGAGCAGTCTCGATCGGTGGTCTTGATGCTAGTCCGACCCTGTCCTCTCCGTCGGGACACCGCCGGCAACTTCGGCGTCCTCCTTCACTGATCTTGGTGTTTGGCTTGGTCGGTTTTATGCTTTGCGGCGACGAGCTTCGGAACGGGTGGAGGTTTGATTGGTATGGTGGTTTGGGGTTTCGATCGAGCATCTCCGACGTCTCTGCTTGGTCGGCGGCGTCCTGGTGGGTCTTCTCCGGCGGCCTGGTCTCTCCTCCGGATCGGTTTCAGCTCGTTTATTTGTGTTTCCAGTTTGTTTAGTTTACTGTTTTGGTTGTAATCCCACCTCTGTGTGGGCGTTTTTCTCCCGTTGTGGGACTCTGTTCTGGGCTTGTGCTCAAATAGCTTTATTTGTGGAGTCTCAGTTATGGTTGTAACCTTGTCCTGGATCTGGTTTTCCAGGCTTTCAGATGCCCTTTCCATCAAAAAAAAAAAAAAAAAAAAAAAAAAAATTCACGTTCATTACTTTCTTCTTGCAATTAATAGTTGATTAGTTTCGTTGACTTCCATTTTTCTGTTTTCCCTTTTTGTCTCTGTTTTTTCTTTATTTTATTGGCTCTTCTCCCAGTTTTTCTTTCAGATCTTAATCATTACTTTTTAAGTCAGTTGAGTTTATAACTTTTCCCAAATAATTTTAAAGAATTATAAAAAGAAGAAGAAGAAGAAGAATCCAGTGTTACTCTATTCTTATTTTAATTTATAGTTTTGTTGGTTTTGATTTTACATTTTTCCACTTTTTGTCACTGTTTTTTCTTCTTTTTATTAGCTTTGCTTTCACTTTCCAAAATATTTAGTTTTTTCCTGTTACTGATCTTTGCTTTTATTAATTGGTGGTTGTCATTTAAAAAAAAAATTCCTTATCCTCTTAAACTTTGTCATTGCTGCTCTTTCTTTATCTTCAATTTGTTAATTATTTGTCACAGTTTTTTTTTTTTTTTTTTCTTTTTCTTTCTTTCCTGAAGGAGTAGTAAGAAACAAAAAAAATGGTGGACGTGGTTATTTCCATTGCAGCAAAAGTTGCAGAGTTGATGGTTGTTCCCATTGGAAAGCACATATGTTATCCATTCAAATACAATAGCAACATGGATGAGCAGAAGAAACAAATGGAGAAGCCGAAAGGTGTAAGAGAGATGTTGTAGCCTATATGTATATATACATACTATTTTATGTCCAAACCATCCATGTCATGATGAGATTTTTTGTATGCATTATTAGTAAAATGAAATATGTTTGTAATAAAAAAAAACACTGAACGGCTTAAGGGTCGGTTGAAAACTATCGAGATCAAACACTACATACGCGAATTGAATATTTACTCCCACAACATCAAGGAGAAAACTATTCACATATGCTTTTAAAATGCGTCTGGTGAACTCAAACCCCCTACCGGGTCACTATAAATATGGAAGGGGAATTGCACTCCACTTGAGCTATAAGTGGATATACACGGTCTACCATGTTAATAGTTAGGGGTCGTTTGTTTTTTTGTCTAAAGACTGAATAGTCCTGAATTTTTATGAAGACTGAATAGAGACTGAAATCTGAACTTGAATGACATGTTTTTTTTTTTTTTTTTTCTATTAACACGTTTGTTTTTTAAAAGTAAAATTATATGAAAAATGAGTAATTTTATATTTATACCCATGTTAAACAATTATACATATAATATGAAATAAAAACAATCCAAAAATAATAATTATATATGAACACATATGATCATGATCTTCCACTTATATTATAAACAAACTTCATTTTTACTAAGAAAAGAAAAGGTTTTTTTTTTTTTTTTTCAAAAAATAAAAGAGACAGCAGGAAAACTCACACAAAATGCTTTAATATATATATATATATATATCACCCTATTATCATAATAAATATTGATATTAAACACTAATATGAGAAGTGATTATGGTTCTTTTTTATTTTTAAAACTATTTAAAATAAGGTATATATTAAAATAAAGATTTCTATGCCATATATAATTATGATGAAATTGAAAATATGTTATATATGGAGGATAGTATCGGAAGAAAAGATTTTGGATTGCATTTAACGTAATTCAGTGATTTACAATTAAGTGAAAAGTTATGAATTTTTACTTTTTATTTTAAGGTTTTTTTTTTTTTTTTTTTTTTTTGTTGTTGGTATTTTTAAGTTGTTTGACCACTTAAAAAAAAAACAAACCAAACAACTTAATAATTATGATTATAATCCATTAAGTTTTAAGTGAAAAATAAAATAAAAAATGACCCATGTTTATATAATTAAAAGTAAAAAATATATAAATAAAATAACAAGTTAATCACATCAAATTACATGTGAATATGCGTAGTTAATAGTTAGGGCCTATTTGTTTTTTTATCTGAAATCTGAAATGGTCTAAAATGACCCTTCAGACATGTTTGTTTTTCAAATGGATCTGAAGTTTGAAAAATGATGAAAAAGTGTTAGAAATGAAAAGGTCGGGATTTCTGGCTGAAATCCGAAGTTGGGTTTGTCTGAAATCCTTATAAACTTTCATACCGAAAATGCTCTCTCACAAATAACATAATTCCTATTATACCACCCACATATAAATCTAATTTCAGCCAATCCAATTCACGTAAAATCATCACCACCGTCAACCACCATGAAAAATGGAAACCCAAACCCAAACCCAAACAAAATCATCACCACCGTCAACCATCGTCAACACCAAACCTAGACCTAAACAAAATCAAACCAAGCCACCCCCACAATCAACCACACCCAAACCTAGGACCAGACCGCCATCATCACCACCAATCCTAGAACCAAACCTAGCCACCCCCTGTCATCGAACCGAAACCCAGTCATCTTGGCCAAAAAAATGGATCTAGCACCAAATTAAAAAAAAAATTAAAAAAATTGGGGAGACAGATGAGAAGAAATTTGGGTTTGGGGAAAGAGAAGAAGAGTGATGGCGGTGGATGAATGGTGAGGTTGAAGATAAATAGATGAGGATGACAGATTAAAATGAAGGGAAAATACCGTTTTAGTCCCTATAGTTTGCCATATTATCCATTTTAATTCCCGTCGTTCCAGCTTTCACCACTTTAGTCCAAACGTTTTCCACTAATTCCTCTTATAATCCCTGCCGTCCAATTCCGTCAAGAATTTTAAAACTAACGTTAATAAAGCGAGGGTAAAATGGTAAAATCATCTCTACCCCTTCTAGAATGTTGTATAAGAAGGGCAAAATTGTAACTTAAATCCATTTATATTAAATCATTTATATATATTAAATCCATTCAAATCAATAAATTAAATTAATTAAATAATAAAAAATTAAAACTTAATTAAATAAAATCAATAAATAAAATCAATCTGACCATCATCGACCTCACATATTCAATCTGACCACACCGTAAAACTAAAATCCCATCTTGAAAAAAAAAATTGAAATACAAATCAAACATTCAAACCCAGAAAAAAAAAAAAAATCAAACATCATCTAACATCTCCATCTGCAACATCATCATCTTCAACATTCAAACTAAACCAAACCCATCTCAGAAAATCCAAACCCAACCCACTCCACCGTTCCACGCCGATGCTTCCTGTGGCTTCTCCGCCGACCCTCCGCAACCTCCTCTTCCTCTTCCTCTTCCTCTTTCTCTTCCTCTTTCGCCTCGACGACCCACAACTCGCGGATCTGGAAAAACAGCAGTCGTCGGAGAGAGAGATCGACGGCAGCAACAACAGTCGTAGCAACAAGGAGATAGAGATCGACAGAGCGTGACAGAGGCAAAGGAGTTGGGTCTGGTTTCTTGGGTTTTCGGGTCCAAAAAAAAAAATTGGAGGAGGGTGTGAGAGTTGTTGCAGAGGGATGATGAAGATGATGATAAAGATGATGGTTTGGTGAATTGGTGGTGGTCAGGGTTTGAAGGGTTGATGATGGTGGTATGGTGGCTAGAGATTTAGGGTTTGGGGAAGAAGAAGATGGTGGCTAGAGATTTAGGGTTTGGGGCTAGAGATTTAGGGTTTCGGGGTCTGTTTTTAAAGTATATTTTTGAAAAAAAAAAAAAAAAAGTTTAATTTATGGTTGGATTTTTTAAGTTTTTATTATTTAATTTATTAATTTAATTCAATTTATTAATTTGAATGGATTTAATATATATATTAAATTATTTTAATTAGTTTTAATTAATTTGATGGTGTTATTTTTAAATATGTAAATATTTATTATCATCTAAATTTAAAGGGCACTATGGTCATTTCGGCCATTGGAGGGCAAAATTGTCCTTGCAAGCCTCTCAGATATATTAAGGGGCATAAAAGTCATTTTGGCTTCTGAACATGTCAGATGGTTTGTTTTTAACGGAAAATGTAACGGAAGGACTTAACGGGTTAATACTGGAACGACGAGGATTAAAATGGATAATATAGCAAACCATAGGGACTAAAACGATATTATCCCAAAAATGAATAGATTTGGATAAGTGGTGGCTGACGATGGTGAGGATGAGCTGATGAGAAAGTGATAGTTAGAGGGTTTCATTTATTTATTATTATTTAATTACTTTTATATATCCTATACTGTATAATGTGTATAAAAGCGTGATATGTCGATTCAATTATAGTATCTTTTTTTTTTTCCTTTTAATTTCTTTGCATGTAAAATTACAATTACAACCTTTAAAGTTTATATAATTACTTAATATACAGAGTTTAATAAGATTTCAATTATAGCATCCCTTAGATTTGCATTGAACGTCGATTGACAAATACAACCCGATTTTTAGAACCATTGTCGAGCCAAACCCACCGCATGACCCGACTGACCAACCCAACTCAAGTTGAAAATAATTTTTTAATTAATTTTTAATTTCTTACATAATATAAAATTACTATTTTACCCTTAAAACGTTAAATTATTTAATTTAAAATAGGATCAGGATCATCTATTGCGCGATCTTTTTCCTAATCTAAAGCACTTGAGAATAAGATTTGCATTTAAAAATAATGAAATTGAAATAAATAAATGAAATAAATTACAATCATTGATTATACATGTTAGCAGATCTATATAGGTTCAGTTCAGTAAATGATCCAAATTCTTTAAAATAAGAGTATAAATGACTTTTCTCATCAATATATTAATAAAAAGTTAAGTCGTGCTCAACTCAGTGGCCCAATCCAACCCATATATCGTGTATTGTTGTGCCGTATCGTACGGAAATCGTATTGGGTAGTGCTAGTTTGACTCATCTTACACCTCTAATTAAGTGTCTGTTTGGAAGAGCTTCTCTACTGGCTAAAAGAGCCTTTTTATTTTATTTTATTTATTTATTTATTTTATTTTTTAGAGCTCTTTTCAAAAAAAATTTGCTGTCATTTGGTTGTCATCTAGTAAAGTTTTTGATTGATTAAAAATAGTTGTTTTACGTTTACTTGGAGAAGCTCAAATTTTAGGCTTTTCCAAGTGGATTTTTTTGAGCTTTTGTAATAACACTAAAATGTTTAATATAAACTTATCATTTAAAATATTTTTTGAATATTTTGGTAATCCTACTATTTAAAAAAGTTTTTTCTAATCGACAACCAAATAACCAACAACTTCATATTAAAAGTTCTACTCATAAAAGATCTATTTGAAAAAACTCTTCCAAATGGAGCCTAATACTTGTTGAATCATTATCTAAGCATACTCGGATATATCCATTTCTAAAAAAATAATTTGACAATGATTAGAGACAATTAAGTTTCTTCACCAACCCATTGCACCCCACCCACTCTTTTTCAATTTTCTTTTTAATTAACTAATGCTTCAACTTCATACAATCCCTACAAATAGACCTAGATTCCAGTTCCAGTTCCGACAAAATTGTCAATTCAAAAAAATAACATTTTTTTTTTTAAAAAAAAAAAAGTTAGAAAAGACATTGTAAAGTATTGGGCTGTGACCCACAACCCTTGTCCAAATAAATATATTTTCTTTTGTACTCTCCTCCTTTTTATATAGGTTAGACCTCTCTCCGCTCTTTTATTTATCCGTTGTGGGATTATGAGATGTGAGTATATATGAGTATATGACCTTTACATTCTCACAAAATTCTTAATCCCACCCAAATTTACATGAGTGCAACACACACTCTCTCTCTCTATATATTGAATAATAATTTACTAATAACGGATTATTATGTTACGTGTGGTCCATGCATAGTTGCACAATTGTATTATTTTTTGTCCGTACATAATGTGTTGATGAGGAGACACACCGGTTAATCAAACTATTGGTCTCTATAGTATAACTTTTGTTAACTTACAAGAATACGGACTCCTATATTAATTGGATAAGCAATTGAAAGATGAAAATATCTAAGCTAACGATCAAGTGCAACTAATCTCCATGACTCCCATCTACATTGTGATCACTAGCTAATATTGCTAATTTATTAGAGCCCACAACAGTTTTTCCATTATATTGTATATATCTCCATTGAGGCCCCAGTGCGGCACATTACAAGAAGTAAAGAAAAAATAATAATAATAAAGACCGTCTTTTTTTTCTTTTTCTTTTTTATAGTCTGCCTTTTCTTTACGAGTAATGCTACATTGCCCAAATTTGGTGCCCAAATCTGGTGCCCAAATGACGTGGCAACAATGTAGACCATTCATTTAAATTGTATTAAATATGTATGATTTAATTGAATGGTCTACATTGTTGCCACATCATTTGGGCACCAGATTTGGGCACCAAATTTAGGCAATGTAGCATTACTCTTTCTTTACTTCTATATTTTCAGGACTCAGGTGCAGCATTTTTTTAAGTCTCGTAAAAGGTAATCTTTATGACGTTTTAATAAAAGCTGTAAAAACAATATTAAAACATCCATTTATCCCTTTTTTACAGCTTTTGAAAACAACGCTGTAATAAAAACTAATTACAGTGTTTCTCAAGAAACGCCCCAAAATTAATGTTATAAAAGCTCATATTTCTTGCAGTGGCAGTTCCCCACCTAATGGTGAATGGTGATCAACAATATTATAATACTGTATCAATGATGTTTTTAGCAACAATTTAAATATTTTAATTTATATATGGTTATTCATCCATTGAGTCATAAAATCAAGATCTTTGCTTCTTAAAATGAAAGATTTCACACAGCCGAAAGCTAAAGGTGTTCTATATGGTGAAATAACAACCTCTGTGTGTAAATTGTTAATTCAATTATTTGATTTAACAAAACAACTAGAATAGAAAGGATAAGAAAATCTCACATCCCATATTGAATAAATAAGAAAAGTGAAGAGTGTCCTAATCTATATAAAAAGGAGGAGAATGCAAAGGAAAAAATATCTATTTGGATAAGGGTTATGGACCATGGTTCAATACTCTTCAATGTCATTTCTCTTATAAATAAAGTGTTATTTTTTTAATAAATTAAAAAAAAAAAAAAAAAAAAAACTATTGCATTCATGTAATAGGTAGATATATAGAGATAGTAGGGTCCATGCCAAAAATACACACTAATTGCATAAAATTTGAGATTATGATTGTGTCAGTTTGTTATTTCTGTTTTCCACAATTGTATGCTTCAATAAGAGATAAGTAGTTGTTGGCTGTATTGCATCGACGAGCGTGACCAATCGAGCCTCATCTCTAACCAAACACATCACTATCATTTTATGATGCACCATTGCACCTTAATTTTCTGTCCCCCCTTCCGCTTCAGGTTTTTCATTATGATATATCATTGGGGTAATTACCTTGGTGGTCATCGACTTTTGCCACCACTATCAAAATGGCCACCAAATGGGGAATTGATTTAGAAATGGCCATTTTTGGCAAACAATGTTACACTAATGGTCATTCCGTTATAATACCGTTAACTTTGTCTAAGAATGTTATACTAATGGCCATCAATTTGTTCACTTGGTATCAAAATGGCCATTATAATCATTTTTCTCCAAAATTACTCTAGTGGCCATCCATTTGGTCATGTTGGTATCAAAATGGCCATTATAATTGTCTCACTTTTTCTATAACATGTGTATTGACTATCCATTTGGTTAATTGGTATCAAAACAATCATTATATGTACAACTATATTCTATTAAAAAAAAAATAGTGTAAGCAGTCATTAAAAATAAAATTTCATTCAATATAGAAAATGAAGAATTCATTTGATTCAATATAATTTTAGTCTCATGCACATCAAATACTACTTGTTAAAATCATGATGTCTTTAAGTCTGTTCACATTTAATCTTCATATGGACGTAAAATCTTAGGGGATGGTTGTCAATGAAATGTAATGTTTTGTCATTTTAGTGATTCCTTTTATGTTAAAAGTTGATTTTTTATTATTATTGTTTTGTCAAACTACACAAGTATACCAAAAGTCATGACTTTAAATGTGAACATACTCAAAGACATCATGATTTTAACAAGTGGTATTTAATGTGTATGAGACTGAAATTATATTGAATCAAATGAATTCTTCATTTTCTATATTGAATGAAATTTTATTTTTAATGATTGCTTACCCTATTTTTTTTAATAGAATATAGTTGTACATATAATGATTGTTTTGATATCAATTAACCAAATGGATAGTCAATACACATGTTATAGAAAAAATGAGGCAATTATGATGGCCATTTTGATATCAATTGACCAAATGGATGGCCACTAGAGTAATTTTAGAGAAAAATGATTATAATGACCATTTTGATACCAAGTGAACAAATTGATGGCCATTAGTATAACATTCTTAGACAAAGTTAACGGTGTTATAACGGAATGATCATTAGTGTAACATTGTTTGTCAAAAATGGTCATTTCTAAACCAATTCCCCATTCAATGGCCATTTTGATAGTGGTGGCAAAATTCGATGGCCACCGGGGTAATTACCCCTCTATATCATTTTTGGTAGAGGTGTCCTTCAACATTTTTTTTTTTTTAATTTTATTTTATATATAGACTTTTTTGTGACAATATTATTTTCATTAATCAACTCCATTAACTTAATGCTCGACCTAAAAGTGTAAGCAATACATTCCTTAACATAAATATTGATATGAGCGAAGTTGAATAAATATTATGTATATATAGTTAGTTTGATACTACGAACTTAAGCCCCGTTTGATTTTTTGTCTAAAGACTGAACAATACTGAATGTTATTGAAGACTGAATAGTGACTGAAAACTGAAAAACATGTTTGTTTTTTTTCACTGAAAACTGAACATAAGTGATAAGTTGTTTGTTTTTTTTAAGTTATAAATATCTGAAAATAAATACTTTTACATCTATACCCTTCTAACTATTATTTGTTATATATTTACATTTTAATATATTAAGGACAACTCTAACATGTAAATTAATTATAAAATAAATTTATTTAGTTATTAATAATTATTCAAATTTATATTATTCTGGATTGGTTGGTTTGTGAATAGATTGGTTTTTTTTTTTTTTTTTTTGAGTTATAAATTTAATATCATTATCAATGAATAATAACATGAATATCATTTTATTTTTTTTGAACAGTAAACATTTATTAAAAGGGCAACAACAACCCAAGAGCATAGCACAAACAGATACAAAAACAAAAAACCAAACCACACCTGCAAGACCAAAAAAAAAAAAAAAGGAAAAGGCAAGAGCGGGAAATAGATTAAATTATAAAGACAATTAGAGTTTTAGCAGAAGACAAAATTGGAGAATAGTTTTGAAAGTAAAAGTTTGTGTTAAATTCTCCTAGATTTGTGGAAAGTGAAAAGTGAAAAATTTTCACTTTTCAAAACAAGTGGTTTTAAGTGCTCATTAAGTGATTTTACTACTTAAAAATCAAACAAAATAACTGAATGGAACACATTAAGTGTCATTCAATGTTAAATGGAAAAATCAAATAGGACCTTAGTTGATCATAAAACCCAAGAAAAATTAAATTTATAGATAAGATTTAAATAATAATATTGAGTTGGAATAAGAAATTGGGTAGCCGACACCATATTATTATTATTATTATAAACATATTTAAAGAGAACGATGAGAAATCATAAGGAAAAGGAAAAAAGCAATTAAAGCAATTAAACTTTCTATTAAATTGAAAATTTGTAGTAAAAAAACAACCAACACCAGAGTCCAGAGTCCAGAGACCACCAACTTATTATTTCTTCATATATATTTGATGACTATATTAAAACCTCAATATTTAACTTTGAAGAAAGGAGGCAACTAGGCAAGTAGAAGATGATGAGATGAGATGAAATTGACCATGCACGATGCACCACCATTTACATAATTACAGGATTGTACAACCTTGTGAATTGTCTTCAATGAAGTAGTACTCAATGCAACGACTTCCACAGTTGCCTTTATATCCACCGCAGCCGCAACTGCAATACACTGGCCTTACACAGATGCCTCCATATCCACCGCAGCCGCAACTGCACACTGGCCTTCCACAGTTGCTTCTATGTCCACCGCACCCGCAACTGCAATGCACTGGCCTTCCAGTTCCACAATGCCCATCACAGTTTCTTCCACAACAACATCGTTTTGGCGGTGGCGGAGGCGGAGGCGGTGGCGGTGGCGGAGGTGGTGGCTTCTCTTTGACAATCTCTATACACTTGATGGTTCCTTTACCTTTGCAACATATCTTGTCCCTGATCTTCTCCGGACTGCAATTCACCACTTTGATCCTCACTGTGTTCTTCTTCTCATCGTACACCTGGTCTTGTATTTCTTTTGTTTTGTTCACAAAAACACCAAACGCATACACATCTTAATTCAAAATTCACTCCATTTTCAATACATCCTCATAATTCGAAACGTTAAACAAAAAACAAACAGAGACTTACGAGGGAATTTACAAAGGATTTTCTTCACTTTCTTGTAGCACTTTGAGCACTCAAGGTGAGGAACCTTCAGCAACATTTCTGTAACCTTTTTATGTAAAAAAAAAAATGTCATTTAAGATACATAAAACAGAATCAAATGGGCAATTAAGGAAAAAAAATACAAAAAAGAAAGTAGGATTCTCAAACCTTTTCTGCCATAGCTGTGTCTTTAGCTAGAGATCAGATGAGATCTACTACCTCCCTCCAAAAGTGAGACGGATGATTGTTATTAAAAAAATTTAATCAAAGGACTAAAGAGAGCAAGATAAGCACTTCATAGTTATAGATCAACGTGATTGTACGATGAAATCGTATTCTGTTATGATTTCCGTACAACGTGGCCAATGAGGTGTTGACACGTGGATATGGTTGTTGAAATCCACTGTGATCATGGTCGTCATCAAGACTATGGATTGCTGACTCTTCAATCTTTTTCCATGGAAGCATTTTGCAGGTGCTGGCTTTGAATGATTGACACATGACACCTCTCAGATTCCAAAGTTCATGGGTCATGGTTCTAAGAGACATGCCTATGTGGGTAAAATAGCCATATGGGCATATCAATTTTTAGTGGTTCTCAATTTCTAGTTCTATCATGTTCATGTGGATAAAGTAACTGGACCCCATCTAATAATGATCAATTTGTCATTAGAGTGGCGATAATGGCACCGATTAAAAACTATATCTACACCCTTTCGTAATTATACATATATAAAATTTTAAGAAAATCTTTAATTTATAATTAAACCCAACTTAATATCAAAAATATCCTTTCTTTAATTATACTGTATTGTATTTTTATAAGAACACACCACCTATAAGTATTATTATGTTATTTAATCAACTTTATTATTATTTCAAATTTTGTTGTTACCTTTAATTCTTTTACTATTCTTTATCTTCCCTACTTCTTTTCTCTTCTCGGTTTTTTTAAAATCAAACTCTATTTTTTGTTAAAAATCCGTTTTAAGATTTTGTTTTTTATATTAGAGAACCGCTTTTTATTTATTATATAAAATTTTTGTTATTCTTAATCAGTGGCTCGTATGTCTTGCATTGACTTTATTATATCAATGTGCATGGAGAAGGAAAAATTGAAAATCACAAAGTTTTCTCTACATTGCACACCAAAATTTAATAAATTTAGTGTAAGAGTTTGCGAGCCATTAATTAAGCATTAGTAAATATTCTACTAATTAATGTTCTTCATCCTCTTGCAAATTCATAGGGATACACTATATTTAAGCGGAGTAATATAGTGGATAATTGCACTGACTAATTTGCATAGTGGATACTTTATAGATTAAAATGGAAATATTGATGCTTGAATATATAATACGATTACAATTATTGAGAGAGAGTTGAAACTCTATTGGGATTGAAAAAATTCTAATAATTAAATTGAAAATCATAATATCTTTTGTGCCTTGCAAAAATGATAAATGCTTCAATACCTCCGGTGCAAAACATGATGTGCGACGCCTAGCAAATAAAATTTTACCACATTGTAATATTTTACAAATCTAATACGAAATAGCTACATCATAAAGTAATAATCTGTCATAATAATTGGTCTTTCTCTTTCTAGTTCACACCTCCATGATCTGCATGCAATTCACTTCCAATGATCAGCATAAATCATAAAATCTGGATCTTCTAATTAATCTCATAAACCACATGATTCATAAACAGCATAAAAACTGGTGCAAATCAACAATTTAATTAGTAAACTGATGCATCCATTTGTGTATATATATATATATTCTTGTATAAAAAAATAAATCTATGATTCAAGTACTTAAATAGAAGAAAAAATTGAAAACGGATGATGTAAACTAAAATTGTAATAATAATAAATAATAATAAAAAAAAAAACCTTACATCTTCTATTTTAAGAGATGTGGTCTTTTGTTGTTTGGCTGTCCTTTCCTTCTAGTTTTTCTTTCTTGTCTGTTTTTTTTCCTCTGTTGTTTGTTGTTTTTGGCTTTGGCGGCCTTGTTGCCTGGGGCTCTTTTCGCTCTGCTTCTTGTTCTGTTCTGTGTTTTCTTTAATAATATTTACCGTTCAAAAAATAGAGATAAGCAGAGAATTAATTTTTCTGGGTTTAAGGGATCCTAAAGAAATCTAGCTTTATATATCCGTTTTCGATCATCCACCTTAGACTCTAGTGTTTTGAATCATCGTACCTGTATGCCCAATATTATGGTCATCCAAAAGTTGCATGCTTGTAAACCTATACATAATTTATTTTTCTTTTTTACAGTATATATCTCTCAAAATTGTTTTGTGGCTATATATATATATATATATAGAAGTTGATTTGTCTAATTAAGAAGATCCATTGAAACTATTGGTATTAATGGTGGAAATAGAGAGTTTTGTTATTAATGACATTAGACACCTAAGAGTTTCTTTAATTTATTCAAATTTCATATTAATATCTATTGGGTTGAAAGAAATGTTCAACTTATCTTTAATCATGGCTCTAGTTATAAAAATAATTGTTGATGGTGGTTTTTATCAATTGACCGGTCAACGATTTCTGGTTTGTAAATATGATTTAGACGTGTGATAAAGTATTAGGAAAAGAAGAAACAGAAGGATATTACGTGGTAAAACTCCGGTGATCGGAGAAATATCCACGGATTATTGCCTAAACAACCCAACCAAATTCACTATAATAATCTTTGTAATTACACACTCTGCTCTCCTCTCTCTCTTTTTTCCTGTGCCCTTTATTTGTATTTTGTAGGGGTATTTGACCACTCTATGAACGAGCACCCACAATAGTACGGAGCCGAAAGAGTAGTACAATGGTGAATAGAATTCGTCCCACAAGGATTGATGAAATCGATTACCACAATTGATTGATTTGGTTACTATTTAGAAAAGCCAATATTTGATGATAAAATTACACTACTCAAATTAACTAAATTAGACTACCACTAATGCAAATAATGAAACAAGACAATGTAAGTAAACAAAGCTAAACCAAACACAAACAAGTGATTGTAATACGTATGAGAAACTAGGCTAAGACCATGATTCTACCTATCCAATCCTTAACAATTTTAGGCACATCATTGAAATAAAATATGCAAGTGTGTGTGTAGATTCGTGACACCCTAAATTAATCTCTAACCTCTCTCAAGTGATATAGACAATATTTATATGCACCAACAACCTATTTCTCAATGGTTATCCGAACTACATACAAATTCATTAAGCTTCATAGCACACAAAAGAATCCTAGAGGCTAGCATCGTATATCTCTATCTTACCAACCTCTATCACTCATTTCATCAAGCACGTTGTGTGCTTCTCCTCTCGGTAGTTCACACAACAACTAAATAATCACTAATGCTAGCTAGACATTCAATGATCACTAAGAGCATGAAATAAATGTACACAACACAAGCAATGAAGATAAAGTGATGGCCTTTACTATTAATCCATGGAAAAAGTCTCATCTTAGCCTTAGCCAAGATGGATTTAGTTCATATTACAAATGATGACTACAAAAGATGTAAAATAAGTACAAGCCATGAGAAAGAACAAGTAAAAGTAAGAGAGAAAAGTTTACAGTAAACTAAGTGAAGAGCTTCTCCTCTCTTGCTTGGATGTGCTTGGCTTCTTCTCTCCTTGACTTCTTTTGCTCCAAGGTGGGATTTTTATGGTAGATGAATGTGAGGGAATAAAGTGGTGAAGTGAGATTTGTGTTTAGATGGTGATTTGATGGAAGTATTGAGTGATTTGGTGAAGGATTTGAGTGAAAGATGTGTTCTTGGGAGGTTTGGAGTGAGAATGGGATGTTTTGGAGCTAAGTGGTCATGGTAGAGGTCCTTAGAAACAAGCTGAAAGGAGGTATTTATAGTGTGTGGATTTGGAGCATAAAAACCAAGTAAAAAGGGTGATGTGGCAAAGTGGGCGCCCTACGTAGCGCGCTTCTGTACAGCGCCCATGCAGCGCCAATTCTCTGATGTTATGGGCGCTATACGTAGGGCAACTGTACAGCGCCCTCCTTTGATCTTGTTTCCCTAGCATGGGCACCTTACGTAGGGCGCTTCTGTACATCGCCCATACAGCGCTATTTCTCTGATGTTTTGGGCGCTCTTGTGGGCGCTGTACGTAGGGCAACCGTACAGCGCCCCTCCTTCAAATTGCCTACGAATATGCCGTTTTGCCCCCAATGATGCCCAACAAGCTTGATCTCCTTGGGATTGCTTTAGGAAGCCTGCACAAGCTTAATAAACCGTAAAATACGTAGTTTTACCCGGAAAACGGATGCAAAAGGATAGGAGACGGGGCTACACTAAGTGTAGAAATAGGCGTTATCAGTATTTATACACGATTCCCCTAGGGTTTTTTGGGTCCTGCTAGGGTTTAGTGTCGTGATGTACAAGTTGAGGAGTGTTGAGTTTACTTTGGGATTCTTTCCTTATTCTGTGTTGATCTCTCCTTTATTGTTATGGATTCTGAATCCGTATTGGACTCTAGTGAGCTGTCGAGGAAATCTTCTTGTTTCCTTACTGGACTCTGCTTCTAAGTAGTAGATTTGTAGATTTATGAACAATCTTTATCAATCATATTTATGTATAGGTGGCAAGTGGACTTCCAAAGGCGATCCTTTCCTCTGTGTCGAATGCATGCAGTCGGGCATTTTCTATACTCAGTGTACTCGGCATTATTCGCTGTTCTGGCTATGTCTCCTGACTCAGTCTGAGGCAATCCTCTCTTCTTCCGACCAGTCTACTTGCTCGTGGTTTGTTCCTATCTACGCTGTCTGCTGATGTGTCATCTGTGACGAATTTTACCTATAACAATAATTAATAAGAATTTAATTATGAATAATTAATTGATTAATTCTTATTAATTAATTAATATTTTTTGAGCTTACCAAATATTAATATTCTTAAATATATTTAAGTGTGAATAGAGTGCATGTAAAATTTTATTATGAATAATTAATTGATTAATTCTTATTAATTAATCGATGTTTTTGAGCTTACCAAATATTAATATTATTAAAAATATTTAAGTATGAATTGAGTGCATGTACTATATATAATATCTAATGTTGATTCTTTATAATTAATTTATTTATTTATTTTGTGCTTAAATAAATAAATAAATAAAGGCATTTATGATTGACACGTGGCTACTCTTGATATATGATTGTTATATTATTATTATATTGCTACGTGTCGCAACCATATCAAAAGTAGGACATAAGTATATATAGTGTAACTATTCATTTTACTTCAATTAAATAAATCATTGATATGAATTAAGAATTAAGGATTTCAATGTGTATCTTTCCATTTTACTTCAATTAAATAGGTCATTTATAAAAATGCAAGGAGGAAAATAATGGGAGAATTTAATATCAAAGCTCTCTTATGGTGACATATGGCACTTTGAAACTCTCTCTCTCTATATATATAAATGATTACGAAAAATATAAATTTATGACATGATCTTATTATGCATGTAAATTTTTAAGTGATCATATGGTTCTTCATATAATTAAGCTTTATAATCATATGAAGATGAAACACAACAATCAAGATCTATAATTTTTTTTTAATTTTTTTTTTTCATATATCTATAATTTTTCAATAAACACCAACAATCTAATAGGAAAGATAAAACACTCCTTGGGCCAACCAAATTATCATCTTCCAATTTGGCGCAAGCCTACTAATAGGCTTAACGGGCCTGGAGTCTCAGGCTTGTTTCGTTTTATGGGCCGGTTTATCAATCACTCGAGTTAAAAAAAACAATTGAGCCTCTTTTTTTTTTTCAAAGGAATAAATTTAAATTCATATCTTATGTCTTATGGGCTGGAAAATCTGATTAAAATCATATCTTACTCGTTCTATTTATTTGTCAACCAAATAAATAATAAAATGTTGCTTTTCAAAAAAATATAAAAATAATAATATGATGTAATTATCTGAATCAGCATCTGAATTCTGAACGAGCCAACTTTTTTTGTTTGGAATGCTGAACTAGCCAATTTCGTTTCACATTCGGACTACATTTTAATCAGAATTTATTCCATGTTATTAGTTCCTTTTAAAAAATAAAAAATATTAGCCATGTTATTAGTTTCAATCACAATGAATTGATGTATATATAAGTCTCTAATTGACGAGATGAGATTGGTCCGGTGGTAAGCCCATCACACCTACACTACAAAGTTACGGGTTTGAGGCATTTCCTAAAATAAAAAACCCATTTGTATAATTATGTACTATTGTACTAAAAATAATATTAAAAATTAAGTCTCTAATTAGGACCGGTCTTTTTTTTTTTTTTTTTGGTTTACTAATTATGATAATCATTAAAATGTGCTATAAAACTGATTATCAAATTAAATAATCACTAGAAAGTGCTATAAAACTGATTATTACTTGAAATAATCTAGTAAAAAATAGGTAAGTACTGACTAGAGAAAATTCCATTTATTAACGTAGAACAACTCAAAAATAGAATAAATCCTTAGGGAGTAATGCTAGGCTTCCCAATTATTTTTTTCTAAACAACTTTTCAAATCATGTTGGCATGTGAGTTATTAACATCGCATCTCTCACCATATAAACTTATGATTTATTCCCTATCATATAAATACATGATTTACAAGATATTGACAACTCACAAGCCAACATGATTTTGGAAGTTTTTTGTGAGAACTTTTAGGAAGCCTATTATTACTCATCCTTGGGTAACAAGAAAATACATACATATATGATAGGTGCATTCTCATAATGTATATAAAGTATGTACGTTGTAGCATATAACAATTAATTTTACATAGGTAACAAATAGGTAACAAAGTAGAATGTTACATTTATGACATAATTAATAGCAAGTTTATTTTTGAAGTATTACATTTACAGCTAGATCAGACACCAATAGGAGAAAACTCCTCACACATGCTTGTAAAATGTGTATGGTGAGCAGGGGCGAAGCCAGGATTTTGGCTTTGGGGGGGCCAAGATAAAAACTAATATTATAGTTCACTAGGAATCCTGTACAAGAAAAAGTGCTGAATCCCGCACTTGATACTTTTAAATAAAATGTGATACCGTTTAGTGTTAAAAGTAATGATACAAATAAATAAATAAAATAGACATTAACTAATAAAAATGTAACATGTCTATTTTATATCTAGAAAATTATTTATAACCAAATCAATCTAATTTTCTTCTTAATTTTCATTTCAATTACATAATCAATATATCAAAGAGTGTATGAGAAAACATCTTTTATTTTGTTGTAAAATTTATACATATTCTTAATGGTATGCATAACTGGAAAAAAAAAATTTTAATAGTTCCCAGCTTATAAAATATAAATTTCAATAGTTTAATTAAAATATTACTATACCATTGATATATTTAAATCACAATTATTTACATACTTGAAACTTAATTTTATAATATTCATGTCAAACCAAATTTACTTATAATAATTTTGAAGAAAATTTAAATAATAAAGTAATAAAGTAAATTTATCAAAATCAGATTAATATTTAACCTAACAAAATAAATAACAAAGGTAGTCGCTAAAAGAGTTCAATATTCACTTAGTTTGTTCTAGTAAAATCTATATGAAAAAAAATATTATATATATAATGAGTAATGCTAGGCTTCCCAATTTTTTTTTTCCAAATTCTTTCCCAAATGTTTGTAGAATGTGAGGTGTCAACATCACATCATTAACCATATAATCTTATGATTTATAAGATGTTGACATCTCACGCGTTACATAAATTTGGGAAAAAATTTGTGAAAAAAAATTGGGAAGTCTAACATTACTCATATATAATACACACTAGATTAGATAATAATGTGTGAAATAATAGGAAATTAAAATATTAAATTGGATTGATTTTATCTCATATTTTCATGATCATTAGAACTATGAAAACAAAAATTATAAGTTAATTTATATTATTAAAATAATAAAAGGACAAGAGAGTATTATCACCTACTATATATATATCATATTTTATTTATAATAGTTTCCTTTTCTTTTCTTTTTTGATTGGTTCATAATTTAATTTGATTTATAATAGATTTTTTTTATTATTTATTTATTGGTTGGGGGGGCCATGGCCCCTATGGGCCCCCCCTTACATTCGCCACTGATGGTGAGATTCGAGCCTTTGACCACCCGATGTGGAAGAGAGGTGTACTAGCATCTTTACTATAAGGTGAAGTGCAAATAATAAGTTTATTGTAAATATCATAAGGATATATATATATATATATGTATATATATATATATATATCTGTGTGTGTAACATTGATAACATAAATATGTAACTATCCTTAAAAAAAAAAAAAAAAAAAATGCATATATATATGTAACATAGTAGGTAACAAATGTGAAAAAGTTTGATTCAATAACCTTACCAAATCAACAAATCAACAGAATAATATATTCACGTGACAACTAATTATTCTTTTAAATCGTTTTAAGGTCTAAGGTCCCTTGCCTCGGTAGATGGAGGTTCAATCCACCAAGGTTCAAGCCTTTATATATATTATCTTATTTTTGTCCATAAAAACACATAATAGTGTGGGGAGACATCTCCCGATATTGGGACATGGGAGTCGATCGATATCTTTAGATTATGGAAGTAGATAGCTGAACACTATATGTCGATAGGTTTTGATGATAGTCCTCTAACTCGTCTAGTGTCAGATTAAAAAAATCAATAAAAATTAAGTACTAATTTGAAGGTGGCTAGGTTAAGGAAAATCAACCTGGACTGTTAATTACTATCAACATCAGAGAGTGTGAATTCTCATAGATTATTAGGCAACTAATTAATTGCAAACATCATAATTTGTAGTTCTTTTTTGGTTAATTCAACTTCAATTACTCCTAGCTAGACTAAAATCATTTTTCCAACTTGCTTTTACATATATTTTTAACAGTTATAAATAATTCGAGTTTTAAGATAATAGGTATAACTCGAATCTATAACTTTATTAATGTAGGTGTGAGAAGTATGTTACTCGGTCAATTTCGTATTGTCCCAAAATACTTTTATAGACGGCACCATATATAGAACAAAATCATCTTTGGCATCAACCTTGTGTTGGCATTTTCCAAGTCCGAGCCATTGCATTTGAGAGGAAGACCGATTAGCTATTCAATTTGGACAATTAATTTGATTGTTAAAGAATTTTCAAAATAAAGTTGATAACTCTTATTTCTACACGTTGTGTAACCCCTTACTTTCATCTTTTATGCTTGTTTCCCGGGTAAAACCGGGTATTTAACGGCTTAAATAAGTGTTTCAGGATTTCTTCCAGGTGAGGGGTGTTTTTGCAACAATGTAAGAATTTTGGGGCAAAAGTGCAAATTTTGAAAGTTGGATTCTGCACCCTTGTTTGCGTTTAGGGGCCGCAGAAAAGGGCGCAGAATTCTTGGCAGAGATCACATTTTCTTAATTCTGCGGCCTAGGGCGCAGAATAGGGCGCATAATTGCAAAGTTTGGGTTTGGCGAAAGCTTCCTGCAGAAGGGTCAACTTTCGGGGGTCATATCTCTCTCCTCAGAACGAATTGGGTTTCGGTCTACATATGGTTGGAAAGATCCAGAAGTCTTCTTTTCAATGGTTCTTCAAGATCACGATTCCGATATTTGTGGAGGAAGTTATGCCAGTTTCCGTAACGGTGCGCGCTGCTGGAAACCCATCCGCGAGAGGCCCAATTTTCAGCCACTATTGCAAGGGCATTATCGTCCTTTCACCCAATTTCTGCCCTAAGCCCCCTCTCCACTATATATACCCCCCTTTTCTTCAGTTTTTCAGAATGCCCAACTTCCCCTCTCTCTCTCTTCCGCCCCACTCTCTCTCTCTTCCATCTTCTTCCATCTTCTCCACCAAATAAGGAGAGATCCAAGCTCCCATGGAGGTTTTTCCTCCATGGGAGCTCACCATACACCTCCACCACCCTTTTTACACTACATCCACCCATCTAGGAGTAGATTACAAGAAGAATGGAGTGGTCTTTGGACCAAATCCGAGCTAGGAAATCAAGGAGAGCTTGGAGGAGTTGTCTTCAAGGGTTGTCTCCTTTACACTCATTTCTTTTTGTATTTCTTGTTTTCTTGGATGTAATCACCAATTTGGGAATTTTGTAAACCTACACTTATTTCAATATATGTATGATTGTTCTTAATTTTCTTTGAGTTTTGTTCTACTCTTTGCTTATTCATGATTAAATCTCTTATTGTGATATTCATGTGTGTGATGGGTCTAAATTAATGTGTCCATGAATGGGATTAGGAGTAGTGTAATTTAATTTAGGAGTAGAGTAATTTAGCATCCCATAATTGTTGATTAATTGATGGATGATCCAAAATACCATGTTTAGAATGATTTGAGTGTTGAGTATTAGCTCTAAAGAGTGGGAGAAGTTTGATTGATGCATGTACTTGCTAAATTAGACTTTGGTTCAATATTCTTGTACTTAATGGGTCTTTGTTTTCAAAGGCACAATTGCTCACCCATGGTTTGGGTTGGGTGATGGATTGATTTAGGGATAATTCCCAAATCAAAAGAATGAACCCCTAGCTTAAATTGAATGGTCTTAATGAATAACAATCAACTTGTTGCATGTAGTTGTTTGGTAAGCTTGTTTCCATTTTTAGCCATCCTAGGGAGATTGATAAAACCGAATCCGTATCTAGAGTAAAGACAAATTGAATTCCTCTTATTGCTCGTGTAATTATAGGGGTATTTCATTGCTTAATGCTTTCACTCGGTTGGCCACCTTGTGGATGATATTTAGGTTGTGTGTTATATATTGCATGGTTCACATTAACATGTCCAGCGTGATATCCTCTACATTTGACCAGTAAGTTGAGAGATCACTAGGCTGGCGTGTAGAGCTCGTGTGTGTGTCCCACAGTCCTTAATGAATCCAAGCATTTATGCATGGATGTAATCTCTAAAACATCGAGAGAGATTAGAGATTAATTAAGGGGACACGAGCATATAACATACGTGTTGTATGGGTATCTCGTATTCTTAATGCTTTTACTTGGTTGCCATCCCGTATTTGGTTAGCCATTGTGAATGAATTATTGGCTGTAGTATGGCCCACGCGGTTGCGCATTACATGCCCAACGAAATAACCACTGTATATGACCAGAAAGTTGAGAGATCACTAGGCTGGCATACATTGCTCGTGTGTGTGTCTCAAGGTACTTAATGAATCCATGCATTGTGTGGATGTGATTTCTAAGACTCGAGAGAGATTAGAGATCAATTAAGGGGACACGAGCCTATGATATACTTGCATATTGAGGGACTAAGTGAGTCTAGCACTTAATTGAGAGGATTGTTATGGTTGAGTCATTTCCTTAGTGTAACCACATTTCATGCCATCTCTCCATTCCATCCTATCCATGTATATATTATGTTAGTTAATTTATTTATTTATATTATTTACTACTTTTCCGCAAACGCAACACACGAGGTCTCTCGGAGTGTTGTAATAATAGCTAGAACCGGTGACGGTCGGCGAATCCCACCTCCCTGCGGAACGATACCCTCACTTGCCGCTGTGCTAGTCCCTGTGACTCGCGCGCTAGCGAGGTCGAACTTAAATGTTCATCTTTTGACCGACATCGCAACGACGTGTCGTCAAAAGTTGAGTAGAAATCTTAATTTTCTTTCTAATATTTTATAATTGATTATATTAATTAACTTTAATTAATTTTCCAAGGAGACCAGAGGGATAAGGATAAGCATTTAAAAATAAATAAATAAATAAACCTACCTTATGTACTTTTATTTTATCTTCCTTTGTACGGGGTCTAGAACACCAAACAATTTTCATCAGTCAATTAAGGCAGTGTCAAACCGGCATAGAAAATAATAATAATAATTCTCGGCCAAAGAAAAATATCTAACTACCTACAAATTATAATGATTTCTAAAAACTTATTCAACAAAATTTAAAATTAAGGCAATCTCCATTAAAAAAATCAATTGCACATCCCTTCTTTAACTCAAGTGGTATACAAATCCACTTCCACATCTGTAGAGAGGGTTAAGTCCTGCCATACTCATTTTATAAGTATGTTATGAGTCTTCTTTTTAATGTTATAGGAGTAGATATTCAGATCGTGCATGTAATACTTGATTTAATATTATAGGAGTAGATATTTAGATCGTACAATTTTCAAATTTTGATTATAATAAAATTTAATGATTAAAAGGAAACAACACTTTTAAAAGCATGTACCCTTACAATATTATAATTGTGTGCAATGTTTGTAACTAGCGGGTTTCTCTCCAATGTTATGAGAGTAGATATCCGAACCACATATATAATGTTTGATCTTAACAGATGTCGACGAATGGATCGAATTTCAAAATCACAAAGTACACATCAACTATGCCATTCTTGTATAGTAGTTAAACCGAGTTCAATGACACAACTTCAAAAACCAAGTTCTATGTTTAATGTCAAGAATATCCATTACTAAATTAAATGAACAAGATATGGGTGACCATGGGCTGATCTTCAGGTGGGCCATAATCCATCTTTTTATTAATTGGGCCAGTTTGGTATTATTGTAACTTTTATAATAATCATTGTTAATTATGCTGAAAGAATAATCAGTTAATCAGTTGTAAAGTTAATCGGTAGATGTTTGGTTAATTGTATTTTTAAAACTACTGTATAGCTCAAAAGCATATACATATGTTTGATAATTTTATTGTAAAAGTGTTGAGATTGATTTATTGATTACAATGACTAAAATATACATGATTTTAGAACCTTATGCCACATCAGTACTTCAATGAAAATAATAATATATTAAAAATTAAAAGATAATTTACATACAAAAAATAAAAAATAAAGTACAATCTAATAAACTCTCTCTCTCTCTCTCTCACGCACAAAATCTTCCAGATCATAAACTCTCTCTCTCTCACGTACAAAATCCTATACCATCAAAATCTTTCAGATCTTCCATCTCCTCTACCATCATCATAATCATTCTCCTCATCATAAACAACAAATCATCATCAACAGAATCCACAAAATCATCATCACCCACAAAATCTTCACGGTAGCTACCGATCACTTTCTCTCTTTTCTTCTTCTTCTTCTTCTTCGTCTTCGTTGATTGGGCTTGGGTGTGGGTGTTTTATGGGTTCGATTGGATGTGGGTGTGGGTGTGGATGTGGATGGTTTGGTACGATTAGTTTGGGGTATTATAGGGGCTGAATTTTGTTCAAATTCGTCAACTAGGTTTTGATATATTGCAGTAAGAAACACTCGGTCCCCAATGGTAAAGATGTGAATATATTAGAGAAAGTGATTAGGGTTTTGGAATTAATTTTGAACAAAATTGAAGATCAAGAACAGTTGACGAATTTGATGTTTGACGAACAAAAGATGTGAATATATTCTTCATTGTTGTTCTGGGTTTGTGTTTGGTTGCTGGGAAAGTGTGGGAATATAGAAAATATACAGGATTTGGAGTAATTTATTGTTTGTGTGCTGAGAAAATAATGTATAGGTTAAATGATGATTATGAATGGTTTGATTTTGTTGAATGATTTTTTGGGTTGGAGGGGTGATGAAGGTTGAAGATGAATGGGTTTTGAATGATAGTGGATTTGAGATTGGATTTTTTAATTTCTCTACAGAATTAAAATTAATTAAAATATTATTATTAAATACGTTTATATTATTATTAAAAAAATTGTTTTTAAATGTGTATATTATTATTAAAAAATTGTTTTTATATTTTGTTTTATTTTTAATTTATGTTTTTAAAATTAAATAAAAAATAATAAAAGAGATCTCCACCATCCATCTTTGAGATGGACGGTGGAGATCCATTATTTTTTTTTCAATTATGATTTTTTTTTTCTTAAAGGCAATGGAGGGTAAAATTGTCTTTTAACCCACTTTATTAACATTTCCTTTAAAAAATCTAACAGAAGGGGGTGTTTGAACATTATTTTCATTTTAGGGGGAAGACGGGTCAATTTCGGAAAATCATGCCCTCACTTTTATAGTAGGGTAAAGGTTAGGGGGGAAAACAATCTTTTCCCTTAATTATATATATTAAATCAATATTTAAGTAGAATATTTAAATTAGAAGGAAAAAAAACAATTCCATAAGAACAATAAAATATTTTATAAATCAAATCAGTAATTAAATATAATATTTAATTTTGAGATGAAATAAAGTATATAAATGATTTTAACTTAATTTGATAAGGATAATAATTATATTTTAAAAGATGCATTAAATGTCGAAATAGATTATTTCATAATCACTTTCAAAAAGTAACCCTCATACTTTTCAAAATCACTGTCAAAACTTGTCAGATTATCAATTAATCACTGTTGGAAGTTTTACCAAATATAATTTTATGTCAAAATTATAAAATAATCTGATTTTAACTTTTTAAGAGCAATACCAAACTGGCCCTATCTCAAAGTTGTTGGTGTAACAACTAACAACTCCTTTTACCGGTTTTACCGATGTATCAAACAATCAATCTTCTGAACTAACATAAGCACTTTTCAATACGTTGTTTGAATAAATCACTTACGAGTATAATAAGTAACAATAAAAAGTAGAAAGACACAATCGAGCGACAAGCCAATAGCAAACAAACCACACCACAACAAAATCAATTTACGTGATTCCCCGATATGGCTATATCTACGGAGGTAACCGATTTAATTAAATATGAAAATAACAAAATACAAGAGATTACCTCTATCCCACATATTTTCTCTCCAATCTAGGTCTCAATCCTTTATACCTCACAGGCTTTTAGTTTTTATTTCTTTATTGCTCTCCACACACCAGTAAAACCTCTCTTAAAAACACATTTATATATTAAGAGACTTTTCACTAATTTCAACAAAGTCTATCCAAAATTAGAAATTACAAAATTGCACAAAAAACACATATGCTTTTTTTCACATATGCTTTTTTTTGAGACATGCATCAATGTAAGTAACAGTACTTGCTGATTTCCATGCCAGATTCATTTTCCAATGTATTAAACTCATGGCACGTTTACTAATCAGGAATACATGGAATTAGAATCAAGTTCCACTAGAAAGGGAATTGAGAAGAATCAGAATCAAATTACTAAATTACATTACAGTGTTTACTAACAATTTTGGAATCGAAAACATAATCAAATTTATTCTATTTTAGTGTTTATTTAAACTAAGAAATCAGAATGATACGCAATTGATTATATAAATACCCTTGTGTATAAAACACGATGAAATATTTTTTTATTAGTATGAAAAAATATATTTTATATTACTCATAACACTATAATTATAATAATTAATATTTTTATATTGTAATATTTGAACTAATTAGATAAAGAACTATAGAATTAACTTGTTTAAAAAAAAAAAAAATGAAGCCGCAATAACTTATATATATATATACTTCTCTAACCAAGACCGTCATGATTTTATAATTTTATGACATTCAACCACAGCTACACATTCACAGTGGGTCCACAGCCCCACATTAACAAATACCCACACCTAATATGGATGTGTGGCTGTGGTTGGAAGTCCTTAACTTATAATTTTAGGACGTCA
Organism: Acer campestre; assembly: GCA_954870605.1. Lineage (NCBI taxonomy): Eukaryota > Viridiplantae > Streptophyta > Magnoliopsida > Sapindales > Sapindaceae > Acer > Acer campestre. The sequence continues at coordinate 56,287,401 of OX940800.1, read as the reverse complement.
CCATCATATATATATTTGAATTTTTTAGAAATCACACGGTTAGAATAATATAAATTATTTATTATGTAAACCAATATGATTTTGGAAAATTATAAATAAAAGTAAATAATCATGAAGAAGATAGTTTTATTTTTATTTTTAAATGAGGATATTTTAGTAAATATATCATGAATTCCATTTTCAATCAGGAAAGGGAACTTGATTCCTAGGAACTTGATTCCTATGGTGGGTGGGAGGAATCAAGTTCCCTTTCCATCAGAAACTTAATTCCTGATTTGTGAGTAGGGTCCACGGAATTTTATTCCCTAAAAATTTAGTAAATAGTGGAATTCAAAAATCAGAAACTTAATTCCCTTTCCTAAGTAGAATTCCTGATTAATAAACACGCCATTAAAAACACTTTTCTTGTAATGGCCATCGTTTTTGTCAAATAAAATGAAAAGAGTGATGATATTTGCACCCCTGAAAAACTGTATGTGCACTCCAAATCAATATATTTAAAAAAATTCCAATATTACCCTTAAGTAAAATTATTAAATTGATTATAATAAATGTATATCTCATACAACATATTAATACAATATTAAAATGATTAAAATAAATATTTCTCTTTTTAAACAAAAAATATATATATATATATATATATATTTTTTAATCACAGAGGTAACATGAATTAAGTTTATTTTTTTATTATTATTTTTTTTGAAAGTGTTTGCTAGTCCTAAGCGGTACTCATGTTGGCTGGATTTCAATCTTCAAGAAACTGCAAGATCTCAGGTTAATTACGTAACATGTATTGCTATTTTTAATAAAAAATTTTAAATGAAAAATAATTCATAAAAAAAAAGAAAAAATTATTATATTAAATAGTCCATCCTAATTCTGGGAGGAGGAGGCTGCTCTTCCGTGTGTATATATATATATATATTCATTTTTTTTTTTTAATACTTTATAACATATTTATTTAGTATTTTTTTTTCATAAATTAAAAGAAATGTCATATTTTATGTTAAAAAAAAGAAAGTAAGGGCATATTTGTAATATGTGGGGTGTGGTTACGAATTATACCATTTTAAAAAAAGATTAATGGGGTGTATATACAAAAGGGGTATATATACGGTTTTTTAGGGATGTAAATACCGTCATTCAAATGAAAAACATGGGGCAGCCAAATCATCTTCGGCCGATATGGCACAAGCCTAATTATAGGTTTAATGAACCAAGAATTTCAGACTTGTTTGGTTCTATGGGCCTGTTTATTAATGACTCAAGTTAAAATATATCTAGCCCATTTCTTATTTTATTTATTTTTTTCAAATAAGCAAGAAATTTTAAAACCTTCTCTTAAAACATCTCCGACCAATACTTTATCTCTATCTTTAAAATAGATCCAAAAAGGAATATTCCTTCCTACTGAAATTTTTTACAAATTTTCATTGTTATTTTTTTACTCTCTTCAATAATTTTTTTATATAATTTTATTTTTCAACTAAATTTTAACAGATATTATTTTAATAACATTTTTAAAAAACTAACTTTTTATAAAAATATAACGTTTTTATTAGTTCATGAATATTAGTTCCATAATCTTAAATATAATGTTTTTCATTAAGGTTTTTCAATATAGTTTGCTCAATCCCACATCTTTTTCTTAATTTCATTAGATTTTTTTTTTTAATTTCGAAATAGTGTACAATAGGAGTTGTTACACTAATATACGAGATTTGTTAAACGATATTAGTTTCACATATATGAAACTAGTTCATTTATAAAATAATATAGTATAACTCCTCTAAATTAATATTATTGGGACCCACCCTTGAGTATTAATTTAGAGGGGTTATTAATTTGAAAGGTTTTACATCATAATGTGTTATTTTGTCGCAGAAAATATGTGGAAATCTGTTTTCTTAATTAGGAAAGGTTTTTTTTCGAGATCCCTTGTTTAGTCGGTTTTCTTTTTCAGAGATTTTTTTTTTTTTTTTCAGGATTCCTTGTTTAGAAAAGATTTATTAAGAAAATTTCCAATGTCTTTTGGGTATGTGATTACTCATAGACCAAGGATACTATACTGACCCTATAAATAGTGAAGCTTATTCTTTTGTTGTATATCACAAGAAAGATCTATATTCTTAGTAGCTCCTAAAAATTATCTATTTTTTATATTTTTTATTATAATAAAATGACAATTCAAAAGATAAATGATGAAGTAAAAAATATCAAACATGGTGGTCTTGTGCAAACTAGCATCTTGAAGTACTTTTTTAGTTCTTGATTATTATGTAATATATTTTATACTGTTATGGAATGATTAATTTATACGATAGTCGGGACCGAAATTTTACATTGAGTTTTAAAAGGAAATTATTAATTATTACAATAGAGGGGTTTATTAATTTTTAACATTGGCCCGAGTCGGAACCGGGATTTTTTATTAATTTAAATAGGATATTAATATATAGAAGATTAATTTACAGGGGTTCTACTGTACTAGTTTTAAATGTATAAAACTAGTGAAAATGTGACATTGACTTTATTAAATAATATGTAAATTAAAATTATGATGATAGATTTGGATTCCACATAAAATCTTTTTTACTGATGTTCACTTAGGAATGGGCTGATCTTCGGTTGGGCCAGAGTCCGTTTCTTTTAGTACTATATCAACGTTGCTAGTGTAACAACTAACAACTCCTTTTACTGATGTAGTGATGTTCACTTAGGAATTTTATCAAACAATATATTTTATAAACTAACACAAGCACTTTCCAATATGTTGTTTGAATAGACCTACAGGATATACATGTACAATAAGTAATAATAAACAATAGGAAGACACAATCACTATTCCATAGGGCTTTCTCTCCCAAGTCCCATCTAGCTCTCAATCTTTACACCTCACAAGCTCTCGGTTTTTATCTCTATATTGCTCTCTATCCACCGGTAAGAGTATTTCCAATCATGCTCTCTAAAATTTAGTTAAATTTTAGCTATTTTAGCTAGCAACTCACTCCAATCATCATCTCTATTATAGCTAGTCATTAATATTTTTATATTTTTTAAATTTAAAATATAAATAAATTTATTTTGTTTTAAATTGTACAAATAAGAAATAGAAGATCAATCAACTTAAAAATATTAAAAAAATAAGAGAGAGAAGGTAGGAAGCTATAAATGGCTCTCTGCATTTGGAGAGTCTCTTTGGGACCGTTTGGTATGGGGTAATCAAAATAATATGATTCCTAGGAAAATAAAACCCAGTAATGTGATTCCTGGGAAAGTTATAAAAATTTGTTTGGTTGCACATGAGAATATTATGTCAGATTCCTGGGAATGCTAGATACCTATGTTTGGTTGTAAATGGGAATCATTTTATCTTTAAACATAAAAAATGCCAAAACTAATTTCAAAGTAGATTAAAATATAGGAGTATTATCACTAAAGTCTCTACTTTTTCATGAATTGTCACCTATTTAAATGTCTTTGCCATATTAATCACTTTAGTCCCTTGTTTTTTCAAAATACATCACTTTAGTCCATTTGACCAAAAAACTAATGGTCAACTATAACAGAATGTGTAAAAATACAATTTTACCCTCTATTTTAATTTTTTAATTTTTAATTTTAGTCCCTCTAGTTTCAATAATAGTTGGTCAACCCCTAAAAAAATTAAAATGTTTCCATCAAGGATTGAAACTTCAACCTTAAGGTTAAAAGTCACAAGCTTTAACCAACTAACCTACTCTAGCTCATTGTTAAAGGTTTGTTGATTTAAATGTATATATATAGTTATATAATTTGTTTAAACAAATTTAAATATGTTTATAAAATCAAAGCCTGTAATTTTTTTCTTTCTTTCTTTTTTTGGATTTTTTTTACTAATATATAACAGTAATATATAAAAACATATTTTTGAGAATGAAAAAGAAAATAACAAAACAAAAGGAAAAAAAGGAAAAAAAAAAAAAGAAATTTTCAATTTATGGGATTTGATTTTCTGGGTTTTTTTTATTTTTTTTTATTTTTTATTTTATCAAATTGAAATAATATATTTTTTGAAAAGAAAAAAATCCAAAAAAAAAGAAAGCAAAAAAAATTACAGGTTTTGATTTTCTGGATTTTCTAGGTTTCCTTTTGTTTTGTTATTTTCTTTTTCACTTTCATAAATATGTTTTTACATATTATTATTAAATATGAGTTTATTTTAAATTATATAAATATATTTAAATTAGTTTAAACAAATTATATAACTATATATACATTTAAATCAACAAACCTTCAACATTGAGCTAGAGTAGTTTAGCTGGTTGAAGCTTATGACTTTTAACCTTAAGGTTGAAGGTTCGATTCTTGATGGAGGCATTTTATTTTTTTTTAGGGGTTGATTAGCTATTATTGAAACTAGAGGGACTAAAAGAAAAAATTAAAAAATAACAATAAAGGTTAAAATTGTATTTTTATACATTATGTTATAATTGACCGCTAGTTTTTTGGTCAAATGGACTAAAGTGATGTATTTTGAAAAAACAAGGGACTAAAGTGACTAATATGGCAAAGACGTTTAAATAGGTGACAATTCATGAAAAAGTAGGGATTTTAGTGATAATACCCCTAAAATATATACATAAAAAGATAAATTAAAAAATGTTTCAAAAAAAATAAAAAATAAAATAAAATAAAATAAAAAGATAAAACTGAAAATCAAAAAGATAATATATATATATATATTTTTTATATTAATTGTTGAATGGATGATGGAGCTCCACGATGGCACAATAGAAATTAACTTTGAAAAAAATAAAAATACTAATCTGGGTTTCTCTTGAAACCCATATTTGTTCAGACTCTCCACTCTTGAAATCCACATATTTGTTCATACCCAGATTTCTCTTGAAATCCATAGATTTGTTCAAACCCAGATTTTTATTTTCCGATCACCATGGGAGGCGGAGTAGCCATGAGAGCTGCTGGCAAGCGTTGGGTTTCTGTGCAAGAATGTGTTTCACCTTCACTGATTTGAGTTTCGTGAACCCATTGAAGTACTGGTCACGAGAGAGTCTGTTGAAGGACTGAGATTCACTGGGTGGTGAAAAATTCGGGAGATTGAAACCTTGAAACATGGTTTTGCAGACAAAAGATTCTAAAACGAAGTATCTATGACTTGTTTTTGTGAAGATCACGCCTGGCTCGATGACTCTGGCAGCTGACTCGAGATCCCACCGAGCTGATTCCATCGTCTGAAATAGCTTTCAATTCATCAACCACCGCCTGGTCCACCACGTGAATGGCGGAGTAGCCATCGAAGCTCCTCGTCGTCGTCATCATCGAGCAAACCCAGATGGTGTGATTGAAAATTGATCGATTTGGGTTTGGGTTTGGGTTTTTGAAAAATTGATGGATTGGACAAGATTGGAATTTGGGGATGAATTGAAGAGGAGAAGATTTGATCTAGGATTTGTGTGATTGAAAATTGAAGAAGAAGAAGAGGTGTGATACTGTGATCTGCGTGAAGAAGAAAAGAATTTTTTATTTTTTTTAATAAGGTGGGTCCAACGGTGGGAATCAGATGGAGGGGCATCTGAAACCCACATGTTAGGGTGGGATTCACATTACCCCTTGGAGGGTAATGTGGGAAAGGGTAATGTGATTTCTATGGGATTCACTTTCCCGAGAATCTAAAAATGGGAATGTTCTGAGATTTCCATTCTCATGCTAAGATGCCCCCATACCAAGCGGCCCTTTGTGATTCTCTAAAATAGAGAGTCATTTAGAGAGCCCCATGGAGTGCTCTAAAACCATCCCTACTAGCTATTTTAGCTAAACCATCCCTACTAGCTATTTTAGCTAAGGAGAGGGTTTAGAGAGGCCTCTTGAAGATGTTTTAATAGCTCTATTAACAACACATTTAGACTTTTCAATAGTTTCAACGAAGTTTACACAAAATTAGAAATTGTAAAATAGCTCAAAAAAACCAAACATATGGTTTTTTATGAGACATAAATCAACGAAAGTAACATTACTTGCTGATTTCCATGCCAGATTCATTTTCCACCGTATTAAACCAAAAGCACTTTTCTTGTAATGGCCATTGTTTTTGTCAAATGAATAGAAAAACTTGGGTCAGCCCAATCATCTTCGGCAGATATGTCACAAGCCTAATTACAGGTTTGATGAACCGAGAATTTCAGGCTTGTTTGGTTCTATGGGCCTGTTTATTAATGGAGATCTGCACCCCGGAAAATTTTATGTACACCCATTTTTGTATCTGCACCCCATTATATTTTTAAAAAATAAATATATCTTGTAAACACACTCCATATATTACCAATTATATCCTTTCTTTTACTTTTGAAATATATAGATAATCTAATACAATTTAAATGAATGGTCTAAAGTGTTGCCACATCATTTGAGCACCAGATTTGGACACAAAATTTAGGCAATGTAGCATTACTCCTCCATATATTACCAATTATATTCTGTCTTTTACTTTTGAAATATATATATATATATATATATTAGGAGGGGATCCCAAACTGAATATGCAAATATTATGAAATTCTTGTTATCCCTTCCAAAATATCCTCCACCAATCTAGTTTTTCCCTTGAGAACAAGAGCATTCCTATCATGCCATAACCTCCATAAAAGAACACAACTGAATTCAAAATCCTTTTGTTTAACCTTACTACAAAGCCATCTAATAAGGTTATAGCATGAAAATAGGTACCAAAAATCACCAAATCTCTCACATAATTAATTTAAAAAATATTACAAATGAATAGATTATAAAATAAAAATAAAAATAAATAATAAATATGGGAGGAGTAGTGGCCTTCTCCTTAGTTTTTGATGGACGATGGGTGCTGTTACTCCTCCTTCTTTTCAAACTTAGGAGAAGACATTTGACTCCACCCAAATTTCGGTCTGAGATTTTATTTTTGTTTGTTATTTTTAGTGTTTTACTTTTAATTTAATCAATAAGGTTTTTTAAAAATAAAATAGCTAAAAATATATTATAATATCTTTTAATTAAAGTTTTAATAATTTTTTTGAAAGGAAAAAAGTATTAATAATATAATTTATGGCCATTCGCAGAGGTTACATAGGGGGTGGGTTTGGTACTGTCACCACTTTTACGGTTTTGGTTTTCATTTAATGGTTATAATATAATAATTATAATTTTAAATATAATTCAAAATAATATAATGGTTAAATAAATTAATATTCTAATTGTACTGTATAAATCTAAAATTATTTTAAGTTAAATAAAATGTTTAAAAATCTTGTCAAGTTTTCATAGAATTTGTTACATGAATTATATTGCATTTAATAAAAATATCAATTATTATTTAAAAAATATATAATACAATAAATATATATTTTATAATAAAATTATTTATTCTAAAAATATATCAATTTTTTTTAAGGAGATATATCAATTTTATTAGTTAACAAACTTTCATAAACTAAAGTCACAGCCAACATTTATATATGTTAATATAGTATAATACGAAATATCACCAAACACAAAATTGTATATGAATAATATGCTTCAATAAAATAAAATATAATACAATCAAATGTTGTAATGTTGTAAATAAGCGGTATTTGTTGTGTTCAAATATCAATAAAGCGTGAATATCACCTCTTAGCAGAAATAGTAGTACACATTCATTCCATAGTGGCGATAAAAGGTTCGAGTCCCACCATGCGCAACTTACAAGTATATATGTGTGTGAAGTTTTCTCCCGGTTTGTGGAAGTAGTTATTCGGATTGCATATGTATTATTTTATCCTAGTAGGTCTCGTCAACTTTATTGTAATAGTTGTAATACTTCGAAAAAATAATATTATCAAGTGTGAAGGTAATCCTGTAACGCTTGGAGATGCAATAATTATAGGGGGTAAATACACTCACCTCCCTTGAAGTTTGATATAAATGTAGCTAGAAAACAAGTATGCATTTATCTATTCAGATCTCCACTACCTTTCAAATTGAACTAATAAAAATACCAAAGTATCCTTAGTTATTAAAATTTAAAAACGGAGATAATCATTTTATAATAAAAAACTAATTTAAATTAATTGAATATAATTAGTTAAATAGAATATAAATAAAAATAATAATTTTGAAGTAGAAAAAAAAAAACTATTTTTAAAGTTTTAAGTTATCTTCATTTTTTATTACTAGTTTTAAAGAAAATAAAAAAAATGTTGTTATTTTAAAAAAAAATTATCTTCATTTTAAAATTAAAATTTGTTGTTTGATGGTTTTAAAATATAACATTTTAAAATAGTAAAAATTAAGTATTTATGAGCAATTTAATTATTTTCATTTTTTAATAGCTAACCCTTACAAATTAAAAAAAAAAAAAAAAAAATTTAAAAAATTAAAAAATATTTTTTATTTTTCCATTTTAAAATTAATTTATAAAATATATTCCATTGAAAGTATTATCTTCAATTAATTTAATTTAATTATTTTCTATCAAATGATTACCTTTATTTTTAAATTTTAACAACTGAGGGCAATTTCATCTTTTTATTAGTTCAATTTTTAGAGTAAGAGAGGATTTAGTAGATAATTATGTACATTCTCTCCAGCTGTATTAATTTCAAATTTCAGGGGAGGTGAGTGTATTTACCCATAATTTTGGCCCTCAATGTTTATTTCTAGTTTCGTTCATGTGTATACATTGTTTGGTTATTAATTTCAAAAGTGTTTTCACTTCATATCGTATATGGTCTAAAAATATATATCAAAGTGAAGTTCAATTTTCCTCATTATTGTTTGAAATAATAATTATATATTAATATTTGTACAATAATTAATAAATAATTTGAAATTAAAATTTATGCTCATTATTTTGAAACACATAATTATTATTTTTTCAGTTTAAAAGAATTAAACATTTAATACACAACTACTTTTTTTTATTGAAGATTTGAAGTAGACACTTATTCATGTAACCCTCTCTAAGAAATATAAATCTTTTTTGAAATATTATAATAATTTGAGATTTTGGAGGAGGGGGACAAATTCAAATTCACAACCTCATGGTGTAGGTGTGAGTGACAACCACCGGTCTAACCTCATATTGTCCTTAGAAATATAATTAAATGGAATTTAATTTCACAATTTTATTATTTAACATTGTATAAAAACTAAAATGTGTTTAAAAAATAAAATAAAATAAAATGTGACAGCCTAACCTATTGAATGAGTTTTTAAATATATATTTATATATATATTTTTTTCCATTTTACAATCATATTTTTTTATTTGGCAATTAATACAAGCCCTTAGATCTATTTTTAAATGATCCAACCGACTAAATGCTTCCCTATTTATCTTTTAAATCTGTGGTCTTAATTTTAGACGGGCCCTTAGCCTGACTTCCTTGACTTGAATACGCGGCGCCCCTGTCTGCCTGTCCATATTCCAATTCTTCACCACGACACCACTCACTGTTTCTTGTTCTTGCTGAAGCTGAAGATTGAAGAGCAGCAAAAACACTCAACCTTGAACCCTCAACAGCTCATAGAGATATTTGTGCTATTGCTGAACCCTTTGCTGGAGAGAATCGTATGGCCGCAATGGGTAATTTTTTGTCTTTTAATTATTTTTGTTCGAATGATAATGTTGGTGGTAAGCTTTGGATTTTTTGGAAGGATCCGGATGTTTTTCAGGTGTTGTCTCGCTCTACCCAAGTGATTACTGGTTGGCTTGTGTTGGCTAATAAAAAAATGCTCATATCCTTTGTCTATGCCAAATGTTCGTATATTGAAAGAAGGGCTCTTTGGTCTGATTTGGTTTCCAGTCAGATGTCTGATTGTCCGTGGATGGTTTTAGGTGATTTTAATGCTATCCGTTTGGATTCGGAAAGAATTGGTGGTCAGCCAAGACCAATTATTTCTATGTCTGAATTTAATGAATGCCTTGACCGGTGTGGGCTTGTTGATCTTCCGAGTAGTGGTCCAGTGATGTCTTGGTGTAATGGTCATGAAGGGGTAGCTAGGAGCTGGGCGAAGTTGGATAGAGTGGTCATCAATAATGTTTTTTCTTCTCATTATTCGGTGGCTCAGTTGACGTATTTGAATCGCAAATCTTCAGATCATTGTCCCATGTTGGTGAATTTGGAGAGGATTACTTTGTCTTATGGTCCGGCCCCTTTTCGTTTTCAGAATATGTGGTGTCTTCATGAGAATTTTTTATCTTGTGTTCAGGATGCTTGGCACCGCCCCGACCCATGTTCCGGTATGTTGAAGTTGGCTATTCGTCTCAAGAGAACTAAAATTGCTTTACGTGCTTGGAATAGAAATGTGTTTGGTCGTGTTGATATTTCTTTAAAAGCTCTTGAGGAGAGGTTGGAAATTTTAGAGACTCATCTGCAGGTGGACTATGCTGAGGATGTGGAGGAGGATTACTTGGTGACTAAATTAGAGGTTGATGTTTGGGAGAAAAGAGAGGCTATTCGTTTGGGTCAACTAGCGAAGAAGAAGTGGTTGATTGAGGGTGATCAAAATACGAAGTTCTTCCATTCTGTGGTGAACCAGAGGAGAAGGAAGAGTTTGATTTCTCGTCTGGTTCTTGATGATGGTACGGTGCTTGAAAACGCTGAAGCAGTGCACCTTGGGGCTGCTCAGTATTTTCGGAATTTTCTTACTGCAGCTGTTGATGTGGAACAAGGTGATTTAGCTTCTATTATTGATCATGTTGTTACTGATGATGAGAATATTATGCTTTGCCTAGAGCCGACGGAACTGGAAATTAAAGAGGCGATGGCTTCTATTCCAAGGCAAAGCAGTCCGGGCCCGGATGGTTTTGGCTCGGAGTTTTATATACATTGTTGGGAGCTCATTAAAGACGATGTTATTGAGGCAGCCAGAGATTTTTTTCGGGGATCGCCGTTATCCAGGTTCTATTCGTCTTCCTTCATTGTTTTAATTCCGAAAGTGCCTAACCCTTCTAGTTTTGATAAGTTTCGGCCTATTAGTTTGTGTTCTGTGGCTTATAAGATTTTTTCTAAAATCATTGTTAATCGCTTGACTCGGGTAATTCATAAATTGGTCTCGCCTGAACAAGGTGCCTTTGTTCCGGGTAGGAGCATTTTTGAGAATATTACTATTGCACAGGAAATGGTTCATTCCTTACATAGGAAGACTATGGGTGGTAATGTGATGGTGAAAATTGATATGGCTAAGGCGTATGACAGAGTTCATTGGGGTTTCCTTTTGGAGGTTTTACGCTCTTTTGGCTTTTCTAGTCAGTTCTGTGCTTTGATAGGACAATGTGTTACTTCCCCGTGGTTTTCTGTGATGATGAATGGGACTTATAAAGATTTTTTCCAATCTTCTCGGGGTTTGCGACAGGGGGATCCTTTATCGCCTTACTTGTTTATTATTATGGAGGAAGTTTTGACTAGGTTACTCCGTAATAGTTTTGCAGTGGGTCGCATTGGTAATTTCACCCATCCGATGGGGGCGCCTCTGATCTCTCATTTACTTTATGCTGATGATTTACTGGTTTTTGCTAATGGCACGAAGAGGTCTATGAAGGGTCTTGTTGACACTCTTGTGACTTATGAACGTTGGTCGGGTCAGATGATTAGTAAGGAAAAGTCGGCTTTATTTCCCTCTAATTGTATTAATTCGTCTCGGAAACGTGAGTTGTTGAGGAGTACAGGTTTTAAGGAAGGGAAATTTCCGGTGACTTACTTGGGTGCTCCTCTTGTTTCTGGTAGATTGTTAGCTCGTTTTGTTGAACCTTTTGTTGAGAAGATCAGGAATAAGGTGGCGGGCTGGAAGTGTAGTTTGCTTTCCCAGGGTGCTCGTGTGATTTTATTGCGGCATGTTTTGTCTAGTATGCCTATTCATATTCTCTCTGTGGTTAGTGTCCCTTGGGTCACTATTGATCGGATTAATTCGATTTTGGCGAATTTTTTCTGGGGTGAAAGGGAGGGGAAGAGGAAATTGCATTGGCATGCTTGGTCGAAAATTTGTAAGCCTATTGCGGAAGGGGGTTTGGGAGTGAGAGATTTACGGGAAGTTCAGCAATCCCTCCACATGAAATTTGCTTATAGGCTTCTGACGTCTGATGGTTTATGGGCAGATTTTTTTAGAGCCAATTATCTGAGGGGCGGTCATATTTTGTCCTACACTAGGAAGGCTTCTGTTTCTCGTTTCTGGAGATCTGTTGTGGCTACTGTTCCTGAGGTCATGGATAATGTTCAGGTTCTGTTGAGGGGTGGAAATTCTTATTTTTGGTATGATAGATGGTTGGCGTCAGGCCTGTTATCTGTCAGGTTTAGTGATGTTTCTAATAAGAATCTTCGTGTTAAAGACTGTTGGGTGGATAAAGCCTGGAATACTGAGATTTTGAAGGATCTCGTGGGGGAAGATATTGTGGAAGAAATTATTCAGACCAGAATTAGTGGGCATGGTGGTTCTGATGTTTGTGTTTGGAAGCCTTCTCCTGATGGTAATTTTAATACGGCTTCGGCTTGGGAGGTTCTTCGTCATAGACAAGATATTATGCCGTGGCATGGCTGGTTATGGAATAGGTTCTTGCCTAAAAAGATTTCTGTTTGTAATTGGAGGGCTTGGTTCAATTGCCTTGCGGTGGACGATAGATTGCAATGTAAGGGTATTTCGCTTGCTTCGGCGTGTGACTGCTGTAGTTCACGTGTCAGGGAGTCCATTGATCATGTTTTAGTTACGGGTCAGATTGCTGCTCAGATTTGGGATCGTGCTAGTAGATTATTGAATGTGCCTTGTTTGCGTTTTGGTACTTGGAAGGCGAGAATCTCGGCTTGGTTGATTTCGGCCAAGAAGGCTTCTTTTTCTGGTAATCTTATTGGCATGCTTCCGTGCATCATTACATGGTGTTTATGGAATTGCAGATGTAAAGCTCGGATGGAGGGGTTGACGGTTAGTTCTGAGATGGTGTGGCGATCGGTTAAAACTTGGCTTAAAATTCTGGCTTCAGAATTGAGAGTGCAAAGTCGTTTGTCTGCTCAGGATAATCACTTGTTGGCTGATCTTTGTTTGGAGCCGCCTAGTGTTGTTGTTCGGAAATGTAGGTTAGTGGGGTGGGCTAAACCTCCTTGTGGTTGGGTTAAACTTAATTGTGATGGGAGTGCTCGCAATAACCCAGGTTCTTCAGGGGGTGGTGGTATTTTGAGAGATGCTAATGGTTCTTTTATAGGTGCTTTCTCGACTCACTATGGTGTTGGTTCGAATAATAGAGCTGAATTAAAGGCTTTGCTTGATGGTATTCGTCTTTGCAAGAGGTTGTCTTTTAATAATGTTATTATTGAGAGTGATTCCAAAATTGTTGTGGACTGGTTTCGTGCGAGGAATTGCACTCTTTGGTACTTATGGGACTTTTGGGAGGACTGTATGACTGAGATGCAGGGGATGAATATTCATATTGTTCATCAGTTTCGTGAGGGGAATCAAGCTGCTGATTTTTTGGCTAAGCTTGGTGAAAGAGGGAGTAATGTTATTTATGACGAATTCCACAAGTTGCCTAGTTTGCTTCAGGGTGTTGTTCGTATTGATAGGTCGGGTTTGCCTGCTATTAGGCATTAATTTTGGTTTTTTCTGGGCTGGTTTGTTTTTCTGGTTGTTGTTTTGGTTTGGTTTGTTGTTTTTGTGTTTTTGTATTGTTTGGGGTTTGTTCCTGTTTGCCTCTTGGGCTCAATAAAGTTTATTATTTTTAAAAAAAAAAAAAAAAAAAAAAAAAAAAAAAAAAAAAAAAAAACAGCTCATAGAGATAGTTACAGAGGTGCAATTTTTTCACTCTGATTACTTTCTTCTTGCAATTAATAGTTTTTTCTTCATTTTTTTTTTTTGGTTTTGCTTTAAGTTCTTAATCATAATTTTCTTTTTAAGTCATTTGAGTTTTATTTATAAATTTTGCCAAATAATTTTAAACAAAATCTATCTCACCACCAAGCTCTTCCTATCTATTTTCATTAGACTCATCGTTCACTAGAATTCAGGGATCTGTGTAGAGCCAATTGTTTTAATAGATCTATAATTTTAGAAAATATCAGAGAGAAAATGCTAGACACAAGAGAGAAAATTGAAAGTGTTGATGCAATACTTGCATTTCATTTGGTTAAATGATTTTTTTTTTTAATAATTTGCTTTTAACCTTATATAATTTTATTATTTTGACAGGTCATTATAATATTTTTCATTGTTTTTTCATTTTACAATAATGTTTTCCTTTTCAGAATTTATACCGGACACATTTGTTTGATCGTAAAATATGAAATTCAGTTTCTCTTTTTCAACTGGAAATTGATGAAACAGAAAACGAAAAATGAAAACATAATCGAACACGTCCTTAATCTTCTTTTAATCAGTTTTGTTGTTTGTCATTTTACATTTTCCCACTTTTTGTCACTGTTTTTTCTTCATTTTATTGGCTTTGCTTCCACTTTCCAAAATCTTTTGGTTCTGTTACTGATCTTTGCTTTTATTAATTGGTTGTTGTCATTTTTTTAAAAATAAAAATAAAAAATTCCTTTTATTGGATTTGCTTCCACTTTCCAAATTGATTTTTCTTTTTCTTTTTCTGTTACTGATTTTTGATATTATTAATTTATTGGTTGTTGGCTTCCACTCTCCTCTTAAACTTTGTTATTGACTTATTGCTGCTCTTTCTTTATCTTCACTTTGTTAATTATTTGTCACTGTTTTTTTATTTTTTTTTATTTGAAGGAGTAGCAAGAAACAAAAAAAAAAAATGGTGGACTTGGTTATTTCCATTGCAGCAAAAGTTGCAGAGTTAATGGTTGTTCCCATTGGAAAGCACATATGTTATCCGTTAATCCTAATATGACTCTATTCCGCTGCATCAGTTTGGTATCAGAGCCACCGAGTCTACCGTTGTGCTAGGCTCAGCATCCACGACCACAACCTACTATCTTCCTCAACGCCAAAAATTCACCATCCATATTTCCCAAAAAAAAAAAAAGAGCATAAAAAAAAAAAAAAAAAAAAAAAAAAAAAAAAGAAAGAGAAAAAGAGAAAACTCATGAATCCCCAAAACAAAATTTCCTCCTACCATTCATTATTTTTCGATGACGATTATGTGTCGGACCTGGTTATCGTTGACTTCGATAAACCGCCAATTTTTGATGAGGAATATGTGATGGAACCTGTTATTGTCGATTTCGATAAGCCATCAGTTTTTGATGAAGATTTGTTCCAGAACGAGCAGCATGAGAGGGACTCAATTTTTGAGGATTATTTCTATGATGTTGCCGTGTTTCATCATTCAATAGCATCTCCAACTTATTTGTTCCTCAAAACAGTCAAAATTCGAGGACGAATTTTCTCCAACCTGAAGAGAATGATGCAGCAGCAGCTAAGGCAATGGAACACATGGAGCGGGTGGCGAATTCGTATTTGGGTCGCGGCTACCCTTGCATTCATTGGCACGTTTTTAAACTCCAAGATCTCCTCCACGACTCTGAGCCAATCGAGGAATTCTTTGGGCGTAAGGTCACCCTGAAATTCTGGAATATCTGTCCGCATACCCAACTCCCACCGCTGGCTATTTTCACGCGCTCGAGCTCTTCGACGCGGCTGCGGAACCAAGTCTTCCTCACTGCTCTCCTCATTACTCTCTTCCTTGTCTCCATTCGAACTTGAGTCTAGGGGACGGAAGGTATTTTGGTTGGCCATTAACATAGCGATTTGCTTAGTTAATCGCGAAACCCGTTGCCCCAATCGTGCCATGCGGTCACGTTCGATGGCTTCTTCTACGGGAATCTGGTTAGGTTGTCGTCTCTTCGGCGGCATGTTGATGTCCCGAACGAACACGGCTCTGATACCAAACTGATGTAGCAGAAAATTCAACACAAACAACAATCGATAAAAAAAAAGATAAATGATTCGGATCCGTTGATTCGCGCACGAATACCGGAAGTGAACCCTACTATTAATCTGTTGATCTGCGCACAGATACCAGAATAATAGGCTTCAAATTCGTTGATCCATTCAGGATACCGAAATTGGATAAAAGGAGATGCTCTCTCTCAAATTTTATTAATCATCAAAAACTCCATAACAAATTGGATTCAAACAACTTAAATAGGAAAATCAATAAGTCGACTTCCACAAGGAATCAACTTCTAAATTAACTTAAACTAAAACTGAAAAGAAATCCTATATAGGAAAAGAGAACAAATCCTAATCAAACAAAGATTACGAAAAAGAGAACAAATCCTAATCTGACTCAGACTCAATGTCATCTAATTCAAACTTCCAGCTCAAGTCTTCGCGTAACAAAATAGATGTCCAAATTTGGGCCTTTTGTGATCTGTTACAGAGGACGGAGTCTTCATAACATTTGTACGTCTCGTCTTGGGCTTTCCGGAAACATATTATAATAGACAATCCGACTCCATATGGACTCTGTAGAGGTCCACGAAGTTCAGCTCCCCCAGCTCGTCCAGCTCTCATCCAGCTCATGTCTTCGCGCAACAAGATAGATGGCCGAATTTGGGCCTTTTGTGATCTGTTATTGAGGACGGAGTCTTCATAACATCTGTAGGGCTTGTCTTGGGCTTTCCGAAAACATATTATAATAGATGATCCGACCTCATATGCCCTCTGTAGAGGTCCACGAAGTTCAACCCGGATTTGGTTAGTCCACGCGACCCAAATACGAATTCGCCACCCGCTCCATGTGTTCCATTGCCTTAGCTGCTGCTGCATCATTCTCTTCAGGTTGGAGAAAATTCGTCCTCGAATTTTGACTGTTTTGAGGAACAAATAAGTTGGAGATGCTATTGAATGATGAAACACGGCAACATCATAGAAATAATCCTCAAAAATTGAGTCCCTCTCATGCTGCTCGTTCTGGAACAAATCTTCATCAAAAACTGATGGCTTATCGAAATCGACAATAACAGGTTCCATCACATATTCCTCATCAAAAATTGGCGGTTTATCGAAGTCAACGATAACCAGGTCCGACACATAATCGTCATCGAAAAATAATGAATGGTAGGAGGAAATTTTGTTTTGGGGATTCATGAGTTTTCTCTTTTTCTCTTTCTTTTTTTTTTTTTTTTTTGTTTTTTTTTTTTTTTTTTTTGCCCTTTTTTTTTTTTGGG
>OX940800.1:56109346-56270061 GCA_954870605.1 Acer campestre | reverse complement strand
CCGACACATAATCGTCATCGAAAAATAATGAATGGTAGGAGGAAATTTTGTTTTGGGGATTCATGAGTTTTCTCTTTTTCTCTTTCTTTTTTTTTTTTTTTTTTGTTTTTTTTTTTTTTTTTTTGCCCTTTTTTTTTTTTTGGGAAATATGGATGGTGAATTTTTGGCGTTGAGGAAGATAGTAGGTTGTGGTCGTGGATGCTGAGCCTAGCACAACGGTAGACTCGGTGGCTCTGATACCAAACTGAGTCATATTAGGATTTGTTATGGAGTTTTGGGATGATTAATAAAATTTAAGAGAGAGCATCTCCTTTTATCCAATTTCGGTATCCTGAGTGGATCAACGAATTTGAAGCCTATTATTCTGGTATCTGTGAGCAGATCAACAGATTAATAGTAGGGTTCGCTTCCGGTATTCGTGCGCGAATCAACGGATCCGAATCGTTTATCTTTTCTTTTATCAATTGTTGTTTGTGTTGAATTTTCCGCTACCTCAGTTGGTATTTAAGGCCTATTATTCTGGTATCTGTGCGCGAATCAACAGATTAATAGTAGGGTTAGTTTCCGGTATTCGTGCGCGAATCAACAGATCCGAATCGTTTATCCTTTCTTTTTATCGATTGTTGTTTGGTGAATATTCCGCTGCATCAGTTTGGTATCAGAGCCACCGAGTCTACCGTTGTGCTAGGCTCAGTATCCACGACCACAACCTACTATCTTCCTCAACGCCAAAAATTCACCATCCATATTTCCCAAAAAAAAAAAAAAAAAAAAAGAGCAAAAAAAAAAAGAAAAAAAGAAAAATCCATGAACCCTCAAACACAATTAGCCTCCAATCCTTCGGTGTTTTTCGATGATACATATGTATCGGCGGAAGTTTTTGTTGATTTTGATCTACCACCGGTCTTTGATGAAGAGGTATCTGAAAAGGAGTCCATGGACATCATGACAAGAATCGAAGGATTTAAATTTCATCGTATAAGATCTCGGCTGTTAGCACAAAATTTTTTTATGCAGGTTTCTGGGATGAAGGTAGTCAAAATTCGAGGACGAATTTTCTCCAACCTGAAGAGAATGATGCAGCAGCAGCTAAGGCAACGGAACACATGGAGCAGATGGCGAATTCGTATTTGGGTTGCATGGACCAACCAAATCTGGGCTGAACTTCGTGGACCTCTACAGAGGGCATATGAGGTCGGATCGTCTATTATAATATGTTTTCGGAAAGCCCAAGACAAGCCCTACAGATCTTATGAAGACTCCGTCCTCAATAACAGATCACAAAATGCCCAAATTCGGCCATCTATCTTATTGCGCGAAGACATGAGCTGGATGAGAGCTGGACGAGCTGGGGGAGCTGAATTTCGTGGACCTCTACAGAGGCTATATGGAGTCGGATCATCTATTATAATATGTTTCCAGAAAGCCCAAGACGAGCCTTACAAATGTTATGAAGACTCCGTCCTCTGTAACAGATCACAAAAGGCCCAAATTCGGCCACCTATTTTGTTACGCGAAGACTTGAGCTGGAAGTTTGAATTAGATGACATTGAATCTGAGTCATATTAGGATTTGTTCTCTTTTTCGTAATCTTTGTTTGATTAGGATTTGTTCTCTTTTCCTAGATAGGATTTCTTTTCAGTTTTAGTTCAAGTTAATTTAGAAGTTGATTCCTTGTGGAAGTCGACTTATTGCTTTTCCTATTTAATTTGTTTGAATCCAATTTGTTATAGAGTTTTTTGGATGATGAATAAAATTTGAGAGAGAGCATCTCCTTTTATCCAATTTCGGTATCCTGAATGGATCAACGAATTTGAAGCCTATTATTCTGGTATCTGTGCGCAGATCAACAGATTAATAGTAGGGTTCACTTCCGGTATTCGTGCGCGAATCAACGGATCCGAATCATTTATCTTTTCTTTTATCGATTGTTGTTTGTGTTGAATTTTCTGCTACCTCAGTTGGTATTTGAGGCCTATTATTCTGGTATCTGTGCGTAGATCAACAGATTAATAGTAGGGTTCGCTTCCGGTATTCGTGCGCGAATCAACGGATCCGAATCGTTTATCCTTTTTTTTTATCGATTGTTGTTTGGTGAATATTCCGCTGCATCAGTTTGGTATCAGAGCCACCGAGTCTACCGTTGTGCTAGGCTCAGTATCCACGACCACAACCTACTATCTTCCTCAACGCCAAAAATTCACCATCCATATTTCCCAAAAAAAAAAAAAGAGCAAAAAAAAACAAAAAAAAAAACAAAAAAAAAAAAAAAAGAAAGAGAAAAAGAGAAAACTCATGAATCCCCAAAACAAAATTTCCTCCTACCATTCATTATTTTTCGATGACGATTATGTGTCGGACCTGGTTATCGTTGACTTCGATAAACCGCCAATTTTTGATGAGGAATATGTGATGGAACCTGTTATTGTCGATTTCGATAAGCCATCAGTTTTTGATGAAGATTTGTTCCAGAACGAGCAGCATGAGAGGGACTCAATTTTTGAGGATTATTTCTATGATGTTGCCGTGTTTCATCATTCAATAGCATCTCCAACTTATTTGTTCCTCAAAACAGTCAAAATTCGAGGACGAATTTTCTCCAACCTGAAGAGAATGATGCAGCAGCAGCTAAGGCAATGGAACACATGGAGCGGGTGGCGAATTCGTATTTGGGTCGCGTGGACTAACCAAATCCGGGTTGAACTTCGTGGACCTCTACAGAGGGCATATGAGGTCGGATCATCTATTATAATATGTTTTCGGAAAGCCCAAGACAAGCCCTACAGATGTTATGAAGACTCCGTCCTCAATAACAGATCACAAAAGGCCCAAATTCGGCCATCTATCT
This sequence comes from Acer campestre, assembly GCA_954870605.1. Lineage (NCBI taxonomy): Eukaryota > Viridiplantae > Streptophyta > Magnoliopsida > Sapindales > Sapindaceae > Acer > Acer campestre. Next base: position 56,267,213 of record OX940800.1, on the reverse strand, counting down.
TGTTGCGCGAAGACATGAGCTGGATGAGAGCTGGACGAGCTGGGGGAGCTGAACTTCGTGGACCTCTACAGAGTCCATATGGAGTCGGATTGTCTATTATAATATGTTTCCGGAAAGCCCAAGACGAGACCTACAAATGTTATGAAGACTCCGTCCTCTGTAACAGATCACAAAAGGCCCAAATTCCCGCAAAGACGATACGGCAAACAAAGGTTTGGATTTCATGGAGCGGAGGAATCGACTCGAAGTCAAAGGGTGCGGAAAGAAGGAAGCAAAGACTCGGAATGGTCGAAACGGTCAGAATGGTCAAATTTCGGGGGTCTTTTCAGAGGGCAAACGAACTCAAAATTGACATTATAATATGTTTTCGGAAAGCCCAAGACGATCCCTACAAATGTTATGAAGACTCCGTCTTCTATAATGGGCTGCAGAATATCCAATTTCGGCCATCTAGATTATTGCGTGAAGACTTGAGCTGGACGAGAGCTGGACACTGTGAGCTGGACGAGATGATCTGGGCTGATTTTCGTGGACCTCTACAGAGAGCATATGAAGTCGGATTGTCTATTATAATATGTTTCCGGAAAGCCCAAGACGAGCCCTACAAATGTTATGAAGACTCTATCTTCTATAACGGGCTGCAACATATCCGAATTCGGCCATTAAGTTTCAGGCGCGCCAAGACAGCTGTTTCGAGTTTTATGGTTTTTAATTGTTGTCATGATTCCGTACGTTTATTTTATTTCCTTTTAGTTTATATGTAATTAGGTTATTAATTATTTTATGATTTGATTTTTAAATCAAATCCAATTTCCTTTTCTAGATAGGTTTTTTATGTTTTTGGATTCTTTTGATTTTTAGGAGATTTGATTTCTTTTCCATTTAGGATTCTTTCCCTTTTGTTTAGGATTTTCTTGTTAGTCAAGTTTTGCAACTCTATTTAAGTAGATTGTATTAGGGTTTGAGAGGTACCGTTTTTAATTCGTTTTTCTTGCTTTCCAAGGAATTCGATTAGGTTTAGGTTTTGCTTGCTTTAAATAAAGATGTAGGCCGAATTGGCCATTCAGCTTTTGATTAATAAAATTCAGAGATGTTTCTCAACTATCCATTTACATTATCCTTCGTGCGCGAAGTCGATTATCGTATTTGAAGCCTAATATTCCGGTATTCGTGCGCGAATCAACGGAACGTTAGTAGGTTGTTTTCAATTTGTTTCTTGCAGGTTTTTCTCGACAGAGCTTCCGCTACATCAGTTTGGTATCAAAGCCGTGTTCGTTCGGGACATCAACATGCCGCCGAAGAGACGACAACCTAACCAGATTCCCGTAGAAGAAGCCATCGAACGTGACCGCATGGCACGATTGGGGCAACGGGTTTCGCGATTAACTAAGCAAATCGCTATGTTAATGGCCAACCAAAATACCTTCCGTCCCCTAGACTCAAGTTCGAATGGAGACAAGGAAGAGAGTAATGAGGAGAGCAGTGAGGAAGACTTGGTTCCGCAGCCGCGTCGAAGAGCTCGAGCGCGTGAAAATAGCCAGCGGTGGGAGTTGGGTATGCGGACAGATATTCCAGAATTTCAGGGTGACCTTACGCCCAAAGAATTCCTCGATTGGCTCAGAGTCGTGGAGGAGATCTTGGAGTTTAAAAACGTGCCAATGAATGCAAGGGTAGCCTTGGTGGCAACTCGGCTTCGAGGACGGGCAGCCGCGTGGTGGCAACAACTCAAACTCTCACGAACTCGAATGAGAAAATCAAAAATCACGGATTGGGAGAAGATGACTCAGAAATTACGCGCTGAATTTTTGCCCCATAATTTTCAGAAATTAAGGTATCAAACGTTGCCAAATTTGCATCAAGGTTGGCGGACAATAGAAAAGACAGTCACACAACGAGGTGGAGGTGGACTGCTGTCAGGTGGTAGCACCGGCATGGCGAGAAGGACAGTGGGCAGCAGTGGCAACGCAAGCAGGCAGCCAAGCATTATCCGGCAGTAGCGGAGGCCTGCAGCGAACACCTGCCAATCCAAACCAGCAGCCTAGGACTTCAGGTGGGATGAAGTGCTTCAATTTTGGTGAGGTCGGTCATAGACAATCAGGGGTCAAGAAATTGGGCAAGAGAGTATTGATCGCCGAAACGGAAGAAGAAGAAGGAGAAGTTGAAGTAGGGGACGAGCTGCAGTTTGACGAGGGTGAGGATGGAGGCGCAGACGTTGGAGTTGAACCCATTTTTGATGAAGAAGAGGTAGTCCAAGAAGAAAATGTGGAAGTTGGTGAAGAGCTGCAATTTGACGAAGATGAGACAGCCAACGAAGATTGGGTGGAAGGCGATGTTGTGCAATTTGACGAAGATGAGACAGCCAACGAAGATTGGGTGGAAAGCGATGTTTGCCCGTTGTTACGACCCGCTTCCGTAACAATTAATGAAGAGTTCGGACCAGAAATAGCTGAAGTGGAATGGCCGGCAGTAGCAAAATGTGACAAGGAGGAGGCTTTGAGCGAAGGCAACACAGCTGCTGAACAAGGGACAGCCATAGTGATGAGGCATGTGTGTTCGTCTCCACGTGTAGATTGGACTGATTGGCTTCGGAACAATGTGTTTCATTCGACTTGTACCATACTTGGCAAGGTGTGCCGATTTGTTGTTGACAGAGGAAGTTGCGAAAACATTGCGTCTAACGACGTGGCTAGCAAATTGGGAATCAAGACCGAAAAGCATTCGACACCGTATAGGTTGATGTGTTCAGTTTACCTTTCCAAAATTCGAGGACGAATTTTCTCCAACCTGGAGAGAATGATGCAGCCATCAAAGACGATACGGCAAACAAAGGTTTGGATTTCATGGAGCGGAGGAATCGACTCGAAGTCAAAGGGTGCGGAAAGAAGGAAGCAAAGACTCGGAATGGTCGAAACGGTCAGAATGGTCAAATTTCGGGGGTCTTTTCAGAGGGCAAACGAACTCAAAATTGACATTATAATATGTTTTCGGAAAGCCCAAGACGATCCCTACAAATGTTATGAAGACTCCGTCTTCTATAATGGGCTGCAGAATATCCAATTTCGGCCATCTAGATTATTGCGCGAAGACTTGAGCTGGACGAGAGCTGGACACTGTGAGCTGGACGAGATGATCTGGGCTGATTTTCGTGGACCTCTACAGAGAGCATATGAAGTCGGATTGTCTATTATAATATGTTTCCGGAAAGCCCAAGACGAGCCCTACAAATGTTATGAAGACTCTATCTTCTATAACGGGCTGCAACATATCCGAATTCGGCCATTAAGTTTCAGGCGCGCCAAGACAGCTGTTTCGAGTTTTATGGTTTTTAATTGTTGTCATGATTCCGTACGTTTATTTTATTTCCTTTTAGTTTATATGTAATTAGGTTATTAATTATTTTATGATTTGATTTTTAAATCAAATCCAATTTCCTTTTCTAGATAGGTTTTTTATGTTTTTGGATTCTTTTGATTTTTAGGAGATTTAATTTCTTTTCCATTTAGGATTCTTTCCCTTTTGTTTAGGATTTTCTTGTTAGTCAAGTTTTGCAACTCTATTTAAGTAGATTGTATTAGGGTTTGAGAGGTACCGTTTTTAATTCGTTTTTCTTGCTTTCCAAGGAATTCGATTAGGTTTAGGTTTTGCTTGCTTTAAATAAAGATGTAGGCCGAATTGGCCATTCAGCTTTTGATTAATAAAATTCAGAGATGTTTCTCAACTATCCATTTACATTATCCTTCGTGCGCGAAGTCGATTATCGTATTTGAAGCCTAATATTCCGGTATTCGTGCGCGAATCAACGGAACGTTAGTAGGTTGTTTTCAATTTGTTTCTTGCAGGTTTTTCTCGACAGAGCTTCCGCTACATCATCCGTTCAAATACAATAGCAACATGGATGCGCTGAAGAAACAAGTGGAGAAGCTGGAAGGTGTAAGAGAGATGTTGCAGCACTCCGTCGACGATGCTAAGACACAAGGGGATGAGATCGAAAAGGTTGTTGAGAAATGGCTGACTAGAGTGGATGAGTTCACTGAAGGGGTTGTAAAACCCATCATTGATGATCAAGACAAAGCAGGGAAGCTTTGTTCTATCGGATTCTGCCCCAATCTGATGGCTCGTTACTCCCTCAGCAAGAAAGCAGCCAAGACGGCAAAGAAGGGGATCGCTCTCTGGGGAGAAGGAAAATTTGATAAAGTTTCATTCCGTCCTCTCCTTCGAAAAACAATTTCCACCTACATCAGAGGGTATGAGGACTTTGACTCAAGAACACCGATTTTTCAGGATATTATGCAGGCACTGAAGGATGATAACTTCAAAATGATTGGGGTGTACGGCATGGGAGGTGTGGGTAAAACCACACTAGTTAAAAGAGTTGTTGCGCAAGCCATTGAAGACAAGTTATTTGATTTCGAAATTATGGTTGACATAACAGAGAGTCCTGACATTAAAAAAATTCAAGAACAAATTGCTGATCACCTAGGCCTAAACTTTCATGAGGAGAGTTTACCAAGAAGAGCTGTTCGATTACGTGATAGGTTGAAGAAAGAAAAGAAGGTCCTTATAGTGTTAGATAATATCTGGGCAAAACTTGACCTTGAGGCTGTTGGAATTCCTTTCGGCAATGAAGAGGAGAAAGGAAGAAATGATGATCAAACACGATGCAAAATATTGTTGACGTCTAGAAGTGAATATGTATTAAGAAATGACATGAATGCTGAGAAGAATTTCTTGGTTGAAATTTTATCGGAAGAAGAAGCTGGAAATTTATTTTGGAAGATCGTGGGTGATTCTGCCAGAAATTGTGATTTTGACCCTATTGGAGTTGAGATAATTCGATATTGTGCTGGCTTGCCTGTTGCAATTGCAACAATTGCAAGTGCAATGAAAAAAAAGAGTCTTTTTGATTGGAAGGATGCCTTGGATCAGCTAAGAAGGTCTAATCCAAGACACATCAAAGGTATGGATGCAAATGTGTACTCTGCCATAAAATTAAGTTATGATTTTTTGGAGAGTGAAGAAGCAAAATCACTATTTCTACTTCGTAGTCTTGAAAATGCAAGTTCAAATAATAGCATTGATTACTTGTTGAGATATTGCATGGGTTTGGGTTTGTTTCAAAATGTTTCTACATTGGAACAAGGAAGGAACAGACTGTACACATTAATCAATCATCTCAAAGCTTCATGTCTATTATTGGATGGTAACACAAACGATGATGTTAAAATGCATGACATTATTCATGCTGTTGCTGTTTCAATTGCATCCACAGATAAGCTCATGTTTAATATTCAAGATGTCACCGACTTAAAAGAATTGCTGGAGGAGAAATTGCCCAAAGATTCAACTGCTATTTCTCTCTTTCGTAAAGATGTCTCCATGCTTCCTGAAAGGTTGGCATTTCCGAAACTCAAGTTATTTTTTTTGGTTATGGAAGAATTCTCTTTACAAATTCCAGACACTTTCTTTGAAGGGATGGAAGAACTTAAAGTTTTAGATCTGACTAAAATTCACATGTTATCACTACCTTCATCGCTTAGCAAGCTAACAAACCTTCAAACATTATGTTTGGACCAATGTCAGCTAAGAAATGTAGCAATTATTGGAGAGCTAAAGAGATTAGAAATTCTTTGCATTTGGGGTTCTGATATTGAAGAACTGCCGGCACAAATTGGACAGTTAACTCGGTTAAGGTTGTTAGAATTGAGAAATTGTTCAAACCTTAAAGTGATCTCACCAAATGTTCTATCCAGCTTGACTCTGTTAGAAGAGCTATATATGGGTAATAGTTTTATCCAGTGGGAGGTTAAAGGCCAAAATAATGCTAGTTTTTCTGAGTTGAAGCAATTGTCTCGTCTAACAACTTTAGAAATACATGTTCTTGATGCCCAGATTATGCCACAAGACTTGATGATCTTTGAGAAGTTGGAAAGATATAAAATAATTATTGGAGATGCGTGGGAGTGGTCCCATAATTATGAAGCCTCACGGGCGTTGAAACTGAAACTGAACAATAGCATTTATTTGAGAAATGAGATTAAAATTTTGCTGAGTAGAATGGAAGATCTCTATCTAGATCAATTGAAGGGTGTTAAGAATGTTCTTTTTCAACTTAATGGGGAAGGATTCCCACAATTGAAGTATCTTCATGTTCAAAATGGTCCTGGGATTCAATATATTGTTAACTCAATTGGATGGGGTCTATGTAATGTCTTTCCCAAGCTAGAGTCATTGTTTCTTCATAATTTGATTAACTTGGAGAAGATATATCATGGCCAATTGGCAACAGAATCTTTCAACAAATTAAAAATCATTAAAATTGGAAGATGTGATGGATTGAAGCATCTCTTCTCATTTTCCATAGCCAAAAACCTTTTGCAGCTACAAGAAATCGAAGTCACCAATTGCAAGAAGCTAGAAGAGATTGTTTTTAAGGAAAGCCATGAACAATTCCAACAAAATGACAGTGTTAGTAAGATCGAGTTTACTCAACTGCGCACTCTTAGTCTACGATGCCTACCACAGCTCACAAGTTTTGGCATCAAAGAGTCCACACCTTATGCTGGTTCTGAAGAAATCTTTGCTGAAGATACGCTTGGCGGTTTCGTACCATCATTCAGTCTAAATGTATGTTTATTTTTCTTCTTTTGTTCTTCTCTTTTCTTTTCATTTTGCATTGGAGGGTGGTGACGCAAAAAAGTATATTAGCAAATGTTTATAGGCCTCGATTTTTAATCATTTATAACAAAAAGATTGTATTTGCAGGTTTTTCTCCCAAGCTTGGAGAACTTGAAGCTGTCTTCAATTAACATTGAATGTATGTGGCTTGATCAACTTCCAATAATCTCTTCTTGTTGTCAAACTTTAACAAGCTTGACTGTGGAGGAGTGTAGTGGTAATTTGAAATTTCTGTTTTCGTATTCTATGGTTAAAAGTCTTGTGCAACTAAAAAATCTTGAGATACGGAATTGTAAGTCGATTGAAGGGATAATTTTTTTGAACAACCAACTTTATTCAACGAACCCGAAGGCCGGGAGGAGAAAGAAGGAGCAACAAAAACACCACAAGAAAACACCACAAGAAAACAGAGAGAAAAGACCAGCAGAAAACAGCAGCACAAGACAGCAGGAGAAAACAGCAGAGACAGGCACGAAACAGACCAAAAGAACAAAAAAACAGCAGAAAAACAGCCACAGAAACATAAACAACAGGCCAACAACGCTACAGGCCCCATCAACGCCAGCAAAACAGCCCTGGAGAGGACCCAAAGACAGCTAAACGAAACAAAAAGAAAACACAAGGCAGCAGCCCCAAAACAGCCAAAGCAACCACCAAGAACAAAAACAAAAACCAAATTACATCCAATGAATAAAATCGCCACAAGCACTGGACCCCATCCTTGCCAAGTTGTCCGCAAAGGAGTTATACATACGCGAGGCATGAACAACCTCACAACCCCCCAAAGACTTCAAATGCATCCGAATGAAAGAAATCAAGCTGAAATGCTCCAAACTACCGTAATCTTCGTTATTAATCCAAGAGACGGCAGTCTTTGAATCACTAACAATCGAAATCACCTGATCGCGAAGGAAAGGGATGGAACTACAAATGTCAACAGCCTTGTGAATGGCCTTGATTTCTGCATGATTGAAGGGATAATTAACACAGAAGAATTAAGAGAAGAGGGAAAATTGATTAAGATGGTTTTCGCTAAACTTATCAACCTGCAGCTCAAAGGTCTTCCAAACCTCACACAATTTGGCTCCGGAAATTCAGTTGAATTCCACTCCTTGATTCAACTATCCATCGAGGATTGCCCAAAGTTGAAGACATTCTCCCATGCCCTTGCATCTGTGGACAGAAAACAGGGCAATAAAATTGAACAAATGAATTGCCAATATGACATTCATCCTTTGTTCGGCGAAACGGTAACTTTGATTTATTCTAAAGTGCAGTTAGTTAATAGAAATTCTTCATTTTATGTTCACATTTACATATTCCTCACTTAAGTAGATAGATTAAACAACTTTTTCTTGCATGCAGGTTGTATTACCCACATTAGGATACATGAACCTGTCCTCCATCCGTATCCAAACCATATGGCACAACCGACTTCAGCCAATGTCTTCTAGCTTTCAACATTTAACAATAATTGTCATGGATGGTTGTGATACTTTAAAATATGTATGTTCATCTTCTGTGGTTGGAAGTCTCATCCAACTTAAGAGCCTTAAGATTTGCAATTGTAAGTTCATGGAAGCGGTAATAATCACCCAAGGAGAAAGAACAAGCAACACTTTGTTCCCCAAATTGTGGCTGCTGGAGCTCGATCACCTTCCAAAACTCAGAAGCTTCTGCAACTTTGAAGGAAAATCAATTGAGTTGCCCTCGTTGACTCAATTGTATATTAAGAATTGCCCCAAAATGCAAGCATTTGTCTCTAATTCTCCTGATGCAGATATTCCAACAAACAAGGAAGAACAAGTGAATTCAGAGCAGAGCCTCCATGCAAACATACAACCTCTTTTTGATGAAAAGGTATTCTTTCTTTCCTCTCTTTGTTACTTTTTTAAGAATATTTTTCGTATCAATTTACCTTTTTTTTTTTTTTTGTACTTTTTTTTACTTTATCTTTGTTTTTTGTTTTCAAAGTATAAAAAAAGGAAGAAAAGACTTTGGTACAAACTTTCGAAAAACACAAAAAGCAAAATGATTTCACTGTTTTCTTTATTTTCTTCCCTCAGATGTCCAGAAAATGCAAAACCACAAACACGCCGACCTCATTCTTTCCTCTTGTCAGCACCATCTCTTTCCATTTTTAAAATTCAATCTGATAATTTTTCAAAATTCTTACTGGAATTTGTTTTATTTGACAAATGAAATATTTGTTTATTACCCATAAAAATCGTTAGATCTAGTGGACAAAGAAGCATTGATTATTTGTATGAGAAAGATGAAGACATAGAGGATTCAGTAGAAGAGTCAATGATTTTTTTTTCTTTCTTGTTTTTGTTTTTTTTGTTTTAGTTGTTGATGTGTGAAGATGAAGACGGTGAGGTGGTGAGTGGTGGGGCTGAGTTTGTTTTAGTTTCAAAAAGATTTCCCAAGTTACTACTATAAGTGTTTTCGATCTTGAAAACATAAAAAATTTGCTCTTGTTTTAATTTTTTAATTTTATTCTCTGAAAACGAAAAATAAAAACAATACCGAACACACCCTTAGTTTCTAAATCTAATATGTCATCTCATATATTCTTGGTCCGTTGTTTCTAATCGTGTTTGGTTATCAATTATGTGTATTTTATTAATTAATGCAATCCATTGAATTATTCAGGTACGAATCCCAGATCTAAAGTCTTTGCTAATAAACCAAATGGACATGAAAAAAATATGGCATCATGATCAACTCACTTCGGACTCCTTCTCCAAAATGGATTTTTTTACGGTACTCTGTTGTCATAACCTTTTGAATATTTTTCCATCTAATATGCTTGGAAGACTCCAAAAAATAGAGAAGTTGGTTATAGGAAATTGTAATTCATTGGAGGAGATATTTGAAGAGCTTAAAATATCGCCTTGCATGATGGAAGAAATTGTAGCCAACGAAGATATAGAAGCAGTCCCTAGGTTTGTGTTTCCTCAATTAAAATTGTTTGATCTATGGAAACTACCAAGCCTTAGAAGTTTCTATCGAGGAGTATATATTTCAGAATGGCCAAAGTTAAAGAAGTTGGCAATGTGGAGATGCAACAAAGTGGAGATGCTTACTTCAGAATTTTTGAGCCTTCAGAAGAGCCATGGGGAAAATCAACCTGAGAATTCAATTCAAAAACCACTGTTCATTGTTGATAAGGTAAGAATGCAAGGCACGTTATTCATTTTTAATCCTTAACTAGAGTAATAAGGAAAATACCATTAAATTTAAAAATTATATATTTAAAAAAAATTAAATGAGTTAAATAAAGTTTTTAAATAAAATAAAAAAGAATTAAATAAATAAAGTAGTGTTGTGAGACGATTAAAAATTAAATCAAAATGAAAACAAGTCCGTTCCAAATTTTTATTTATTTTGTAAGATAAAGGCTATGCATTCCAATGTCTTGTAATTCTTGTATATATGTATATACATTGTTTTAGCTATATCCACTATGGATTTTTCATTTAATTATGTCAAGTCCACCCTAAGTTCCTAACCTACACTAACTAATATCTTTTTTTCTTTTCTTTTTTTTAATATTCAAGGTTGCGTTCCCCCAAGTAGAACAACTGACATTGGAGTGGAATTGGATTGTGAAAGAAATATTGCATGGAAAATTTTCAGAGTACTCATGGAATCTAAAAGTGCTTGAGTTGAGAAATGTTAGTAAGCAAAGTGCTATTTGTCCATATTGTTTCCTTTACACATTACCCAATCTTGAGCGTCTTCATGTTTATGGCGATTTTTTTGAGGAAATATTCATATGTGAAGAACTTGATTGTAAGATAAAACACGTAGGTAAATTGAATTACTTAATGCTCACTGAATTGGAGGACTCGTCGCTTGTGTGGGAGGAGAATTCTATACCATCTAAAGTTTTTCAAATTTTGACAACTCTAGAAGTGTCACGGTGTAACAACTTAAAAACCTTGGTGCAATCCTTTGTTTCCTTCCAAAATTTGTCGACTTTGGAAGTATCAAATTGTAATGGATTGGTCAATTTGTTGGCGGTCTCAGTAGCCAAAAGTCTAGTTCAGCTTACAAGATTGAAAATAACAAAATGCAAAAAGATAGAAAAAATTGTAACACACGGTTGGGTTGATGAAACTGAAGATACGATCATATTCAACCAACTGAAATACTTGGAGCTTCATTGTTTACCAAGGCTTACAAGCTTTTGCTCTGAGAATTATGTTGTTAAATTTCCATCTTTGCAACAAGTAGTTGTGGGACAATGTCAAAGTATGAGGATTTTTTCGCATGGAGCCTTAAGCACACCTAGGCTGCACAAACTACAAATAACAGAAGCAGATGAGGAAGGAAATTGGGAAGGTGATCTTAATACCACCATACAGAAAATGTTCAAAGAGATGGTATGTATCTTCTTTACACTAATATTGTTATCCATTTATTTTGTGTAGTTTTTCCATTTTCTTTCTCCCAATAAGACCATTTGTCTCATCGGGACAAAAAGTACAACTCTTTCCGGTGTATACCAAAAAACTTTTTTTTTCTTTGTTCTATAAGAATTAAATCGACATATTTGGGTTTGGCAGGTTGGATTCCATGATATAGAAAATTTTACATTCTCAGACTTTCCCCATTTAAAAGAAGTATGGCAGAATCAAATACTAGTCAGCTACTTCAGCAATTTGAAATCACTGGTTGTGGATGATAAACGTAGAAACTTGAGATATATATTTACTCCATCTGTGGCCTTGGGCCTTGTGCAACTCCAGGAATTGGAAATAAAAAACTGTGCTGCTTTGGAAGCAATAGTAGTCATAGAAGATGAAACGATAAGGAACGCTCTGTTTCCCAATCTAAATAAACTGGATCTCACAGATCTTCCAAAACTCGCAGGTTTTTGCAACTTCACCGAAAATGCAATTGAATTGCCCTCATTGGCCACATTGTGGATTGATAAATGTCCCAACATGGAAACGTTTATCCCCAATTATACAGGTGTAGACATGTCAACAAGCAAAGATAACCTCCACATTGACATACAACCTCTCTTCAATGAAAAGGTATTATTTTTCTTTTTTCACTTCTGAGACATCACCTGAAATTCTTGGTTCACATTTCTTTGCTCCTTTTGTTTTCTCATCCATATTCATTCCCGATGTCTTATAATTCACAACTTTTTTTGATTATTGGTTTATTAATGAATGCAATCAATTGAATTGTTCAGATACAACTTCCCAGTTTAAAGGTTTTATTCTTAAACAAGATGGTTAGATTGAGAAAAATATGGCATCATCAACTCACTTCGGATTCCTTCTGCAATTTAGAATCTTTGGAGGTATATAACTGCGATAACTTGTTGATTGCTTTTCCTTCAAATCTGCTCGGAAGACTCAAAAAACTAGACAAGTTGTGCCTAAGTAATTGTAGCTCACTAGATGAGATATTTGAACTTCAAGCTTCTACTTGTGGGAAAACACAAGCTATTACAGCCACTCAATTGAGAAAATTGGAGCTAAATGATTTGCCAAAGCTGAAGCATGTATGGAATATGGACTCCCAAGGTCTTCTATCCTTTCCGAATCTACTTTCAATAAAAGTAACTGGTTGTTATACTCTGAAAAGCATCTTTCCAGCCTTGGTAGGTAGAAATCTTCTTCATCTTGAAGAACTTTGGATTGAAAACTGTTGCATGGTGGATGAAATTTTTGCCAAGGAAGAAGAAGTAAATGAAGTAGTGCCTAGGTTTCCTCGATTAACAATTCTGATACTATCAGATCTATCGAGGCTCCAAAGTTTCTACCCAATGGTACATATTTCAGAATGGCCAATGTTACAGAGGTTTTATATTTTGGGTTGTGACAAAATAGAGATATCTGCATCAAAAAATTTGAGATTTCAAGTGTCCGATGGGGAGAGCCAACATGAGATGCTCCTACTTGACAAGGTATGTGATACGACCACTTCTCTGATAAGGCCGTTGGTTGGGTGCTGCCAGATGCACAAGACCAAGTCAAGAGTGTTGTGTTGCTTTGATTGAGTCAAGTTAATAAATTAGTTATTTAATTCATAGTGGCTGGAAGACCTCCATGTCTTCAGCTCCACTATGCATTATTTAATTCATAGTGGGTTAATAAATTAGTTATTTAATTCATAGTGGCTGGAAGACCTCCATGTCTTCAGCTCCACTACGCATTATTTAATTCATAGTGGCTGGAAGACCTCCATGTCTTCAGCTCCACTACGCGTAAATCCTGTTATTTGGGGATTCTCTTTTGTAATAGTTATTGGCCTATTTAAGGTCTCTTTTGCAGTGAATGAAAGGGGGAGAAATTAAGCAAAACACTTCCAATCCCCTGTCCTTCTTCTTTCTACTTCTTCCCTAAATTCTTCTTATCAAGTGGTATCAAAGCCATTTTGAATCTATGGAAACACGTGGGAAATCCCATGCCGAGTTCCGCGCCGACGTCCAGGAGATTCTGGCCACACATGAATCCCGTTGGGCCACTAATGAGTCCAGGATTGAGCAGATTCTTCTTGAATTGCAGGCCTTGCGGTTGCAGCAGAACCAAACCTCTTCAGAAATCAGAACCGCATCCGAAAGGGATGTTAACCCCTTCTCGGCAGGAGAGGCCTCTCACAGTGGTCCACCCGCCCTGACTTCCACCAATAATGACCGGAATCACAATCACCTAAAGCTGAACTTTCCAACCTTCGCAGAGGGAGATCCGACTGGGTGGATTTTTAAGGCAGAACAGTATTTCGACTTCAAGGGAATCGATCCCCAAAATAAGGTTCAGTTGGCCTCTTTTCACTTAGAAAAGGTGGCGCTTCAGTGGTATCGATGGTTCACCAAATTCCGTGGACTAATGAGTTGGGCAGAATTCACCAAGGCCCTCCTAAAACGCTTTGGTCCAACCGATTACGATGATCCGTCAGAGGCTTTGTCTCGTCTCAAACAAACCACAACAGTAGACGCATACCAGGAGGCATTCGAGAAGCTATCGCACAAGATTGATGATTTACCTGAGAATTTCTTGATTGGCAGTTTCGTATCTGGGTTGAAGGATGACATCCGGTTGGACGTGCGTGTCAAGCAACCAAGGACTTTATCCGACGCCATCAGCGTTGCACATCTGATTGAGGAGCGCAATCTTCTTCAGAGGAGACCAATGACTTCCTTCCGGTCCCCCATATCAGCGGCAGTTGCACGGTCACAGCCTCCTCATAATACGGGTCTTTTAGGACCTCCTCCAACACAAGTTTCGAACCAGGTGACAGGTAAATATCAGGCACCCATCCGCAGGCTCACTGGCCCAGAAGCAAGAGATAGGCGCGAGAGAGGTCTTTGTTTTTACTGTGACGAGAAATACATTCCGGGGCACCGTTGCGCTCGTCCTCAGTTGTTCATGATGGTGGACACGTTACCAGGGGAGGAGATTGAAGATGTGGAAATGGAAATTGAGGTTCCCCTCCATGAAGCCTTACCTGAAATTTCTTTTCATGCTCTCGCTGGAACGGCACACCCAGAGACTTTTCGCGTCACCGGTCGGGTAGGAAACAAGGATTTAACTGTGCTAATTGACAGTGGTAGCACACACAATTTCATTGATCAGACAGTGGTGAACAAGTTAGGATTACAGGTTATTCACGACAAAATATTTCAGGTGACGGTTGGTAACAAGGAGACTATCGAATGTACATCGCGATGCTTGGGGCTATCTATTATTATCCAAGGATTAACGGTTCAAGCTGATTTCTATGTCCTTCCGGTGGCGGCTTGTCAGGCTGTTTTAGGTGTTCAGTGGCTGGAGACCTTGGGTCCCATCGAGATGGATTACAAGAAGCTTAGCATGTCCTTCACTCTATCTGGCCGAACCTATACCTTGCAAGGGATGCACAGTTCGGAGTTGTCACCAATGAGTAACAAAGAACTATCACAATTAACAGGTAATGGTTTTTTTCTTCATATGAGAGCTGCTATGCCGACACTTGCCCCACCAAGTAAGCAGATTTCAACAGACCTTCTGTCTATTTTGATGGATTTTTCCAGCATTTTTGAGGAACCCACTGAGCTGCCACCAACTCGCCATCATGATCATAAGATTTCCTTACTGCCGAGTCAACCTCCGGTAAGCACTAGACCATACAGGTACCCACATTACCAAAAGAATGAAATAGAAAAACTGGTCCGCGAATTCCTCAAGACCGGAATCATCCGACCGAGCCACAGTCCCTTCTCTTCGCCGGTCTTATTAATTAAGAAATCAGACGGATCATGGCGTTTTTGTGTTGATTATCGTGCCTTGAATGACATTACCGTTAAGGACAAGTTTCCAATTCCTGTCATTGACGAATTGCTCGATGAGCTATATGGAGCGAAATATTTTTCGAAACTTGATTTACGCTCTGGGTATCATCAAATTCGGGTACAAGACGAGGACGTCCATAAGACAGCATTTCGAACTCATGACGGGCACTACGAGTTCCTAGTGATGCCGTTTGGGTTGACGAACGCACCGGCCACCTTCCAAAACCTTATGAACGACATATTCCGCCCATTTTTGAGAAGGTTTGTCTTGGTTTTTTTTGATGACATTCTAATATACAGCAGGTCATGGCAGGAACATATACATCACATTAGACAAGTTCTACAGCTTTTGTTGGAACACAAATTATTTGTCAAAAGATCAAAATGCCAATTTGGGGTACTTCTAGTGGATTACCTAGGCCATCGGATATCCTTGGAAGGAGTAGCAGTGGACCCAAATAAAATTCTGTCAGTTCAACAGTGGCCGGTGCCTAATTCTGCTAAGGGGGTTCGTGGCTTCCTGGGTCTGGCCGGGTACTACAGAAAATTCGTCCGCGGATTCGGCGCCATAGCTGCTCCCTTGACTCGCCTCTTGACAAAAGAAGGGTTCAAGTGGACACCGGAAGCTCAGTTGGCTTTTGAAGAATTGAAGGCCGCGCTTACCTCTCCTCCGGTCTTGCGTCTCCCGGATTTTTCCCTGCCTTTTGTTATTGAATGCGACGCAAGTGGGGCTGGTTTAGGGGCCATTCTGACCCAAGAGGAGCAGCCGATCGCCTACTTCAGCGAGGCCCTAAAAGGTACAGCGAAAACTTTGTCGACTTATGACAAGGAGATGTTGGCAGTGGTGAAGGCAGTGCGTAAATGGCGTCCGTATCTTCTGGGGAAACCATTTATTATCAGAACTGATCATAGGAGTTTGAAGTTTCTCCTTGAGCAACGTATAACCACCCCGACTCAAGCCCGCTGGCTGCCCAAGATTATGGGGTATGATTACTCAATTCAGTATAAACGAGGGAAAGATAATCAGGGTGCCGACGCTCTTTCCCGAATCACCACCTTTCAATTCCATGCCATGACATTACCTGTGGCCGAGTGGGTGACAGAATTGCAGCATGAGGTAATCACTGATCCCTATTACTCCACTTTATCTCGCCCTAGTTGTCATACGATTGTCAAACGAAATGGAATTTGGATCAACAATGGTAAGATACAATTGAGTCCCAGTTCTTCTCTCTTGCCGGCGGTATTAAAAGAGGCCCACTCTTCACCTGCGGGCGGACATTTCGGGTTCCTAAAAACGCTTAGTCGCGTATCTTCAAGTTTCGTGTGGCCGGGGCTGCGTAAATCTGTGAAAGAATTTATCAAATGCTGTGATGTTTGCCAAATATGTAAGTATGAGACCCTCAAACCAGCAGGTTTGCTCCAGCCACTACACATTCCGCAACGAATTTGGACGGAAATTTCGATGGACTTCGTCGAAGGGTTACCTACTTCGCAAGGTCACGATGTGGTGATGGTAGTTGTTGATAGGCTGTCCAAGTATGCCCATTTTGTCCCCTTGAAGCATCCTTATACAGCGGTAACAGTGGCTAAGGCATTCATCAGTCACATTGTACGCTTGCACGGAATGCCGCTATCCATCGTTAGTGATCGGGATCGGATTTTCCTCAGCTCTTTTTGGAAGTCTCTTTTCAAATTACAGGGTACGTCTCTTTGTTTCAGTTCAAGTTACCACCCGCAGTCGGATGGCCAAACCGAAGTCGTTAATCGCGTCCTCGAACAGTATTTGCGCTGTTATACATATGACCAACCAAAGAGATGGATGGAATGGCTTCCATGGGCTGAGTACGGGTACAATACGGCAACCCATTCCTCCACCAAGATATCCCCGTTTGAGGCTGTTTATGGTATCCCTCCTCCCTCAATGCTTTCTTACGTTCCGGGAACGACCAAAGTCCAAGCGGTGGATGACCTCTTGCGGTCCAGAGACTCCATCCTGCGTGAACTGAAACAGAATTTGGTTGCAGCTCAGGTTCGAATGAAACGAAATTCAGACCTTCATCATAGGGATGTATCATTTGAGGTGGATGATTTTGTGTATTTACGGTTGCAGCCGTATAGACAGAAATCAGTTGCTTTCCGGAGTTCGTTAAAATTGTCTCCTCGGTTCTTTGGACCCTTTAAAATCCTTGCTCGTATTGGGTCGGTGGCCTATAAATTAGAACTACCAGCAGGTGCGCAAATTCACAATGTGTTTCATGTTAGTATGCTTAAGAGGAAATGGGGTCCGGTGGAAGCTGCTGTTTCGAGTCTTCCTCCAGTCGATGATGACGCAACTGTTCTACCAGAACCTGAAATTGTCTTGGACCGCCGGGTTGTTCATAAAGGTAAGTACCGTCCCAAGACGGAAATATTGGTCCAGTGGAAGGGGGCTCCGAGGGAGGATGCGACTTGGGAGAATTTGTGGCGGTTCTCTAAGACCTATCCGAAATTTAACCTTGAGGACAAGGTCTCTCGTAGTGGGGGGGAATGATACGACCACTTCTCTGATAAGGCCGTTGGTTGGGTGCTGCCAGATGCACAAGACCAAGTCAAGAGTGTTGTGTTGCTTTGATTGAGTCAAGTTAATAAATTAGTTATTTAATTCATAGTGGCTGGAAGACCTCCATGTCTTCAGCTCCACTATGCATTATTTAATTCATAGTGGGTTAATAAATTAGTTATTTAATTCATAGTGGCTGGAAGACCTCCATGTCTTCAGCTCCACTACGCATTATTTAATTCATAGTGGCTGGAAGACCTCCATGTCTTCAGCTCCACTACGCGTAAATCCTGTTATTTGGGGATTCTCTTTTGTAATAGTTATTGGCCTATTTAAGGTCTCTTTTGCAGTGAATGAAAGGGGGAGAAATTAAGCAAAACACTTCCAATCCCCTGTCCTTCTTCTTTCTACTTCTTCCCTAAATTCTTCTTATCAGTATGTCCCCAAGTACTTAATCAAATATTTGCACAAATATCAGAGTTCTAACCTCCAGCATCATTTATAGTTTCAGAGTTTCTATGCTATTACATTATTGAACACATTCAAGAATCTACTAGAAATTCATAGGTTATGCGGCGTTGTGGGAACTATATACTACACACAAATTAATTAAAGTCTGCTAATTCTTTTACACTTGGTTTTAGTTATAATCACTTATTATTTCTTTTTTAATTACTCCCTGTCCACCGTTATTGCTCCACATTCAATGCCTACACCTACTGGTACTTTGGTTTCATTTTTCAGGTTCCATTAACCAACCTGGAACGTTTGGGGTTGGATTGGAAGTGGATTGAGAAAGAAGCGTTGCATGAAAAACTTCCAGAGTACTTATGCAAATTAAAGTTTCTTACATTCAATGGCTTTAGTAAGGGAGCTGATATTTGTGTATTTTGTTTCCTTAACAAACTACCCAATCTCGAGAAACTTCAAGTTACTAGAGGCTTTTTCAAGGAAGTATTCTTAAGTGAAGGACTTGGTTGTGAGGAAGAACATGTTGAAACACCTAGTAAATTAAGCGTCTTAAGGCTTATTTTTATGTATGATTCATTGCATTTGTGGGAGGAAAAATCTTTATGTAACAAAGTTTTTCAAAATCTGGCAATTCTAGAAGTAGTTTGTTGTGACAACTTAAAAAGTTTAGTGCCAAGCCATGTATCTTTCCAAAATTTGACAACACTGGAAGTGTTATATTGTAACGAATTGCTCAATTTAGTGGCGGTCTCAACAGCTAAAAGTCTAGTGCAACTTACAAAATTGAGTATCTCCGAATGCAAAATGATTGAAGAAATCATAATTCATGAGGGAGATGAAGTGGAAGATTGGATCATTTTCAAGAAACTAAGATATGTGGAACTTAAGTGTTTACCGAGCCTTACAAGCTTCTACTCTGGGAATTATACTATCGAATTCCCATCATTGCAACAAGTTGTTGTGAGAGAATGTCCAAAGATGCAGATTTTTTCTCGAGGAATCTTAAACACACCAAGGCTGCACACACTGCAAACAACAGAAGCAGAGGGTTATGGATTTTGGGAAGACAACCTTAATACTACAATAGAACATCTATTCATAGAGGTACACATAAATTTACCATATTTTCTCATCCCTTTACACTTTGATTTTTAATATTTTTCTGTCCATGTAGTGGAATATTTGCTACTTGGAATGTTTGCAAAATTGTTCATAAAAATTTCAAATGAACATTAGTAGTTGAGAATTAGTTTGATTAGATTTGGATTATGTGATTGAAGTATTGAATTGCTTAACTGACTGAATATTGTCTTCTTTTATATTTCACAATCAATGCTTTTTCTTAAAACTCTCCCTTTTGTCATGGTTATGCTATGTTATATAATTATATGATTAAAAATCAAATAATTTATTACTAATACAATTCTTTATAATTATAGAATGGGCAGAGTTCTGAAGAAAATTGAGATCTCCCTTTCATATACAAGCTGGGACAAAGCAAATATTTTGTGGTTTGTCAACGATGCAGTTCATTTTCCTCCACCACTTGAAGAGAATTGTGTGACTTCGCTGGTGTTATTCATCATTTGTGGTTGCAAAATGGTGCATGTGAACTTGTTGTGCATTTACACGTAATTTGTACTATTGAGTTTCGAATTTCTGGTTTGTTTTCGAAGTGCATGATTAAATCATCTTAATGATCCTGCAGGGGCAGATTTTGGCAAGTTTCTTTGTCATGATGCTAATTTAATTGATGATACCTTTTTTATTGCATTTTTTTTTTCATGCATTTTTCTTGCATTCTACATACTTGTCTGTTGAGATTTTTGTATTAGATTTATGTATTTTTCAGAATAAGGCCCGTTACGTCCCCTATTAAGTGTACCTATTTTATTTTCATTAATAATTTTTTCTTGTACCATCGAGGTTTGCTAAAAGAATAACAATAAATCATTTTATTGAATTTCATAATGTCACACTTTAGTTATAAAAACATTTCTCCTCAGCAAAATGGTAGGTGATATGAAAGTATTTTTTTCTCTTTCTTAATAATTCTGGAAACAAGAGTCTAAACCATCAGGTTTTATTAGAGTAGTAAATTTTGATGGAGTTTTTACTACTAAAGCAAAATTTTAAATAATATTAAGAGGACTTTTAAGAAGTAAAATCAAAGTATGTATATTTTTTATTTCTCTAGGTAATTATTTTGAGCCTTGATATGTAATAATGGATGTATTCATATATTTATAATATGTTTCTTTTGAAGAAATCAAAACAAAACTTGAATATCTCTAAAAAATGTACCATACTGTAGATGGTCGATCTACGGTTACTGTGGGTTGAGTCGAATTCGAGTTAGGCCCAAGCAACTTGGTCTAACCTGTCGAATTGATAATGTCGCCTACACTTGAAACCTGCAAAAACGATGAAATAGACACAAAATAAAGAAAGAAAAAGATGGTGGGGAGATCTTTTAGGCCTTATGTGCGTTTAGGTTGAGCGTAAATGTAAAATGGGATCGAGTTTCAAAGGTGGACAAGTTCCGGTGACCGGAGTTTATGTTTCAACAGAATTTCAGCACGTAAAAGCTTTAGCAATATAGGAAAAAATCAGAGTCCTCTCTTCGTTGGCAAGAGGTTCTATTTATATGCTTTCCTAGAGTTGATCGTTTGAAGATTGTTGGTGAATAACTGAATATCCTCGAAATCTCCGAAATCTCGATCAGATTTCGTGGGATCACGTAGTTATGGACTAGTTCAAACACTTATTAGTTTAACTGATAAGTGTGTTGCTAGTTGACAAGTGAGACTGAGTCAAACAATTTAAGTCAACCCGTATTAGGTGAATCCAACTCTAGTCCAACCAAGTGGGCTTAAACGTTTGGGCCTAAGGGTCATTTTTAGCTACCACAAATACAAGGATGCAAATTCAAAATGTTCCAATCTAGTCTAAATATGAAGTATTGTTGTTTAAGGCTTCTATCTAATGACTTGTTTCTACGATCTTGCATCTTCTCTTTAACATTCACAAAAACATACGATTTATAAATCTAATTATAACGTCGATGTTGAATCTCAAATATAAATTAGTAAATAAATAATGACATTTGTGTTTGGAAGCAGAATTTATATAAAAAAGAAATGAAAATTCCATAAAGAAATAAAGAAACTCATTGATACACCATTATAATAACAATACGATTCTCAACATCAAGCAGTATCAAATCAAACAAATTTCAAGTCTTTGCTATTTCATTGTCATCTGAACCATTGCTTATAGACTTATTGGGCCGAGAATTCTTTGTTTGTTTCGTTTTATGGCCCTATTTATTAATGACTAGACTCTAGAGTTTAAAAAATAGGTAATTGGCACTGATACCTTCTAAACTCTTCCAAAATATGCACTATGCCCCTATACTTTTTTTTTTCCACCACTAAACCCTCTAAACTCTCGTTTTTTAGCAAACAATTGGGTTTATTACCCCTTGTATGGAGGCATCTACAGTCGGCTTATGACAACTAAACACGACCTATTTATTAAATGGGTGACACAATACTTGTATAACTCGTTTATTATATTATGTCATGTAAGTGTTGTATTACGTGAAATGTTTAATCTGTTTATATGTAATTTTTTTTTTTATAGAATTATATATAATTAATTAAAATTACAAATATATACACTTAATAATCATTTTTAAATTTTTTTTTTGAAATGTATATAATTATATATCATTATAATCCCTAATAATCATGTCAACCTAAACTCATTAGGATAAAATAAAAACAAGTTGACCCGACACATTTAAACTCAATCCAAATCTATAATTTGTTTCATGTTCGTGGGTCGGTGAATCGTAACCTAAATTATGAGCCCTAATTTTCTCAATAATTTCCTTAAATTACATTAATTTGTTTTTTTTGTTTTTTTTTTTTCCATAATTAAAAGACAAATTTGGCGCAAAAATTTCTCGTAAAACTTCCAACTTTCGCGATACGCTACTCCACCAGCAGTTATATATTTCACTCCAACTCCACCGCCACCGCCACTGCCACTTCACTCATTATACCAATTCTCATAAAATGGTAACCACCGTCGTCAACGGCGCTGACCCAGCCGACGACCTCCAGTTCCTACTTGCCGAGCAGCGCGCCGAGGTCACGCCGCCCAATCCCTAGAATCCGACCTAGATTTCCCTCCAGTTTAAAGAAGCCATCTCCAGTTCGAACAAGAATGCTGTCGAGATCAAGGCTTTGATTGAAGGATTGAATGCTGCTCTCTCTTTGGAGCTCAAGCGTGTTCAGTTTCTCATTGATTATTTTCCTCTCTATCAATTTGTGAGTAATTCAATTCCTCATTGAATCTTATTGCTTGTTTGATTTCTCGAATGTTCTGTGATTGTTTTTTATTTTTTCTGGGTATTGGGAAATTCTGGAGATATTACATTCCTTTCAATGAGCTTTCAGTGTTTGTTTAGTTGCATATTCTGTTTGGTTCCCTTTAAACACTCTTTTTTATTGTTTTTGCAACAATTCTTCACTACTAAATTGAGCACTGCATCATATTTAGTGCATTTGATTTCTCTATTATTGGAATTGTGGCACTGTATGTTGATGTTCATTCACCCCCTAGAGAGGGATGCGATCATGCGGTTATGAGGCTGACAATTAAAATGGCTTTGCAGATTACCGGGAGGTGGCCACCGAAGCAACGCAAGATTGCTGTGTTAGTCAATCAGGTGCACCTTCTTCGTTGCAACCCTGTTCTTGTGGCACGCAATGATTTAAAGTATGGATTGAAACTTGCATGGGATGCAATAGTCATATGATGGAAATTTGTATTATCTGTTTAGAAGATACCGATGTTGGGAATACGTTCTCGGTTGATGGTTGCCTGCACCGATACTGCTTTTCTTGCATGAAACTATTGCCCCTATTAATGACAAGAAACCAGGTTTCAAAATCTGCTAAAAATGGGTTTGTTGGTGGTGGATCTGGAACTCGGAAATGTCAGGGCGTTTTCTGCATAAATTGCATAAAGACATGACATGCTATGAATACAAATGATTGAATCCTAATTCCCCAATAGAGGATGTAAAGCTGAAGTCTCTCGCATCAAAGAATCTATGGGTAAATGGTTTTTTATATATAAAAATTCAAAAACATTTTATCTATCGGATGAATTCAAATGTTAGGATGGTTCGTCATAACTTTTATTATTATAATGACGAAAAATATAAATTTACAATGATCTTGATTATGCATAGTAAATTTGTAAGTGATCTTATATTCATATGGTTCATGTAATTAAGCTTTATAATCATATGAAGATGAAGCACAACAATCAAGATTTATAATTTTTGTTTGTATATTTTCATATATCTATAATTTTTCAATAAACAAAAAAATCTAATAGGAAAGATGAAACATTCCTTGGGCCAGCCCAATTATCAAACTACAAGGTAGTGTTTGATACTTTGATAATATCCCATTACTCTATGGTGGTGTTTGGTTGGTTGGAATGGAAAGGAATGGAATTCATTCCATATGTTTGGTTGGCTAAAATTCAATGGAATGGGCATTCTATCCAAAAACCAATGGAATGCCCATTCCATTCCAATGTAAAAAAATAATTCCACAAAAGCCCTCATATGCACAAACTACATTCCAAAAATACCCTCTTTTCCAAAAATAATATATTATCATTATATATTATAGTAATGATATATAATTATATATTATATTATTATATATATTATATATACTATTATTTTATATAATATTATTATAATATATATATATATTTATATATTACATTATTATATATTATAAATATATATAATATAATATAATATATATTATATTATATTATATATAATAATATATTTATATAATATAAATATATAATATATTAATATATAATATATAATACATATAATACATATAAATATTATTATATATAATATAATATAATATATTTATTATATTATATTATATTATATTATATAAATTAAATAATATATAATATATAATACATATAATAATATATATATAATATAATATAATATATATTATTATATATAATATAATATATATAATATATATTATTATATATAATATAATATAATATAATATATAATATAATATATAATGCATATTTTGGATAATAATAATAAAATATAAAAGTAAATTATATATTATTTAATATAATAATATTATATTATATTATTAATTATTTAATATAATAATATATACTTTTATATTTTATTATTATTATTATCCAAAATATATAATATATATTATATATTATTATATAATATATAATAATATTAATATTAAAAATATTAATATTACTAATAAATAATATATATTATATATATTATATTATATATAAACATATATTAAAATATATATAATAATATTTATATTATATATTATTATGTAATGTATATTATTTTATTATAATATATATATTTTATATTTAATATGTTATATTATAATAATATATATAATATTATATATACTTCTATGTTTTATTATTATTATTATCCATAATATATCATGTTATTATGAATGTTTTATAATTAGGGGTATTTTGGTCAAAATATAGTTAATTCCATTTCATTCAGTTGTTAACCAAACAAAATAATACTGATTCAGATGTTAATTCTAAAGTCCCAACCAAACAAAGAAATCAGCTTTCCATTCCATTCCATTCCATTCTCATTCCCATTCTCATTACCATTCTGTCATTTAACCAAACGCCACCTATATGTCCTCGTCCTAGGAGTGGCAGACTGGAACTTTGTTACAGAAGTAACAAAACAAAAGCAGCGTACAGGACATTTTGATAAGACTTAAGGATCCGTTAATAATTCTAATAGTACATTAAATTCATAGTGATTTTTATTATTTTTTTATGGATTTGACTTATGGGTCCATTATTAATGCTAATAGTACAATGAATTAAATTCATAGTGATTTTTTTTTTTTTTCTTAATAGAAAATTCATCGTGATTCACGAGTCTCAATATTGGTGTGTTTGGTGAACCAGTTAACTTATCCGAAAGAAGAAAATATTAGACTATTTTTAATTCACCCTTACTCTATCCTATGTTTGGAGTCCATCTGGATTGGGGGTAATCTGAACCCACCATAATCCCAAACAAGATGGAACCCACCATTTTGGTGGGTTTATATATGGGTGGGACTAATATTTTTAATTTCAATTCTATATTAAATGAAATTTATTTAATAATCATATGAAACTATAATTTTATTTTTAAAAATGTTTTTAGTTATTTTTAATTTAATAATATACAAATTAAATAATTATTTCATTCAAGAAATTAGTGTAAATACTATACAATCTAAAAAATTAATCTAGAAATTAATCAAATAATGTATCATAATTATAAGATGTAGTTAATAAAATGTCATAATTATATATATCATAAGATGTAGTTAATAAAATGTCAAAATATAAATTATTTACCAAGTCATTTGGGTTAATTTTTAGATCATATAACATTACTCTTATTTTATATATAAATATATATTTAAAAACCAATTGAAGGTGCCTTTTAGTAAGTTCACTCCCACCCCATTTAATAATTAATAGCAAAAATTATACTATCTTTAATTTTATAGCAAATATATAACACACAGAGACAATTTTATTTTTAACTTATATCGACCTCCTCTCCCGTTAGGGTTTAACGGTTAAGATTTTAATACCTTTAAGGATAATGTCGTCATCTTACTATTAATTTAATAAAATAAAAGGATCTCAAGTCTCAACTATTCAACTGAGATGGACAATTGATATATGTAAATACTTGCTGTCGTTGTTGTAATTTTTTTTTTTTGTTTTTTTTGATATAATAGATAACAGAAAACAGAGAACGTGGTTGTAATTAATATTCACTCTTGTTGCTGTTTTTATAATTTTTTAAAAGAAACGTTGCTAATTAATTTGTGCTGCAAATCACAGGAATTGTACAAAGAATCGATGCTAATATATAGCTTATACAATATCATTTTCTTTGCTAACATCATGATGTCTGTCCTTGTTTTCCAACTCAAATAGTATTCTTGTCCAGTTGTCCGTCATCATAACCTAACGCATGCATATTTCAAAAGTTTGGTCGTTTATGCATTTACACATGAATCGATAATGCTGGGTTACCGACCTATCAATAGAGTGTTGAAATGTTACTGACCTATCAATAGAGTGTTGACACGTGATATTAAAGGAAAATGTTTAGGTATTGACCAGTTATTACTCAAAGCATACTGACCATTCATAACCACCCAATGGGGTGTTGTTACGTGGCAAAAATCTTTTACTTTTTTCGATTTTCTCCTTATTTTAGATTATGTGGCTATCAACTATTGGATGGTCAGAACCTTGGGTACTGACTGGTCAGTACCTAAGTCTTGTTCTTTTTTGTTTCACTTTTTATATTTATCTCTTTATATTATTTTAAAATGGGCCACGTATCAACACATCATTAGTGGGATCAGCATCTTAGTTATCCACCAAAGCATTGTCTTTTTTTTTTTTAAGACTAATGGGCCCAGTAAGACATTTTGATAAGACTATTGGGCCCATCAATAAAGCTAGTAGTACACTGAATTAAAATCACCTTGATTCATGGATAGTAAAATGTGTAAGTTTGGTGAAATAGTTCATTGAATTCAATTCATCTTGATCTATGAGTCACAACAAGGGTGCGTTTGGTAAACCGACAACAAGGAAGATTAGACTATATTTAATTCACGTTCATTACTTTCTTCTTGCAATTAATAGTTGATTAGTTTCGTTGACTTCCATTTTTCTGTTTCCCCTTTTTGTCTCTGTTTTTTCTTTATTTTATTGGCTCTTCTCCCAGTTTTTCTTTCAGATCTTAATCATTACTTTTTAAGTCAGTCAGTTGATATATATATATATCACCCTGCTATCATAATAAATATTGATATTAAATATCAATATGAGAAATGATTATGGTTCTTTTTTTATTTTTAAAGCTATTTAAAATAAGGTATATATTAAGATAAAGATTTCTATGTCATATATAATTATGATAAAATTGAAAATATGTTATATATGGAAGATAGTATCGAAAGAAAAGATTTTAGATTGCATTTAACGTAATTCAGTGATTTACAATTAAGTGAAAATTTATGAATTTTTACTTTTTATTTTAAGTTTTTTTTTTCGGTATTTTTAAGTTGTTTGACCACTTAAAAAAAACAAACCAAACAACTTAATAATTAAGATTCTTACCCACTAAGTTTTAAGTGAAAAATAAAATAAAAAATGACCCCTGTTTATATAATTACAAGTAAAAAATATATAAATAAAATAACAAGTTAATCACATCAAATTACATGTGAATATGCGTAGTTAATAGTTAGGGCCTATTTGTTTTTTTATCTGAAATCTGAAATGGTCTAAAATGAACCTTCAGACACGTGTGTTTTTCAAATGGATCTGAAGTTTGAAAAATGATGAAAAAATGTTAGAAATGAAAGGTCGGGATTTCTGGCTGAAATCCAAAGTTGGGTATGTCTGAAATCCTTATAAACTTTCATACCGAAAATGCTCTCTCACAAATAACATAATTCCTATTATACCACCCACATATAAATCTAATTTCAGCCAATCCAATTCACGTAAAATCATCACCACCGTCAACCACCATGAAAAATGGAAACCCAAACCCAAACCCAAACAAAATCATCACCACCGTCAACCATCATCAACACCAGACCTAGACCTGAACAAAATCAAACCAAGCCACCCCCACCATCAGTGGCGAACCCAGAAATTTTAACCAGGTAGGGCATTCGAATAAAATAACAATTATATAAATAAAAAATACTGAAAATTTAAGATCCAAATAAAATAAGGTTTTTTTTTTATTAAACAAAACTGAGTTTTTATTTATTTATTTATTTATTTTTATTATATATATATATATATATAAAGAAAAATTGATGGTATAATAAAATTTAGGGTATAAAATAAAACAAAAGTGCACTTACTTAAGAAGAACTAAATAATCTTATATTTAAAAAGAAATAAAAACAAAAAACACAAAATTAATAAATAAATAATAACAAGAAAAACAACAAAAATTACAATCTAATTTTATAATAAGAAATTTTGTTGTATTTATTATGAATTCACTTTAAATTTATACAAAATAATTGATTAATAATTATTACTAGACATGTTTTTGAATTTTTTATTTTTCTAATTATTAGTAAATTATTGATTTATTGATTGCAAATAAATTAAAACTTTAAAATAAAGAGAAATACTAAAGATAAAAAAAAATGATTCATAATAATAGATGGACTATATAATACAATAAATTTAAATTTGAGATTTTAGGGTTTACTGATGGAATGTGATAGGTATGTCAAATTAAAACTATTAGAAATAATAAAATTTCAAAATAATAATAGATAATTTAATATAACATAAAATTAAATTTAAATTAAATTAAATTGAAGGTAGTTAAAATGTTGGAAAAGAGAAAGTGAATTATTTTATTTTAGAAAAAGATGAAAATTTGAAAAATAAATTGGAAAAGATTGTGAAATAAAAAAGATATAAAAAATTCGGCTAAATGGAAATGGTGGGACTTAAACCATCATCATCATTATTGTTAGGAGGAATTCTACCAGCTGTGCTAACAGGGTATATAGTCTACTGCAAGTGTATTATTACTATATATATACACACAAACATATTCAATTTTTTTTTAAATTTGAGATGGGGCGCGGGCCCCACCTGGTCTATACGTGGGTCCGCCCCTGCCCACCATCAACCACACCCAAACCTAGGACCAGACCGCCATCATCACCACCAGACCTAGAACCAAACATAGCCACCCCCTGCCCGTCGAACCGAAACCCAGTCATCTTGGGCAAAAAATGGATCTAGCACCAAATTAAAAAAAAAAAAAAAAAAATTGGGGAGACAGATGAGAAGAAATTTGGGTTTGGGGAAAGAGAAGAAGAGAGATGGCGGTGGATGAATGGTGAGGTTGAAGATAAATAGATGAGGATGAGAGATTAAAATGAATAGATTTGGATAACGATGGTGAGGATGAGCTGATGAGAAAGTGATAGTCAGAGGGTTTCATTTATTTATTATTATTTAATTACTTTTATATATCCTATACTATATATAAAATTGTGATATGTCGGTTCAATTATAGTATCTTTTTTTTTTCTTTTTTTTTTTTCCTTTTAATTTCTTTGCATGTAAAATTACAATTACAACCCTTAAAGTTTATATAATTACTTAAAAGATCAGCGTTGATTCTTGGATTCCTCCATCCCTTGATGTCTTGAAATTCAATGTGGATGGGTCGGCTAGAGGGTCTCCAGGACAGGCAGGCATGGGGGGTGTTTTAAGGGATTCTAGAGGAAGAGTGGTGTGCCTTTTCTCTACATATTTGGGCATTCATGATTCAAACACAGCGGAAGTGTGGGCAATTCATAGAGCCATTGAAATATGTGTTTCGAACCCCAGTCTCGCAGGTAGAGAGATTATAATTACCAGCGATTCCAAAACTGCGGTCTCATGGATTCATCAGGGGTGTTTTGGGAGTATTAAGCATGTCAACGTGATCTATGACATTCGAAGCAATCTGGAAAAACTAAGGAACACGACGATTATGTATAGTTCGAGAGCCACGAATTCTTTTGCTGACATGCTTGCTAAAAATGGCTCTAACATGGGGAACGATTTTTTTGTTTGGGGGGATTGTTAATCTCGTTGTGTTGTTGTTTCTCAGGTGGTACTCTGTTTTGTTTTTTTATGCTTTGGGTTGTTTTTTGGGTGGGTGCTCCTGGACCTCTGTTTGTTGTTTGTTTATTGTTTGGGGTTGGTCCTTTGTTCTGCTTTTTGCCTATTTTCTGGGCGTTTTAATATATTTCTCTTTTTAATGTTCAAAAAAAAAATTACTTAATAGACAGAGTTTAGTAAGATTTCAATTATAGCATCCCTTAGATTTGAATTGAACGTCGATTGACAAATACAACCCTTCAAATTTGTATAATTACTTAATAGACAGATCTTAGTAATAGTAACACAACATGGACTATATAGTATGGATTTTGTATTATTTTAAATTGTAAAATGGGACTGGGGATGAAAATATAATTTTCTATGTATTTAATGTGTTGAAAAAGAAAAGGGAATTATATAGGGGTGGAAATGTAATTTGTGTGAAATTTTATAACTTGTGTATTATACAATTGATGTGTTTAAAGTGAAATATAAAAGTGTGATATTACTGTTTAAAAAACTCGGAGACTGTTTGAAAAGGCTCGGAAAAAATGTTAAAAGGCTTAAAAACCCAGATCTTCATCGTCTTGCAGATTCTAGTCAACTTCAGGATTGTAGCACCACCGCCGGTGAGTTCACTGTGAGATTTTCAGTCGAATTCCTCTCTCTCTTAACTTTTTTCTCTCTAGTTTTGAAAAGACACAAACTGACAAAATAAGGTATTTTTGTCTAGTCACATAAATAGGTATTAAACTTGAATTAGTAAAGTGGTGATATTCTTACAAAGTCAGGCCCAAATAGTGACAAAATTTTTTTGAACCCTTAATGAGTGTACATAGTATTTGAGTGGACCGTGGGTTGTGTCGGCCTTCAGCCCGATTTTTAGAACCATTGTCGAGCCAAACCCAACGCATGACCCGACTGACCGACCCAACTCAAGTTGAAAATAATTTTTTAATTAATTTTTAATTTCTTACAGAATATAAAATTACTATTTTACCCTTAAAACGTTAAATTATTTAATTTAAAATAGGATCAGGATCATCTATTGTGTGATTTTTTTCCTGATCTAAAGCACTTGAGAATAAGATTTGCATTTAAAAATAATGAAATTGAAATAAATAAATGAAATAAATTACAATCATTGATTATACATGTCAGTAGATCTATATAGGTTCAGTTCAGTAAATGATCCAAATTCTTTAAAATAAGAGTAGAAATGACTTTTCTCATCAATATATTAATAAAAAGTTAAGTCGTGCTCAACACAATGGCCCAATCCAACCCATATATCATGTATTGTTGTGCCGTATCGTACGGAAATCGTATTGGGTAGTGCTAGTTTGACTCATCTTACACCTCTAATTAAGTGTCCGTTTGGAAAAGCTTCTCTACTGGCTAAAAGAATTTTATTTATTTATTATTTTATTTTTTTAAGCTCTTTTCAAAAAAAAAATTTCTGTCATTTGGTTGTCATCTAGTAAAGCTTTTGATTGATTAAAAATAGTTGTTTTATGTTTACTTGGAGAAGCTCAAATTTTAGGCTTTTCAAAGTGGATCTTTTTGAGCTTTTGTAATAACACTAAAATGTCTAATATAACCCTATCATTTAAAATAGTTTTTGAATATTTTGGTAATCCTACTACTTAAAAAAGCTTTTTCTAATTGATAACCAAACAACCAAACAACCAACACCTTCCTATTAAAAACTCTACTCCTAAAAGATCTATTTGAAAAAACTCTTCCAAATGGAGCCTAATACTTGTTGAATCATTATCTAAGCATACTCGGATATATCCATTTCTCAAAAAATAATTTGACAATGATTAGAGACAATTAAGTTTCTTCACCAACCCATTGCACCCCACCCACTCTTTTTCAATTTTCTTTTTAATTAATTAATACTTCAACTTCACACAATTGCTACAAATAGACCTAGCACAGTTCTGGTTCCGACAAAATTGCCAGTTCAAAAAAATAACATTTTATTCTTAAAATAAAAAGTTAGAAAAGACATTGTAAAGTATTGGACAATGACCCACAATCTTTATCCAAGTAAGTATATTTTCTTTTGCACTCTCCTCCTTTTTATATAGGTTAGGCCTCTCTCCGCTATTTTATTTATCCGATGTGGGATTATGGGATGTGAGTATATACGAGTATATGACCTTTACATTCTCACAAAATTCTTAATCCCACCCAAATTTACATGAGTGCAACACCCACTCTCTCTCTCTATATTGAATAATAATTTACTAATAACGGATTATTATGTTACGTGTGGTCCATGCATAGTTGCACAATTGTATTATTTTTTGTCCGTACATAATGTGTTGATGAGGAGACCCCACAGACACCGGTTAATCAAACTATTGGTCTGTATAGTATAACTTTTGTTAACTTACAAGAATACGGACTCCTATATTAATTGGATAAGCAATTGAAAGATGAAAATATCTAAGCTGACGATCAAGTGCAACTAATCTCCATGACTCCCATCTACATTGTGATCACTAGCTAATATTGCTAATTTATTAGAGCCCACAACAGTTTTTCCATTATATTGTATATAGCTCCAAAAAAAATAATAAAGACCGTCTTTTTTTTCTTTTTCTTTTTTATAGTCTGCCTTTTCTTTACGTACTTCTATATTTTCAGGACTCAGGTGCAGCATTTTTTTAAGTCTCGTAAAAGGTAATCTTTATGACGTTTTAATAAAAGTTGTAAAAACTATATTAAAACATCCATTTATCACTTTTTTACAGCTTTTGAAAACAACGCTGTAATAAAAACTAATTACAGTGTTTCTCAAGAAACGCCCCAAGATTAATGTTATAAAAGCTCGTATTTCTTGTAGTGGCAGTTCCCCACCTAATGGTGAATGGTGATCAACAATATTATAATACTGTATCAATGATGTTTTTAGCAACAATTTAAATATTTTAATTTATCCATTTGAGTCATAAAATCATGATCTTTGCTTCTTAAAATGAAAGATTTCACACAGCCGAAAGCTAAAGGTGTTCTATATGGTGAAATAACAAACTATGTGTGTAAATTGTTAATTCAATTATTTGATTTAACAAAACAACTAGAATAGAAAGGATAAGAAATTCTCACATCCCAAATTGAATAAATAAGAAAAGTGAAGAGTGTCCTAATCTATATAAAAAGAAGGAGAATGCAAAGGAAAAAATATCTATTTGGATAAGGGTTATGGACCATGGTTCAATACTTTTCAATGTCATTTCTCTTATAAATAAAGTGTTATTTTTTTTAAAAATTAAAAAAATAAAAAAAACTATTGCATTCATGTAATAGGTAGATATATAGAGATAGTAGGGTCCATGCCAAAAATACACACTAATTGCATAAAATTTGAGATTATGATTGTGTCATTTTGTTAGTTCTGTTTTCCACAATTGTATGCTTCAATAAGAGATAAGTAGTTGTTGGCTGTATTGCATCGAAGAGTGTGACCAATCAAGCCTCATCTATAACCAAACACATCACTATCTCATTTTATAATGCACCATTGCACCTTAATTTTCTGTCCCCCTTCCCCTTCAGGTTTTTCATTATGATATATCATTTTTGGTAGAGGTGTCCTTCAACATTTTTTTTTTAAAAAATTTTTATTTTATTTATAGTCTTTTTTGTGACAATATTATTTTCATTAATCAACTCCGTTAACTTAATGCTCGACCTAAAAGTGTAAGCAATACATTCCTTAACATAAATATTGATATGAGCGAAGTTGAATAAATATTATGTATATATAGTTAGTTTGATACTACGAACTTAAGCCCCGTTTGATTTTTTGTCTAAAAACTGAACAATGCTAAATGTTATTGAAGACTGAATAGTGACTGAAAACTGAAAAACATGTTTGTTTTTTTCACTGAAAACTGAACATAAGTGATAAGTTGTTTGTTTTTTTTAAGTTATAAATATCTGAAAATAAATACTTTTACCTCTATACCCTTCTAACTATTATTTGTTATATATTTACATTTTAATATGTTAAGGACAACTCTAACATGTAAATTAATTATAAAATAAATTTATCTAGTTATTAATAATTATTCAAATTTATATTATCCTGGATTGGTTGGTTTGTGAATAGATTGGTTTTTTTTTTTTTTTTTGGGTTATAAATTTAATATCATTATCAATGAATAATAACATGAATATCATTTTATTTTATTTTGAACAGTAAACATTTATTAAAAGGGCAACAACAACCCAAGAGCATAGCACAAACAGATACAAAAACAAACAACCAAACCATACCTGCAAGACCAAAAAAAAAAAGAGAAAGTAAAAGGCAAGAGAGGAAATAAATTAAATTATAAATACAATTAGAGTTTTAGCAGAAGACAAAAATGGAGGATGGTTTTGAAAGTAAAACTTTGTATTAAATTCTCCTAGATTTGTGGAAAGTGAAAAGTGAAAAAATTTCACTTTTCAAAACAAGTGGTTTTAGGTGCTCATTAAGTGATTTTACTACTTAAAAAATCAAACAAAATAAGTTGATCAAATAGGACCTTAGTTGATCATAAAACCTGAGAAAAATTAAATTTATAGATAAGATTTAAATAATAATATTGAGTTGGAATAAGAAATTGGGTAGCCGACACCATTTATTATTATTATAATAAACATATTTAAAGAGAACGATGAGAAATCATAAGGAAAAGGAAAAAAGCAATTAAAGCAATTAAACTTTCTATTAAATTGAAAATTTGTAGTAACAAAACAACCAACACCAGAGTCCAGAGTCCAGAGACCACCAACTTATTATTTCTTCATATATATTTGATGACTATATTAAAACCTCAATATTTAACTTTGAAGAAAGGAGGCAACTAGGCAAGTAGAAGATGATGAGATGAGATGAAATTGACCATGCACGATGCACCACCATTTACATAATTACATGATTGTACAACCTTGTGAATTGTCTTCAATGAAGTAGTACTCAATGCAACGACTTCCACAGTTGCCTCTACGTCCACCGCAGCCGCAACTGCAATGCACTGGCCTTACACAGATGCCTCCAAATCCACCGCAGCCGCAACTGCACACTGGCCTTCCACAGTTGCTTCTATCTCCACCGCACCCGCAACTGCAAAACACTGGCCTTACACAGATGCCTCCAAATCCACCGCAGCCGCAACTGCAATGCACTGGCCTTATACAGATGCCTCCAAATCCACCGCAGCCGCAACTGCACACTGGCCTTCCACAGTTGCTTCTATCTCCACCGCACCCGCAACTGCAATTCACTGGCCTTCCAGTTCCACAATGCCCATCACAGTTTCTTCCACAATGACATGGTTTTGGTAAAAAATTAATCTCTATAATATTCTTGTCTTTTATCTTCACTTCAGGTGTTTTGGACTTTTCAGTAGGAGGCTTCTTGTCCTTCGGTTTGTCCTCCTTCGGTTTGTCCTCCTTCGGTTTTTCAGGTTTTGGTTTGAGAATCTCTATACTGATGATGGTTCCTCTACCTTTGCAACATATCTTGTCCATGATCTTCTCCGGACTGCAACACACCACTTTGATCCGCACTGTGTTGTTCTTCTCATCATACACCTGGTCTTGTATTTCTTTTGTTTTGTTCACAAAAACACCAACAAAGACGTACACATCTTAATTCAAAATTCACTCCATTTTCAATACATACTCATAATTCGAAACGTTAAACAAAAAACAAACACAGACTTACCAGGGAATTTACAAAGGATTTTCTTCACTTTCTTGTAGCACTTTGAGCACTCAAGGTCATGAACCTTCAGCAACATTTCTGTAACCTTTTTAAGATACATAAAAGAGAATCAAATGGGCAATTAAGGAAAAAAACAAAATAACAAAACAAAAAAAAAAACAAAAAAACAAACAAGAAAGTAGGATTCTCAAACCTTTTCTGCCATAGCTGTGTCTTTAGAGATCAGATGAGATGTACAACCTCCTTCCAAAAATGAGACGGATGATTGTTAATTTGTTATTAAAACAATTTAATCAAAGGACTAAAGAGAGCAAGATAAGCCCTTCATAGTTATAGATCAACGTGATTGTACGATGAAATCGTATTCTGTTATGATTTCCGTACAACGTGGCCAATGAGGTGTTGACACGTGGATATGGTTGTTGAAATCCACCGTGATCATGGTCGTCATCAAGATTATGGATTGCTGACTCTTCAATCTTTTTCCATGGAAGCATTTTGCATGTGCTGGCTTTGAATGATTGACACATGACACCTCTCAGATTCCAAAGTACATGGTTTTCTTCAAGCGCACTAATGGGGTCATGGGTCTAAGAGACATGCCTATGTGGGTAAAATAGCCATATGGGCATATCAGTTTTTAGTGGTTCTCAATTTCTAGTTCTATCATGTTCATGTGGATAATGTAACTGGACCCCATCTAATAATGATCAATTTGTCACTAGAGTGGCGATAATGACACCTATTAAAAACTATATCTACACCCTTTCGTAATCATACCCATATAAAATTTTTTTAAAATCTTTAATTTATAATTAAACCCCACTTAATACCAAAAATACCCTTTCTTTAATTATACTGTATTGTATTTTTATAAGTACACACCACCTATAACTATTATTATGTTATTTAATCAACTTTAATATTATTTCAAATTTTATTTATACCTTTAATTCTTTTACTATTCTTTATCTTCCCTACTTCTTTTCTCTTCTCGGTTTTTTTAAAATCTAACTCTATTTTTCGTTAAAAATCCGTTTTAAGATTTTGTTTTTTATATTAGAGAACCGCTTTTTGTTTATTATATAAAATTTTTGTTATTCTTAGTCAGTGGCTTGTATGTCTTGCATTGACTTTATTATATCAATGTGCATGGAGGAGGAAAAATTGAAAATCACAAAGTTTTCTCTACATTGCACACCAAAATTTAATAAATTTAGTATGAGAGTTTGCGAGCCATTAATTAAGCATTAGTAAATATTCTACTAATTAATCTTCTTCATCCTCCTGCAAATTCATAGGGATACACTATAATTAAGCGGAGTAATATAGTGGATACTTTACAGATTAAAATGGAAATATTGATGCTTGAATATATAATACGATTACAATTATTGAGAGAGAGTTGAAACTCTATTGGGATTGAAAAAATTCTAATAATTAAATTGAAAATCATAATATCTTTTGTGCCTTGCAAAAATGATAAATGCTTCAATATCTCCGGTGCAAAACATGATGTGCGACGCCTAGCAAATAAAATTTGACCACATTGTAATATTTTACAAATCTAATACGAAACAGCCACATCATAAAGTAATAATCTATCATAATAATTGGTCTTTCTCTTTCTAGTTCACACCTCCATGATCTGCATGCAATTCACTTCCAATGATCAGCATAAATCATAAAAACTGGATCTTCTAATTAATCTCATAAACCACATGATTCATAAACAGCATAAAAACTGATGCAAATCAACAATTTAATTAGTAAACTGATGCATCCATTTGTGTATATATATATTCTTGTATAAAAAATAAGTCTATGATTCAAGTACTTAAATAGAAGAAAAAATTGAAAACGGATGATGTAAACTAAAATTGTAATAATAATAAATAATAATAATAAAAACTTACATCTTCTATTTTAAGAGATGTGGTCTTTTGTTGTTTGGCTGTCCTTTCCTTCTGGTTTTTCTTTCTTGTCTGTTTTTTTCCTCTGCTGTTTGTTGTTTTTGGCTTTGGCGGCCTTGTTGCCTGGGGCTCTTTTCGCTCTGCTTCTTGTTCTGTTATGTGTTTTCTTTAATAATATTTACCGTTCAAAAAAAAAGAGATAAGCAGAGAATTAATTTTTCTGGGTTTAAGGGATCCTAAAGAAATCTAGATTTATATATCCGTTTTAGATCATCCACCTTAGACTCTAGTGTTTTGAATCATCGTACCTGTATGCCCAATATTATGGTCATCCAAAAGTTGCATGCTTGTAAACCTATACATAATTTATTTTTCTTTTTTACGGTATATATCTCTCAAAATTGTTTTGTGGCTATATATATATATATATAGAAGTTGATTTGTCTAATTAAGAAGATCCATTGAAACTATTGGTATTAATGGTGGAAATAGAGAGTCTTGTTATTAATGACATTAGACACCTAAGAGTTTCTTTAATTTATTCAAATTTCATATTAATATCTATTGGGTTGAAAGAAATGTTCAACTTATCTTTAATCATGGCTCTAGTTATAAAAATAATTGTTGACGGTGGTTTTTATCAATTGACCGGTAAACGATTTCTGGTTTGTGAATATGATTTAGACGTGTGATAAAGTATTAGGAAAAGAAGAAATAGAAGGATATTACGTGGTAAAACTCCGGTGATCGGAGAAACATCCACGGATGGTTGCCTAAACAACCCAGCCAAATTCACTATAATAATCTTTGTAATTACACACTCTGCTCTCCTCTCTCTCTTTTTTCCTGTGCCCTTTATTTGTATTTTGTAGGGGTATTTGACCACTCTATGAACAAGCACCCGCAATAGTACGGAGCCAAAAGAGTAGTACAATGGTGAATAGAATTCGTCACACGAGGATTGATGAAATCGATTATCACAATTGATTGATTTGGTTACTATATAGAAAAGCCAATATTTGATGATAAAATTACACTACTCAAATTAACTAAATTAGACTACCACTAATGCAAATAATGAAACAAGACAATGTAAATAAACACAGCTAAACCAAACACAAGCAAGTGATTGTAATATGTATGAGAAACTAGGCTAAGACCATGATTCCACCTATCCAATCCTTAACAATTTTAGGCACATCATTGAAATAAAATATGCAAGTGTGTGTGTAGATTCGTGACACCCTAAATTAATCTCTAACCTTTCTCAAGTGATAGAGACAATATTTATATGCACCAACAACCTATTTCTCAATGGTTATCCGAACTACATACAAATTCATTAAGCTTCATGGCACACAAAAGAATCCTAGAGGCTAGCATTGCATATCTCTATCTTACCAATCTCTATCACTCATTTCATCGAGCACGTTGTGTGCTTCTCCTCTCGGTACTTCACACAACAACCAAATAATCACTAAATGCTAGCTAGACATTCAATGATCACTAAGAGCATGAAATAAATGTACACAACACAAGTAATGAAGATAAAGTGATGGCCTTTACTATTAATTCATGGAAAAGGTCTCATCTTGGCCTTAGCCAAGATGGATTTAGTTCATATTACAAATGATGACTACAAAAGATGTAAAATAAGTACAAGCCATGAGAAAGAACAAGTAAAAGTAAGAGAGAAAGGTTTAGAGTAAACTAAGTGAAGAGCTTCTCCTCTCTTGCTTGGATGTGCTTGGCTTCTTCTCTCCTTGACTTCTTTTGCTCCAAGGTGGGATTTTTATGGTAGATGAATGTGAGGGAATAAAGTGGTGAAGTGAGATTTGTGTTTAGATGGTGATTTGATGGAAGTATTGAGTGATTTGGTGAAGGATTTGAGTGAAAGATGTGTTCTTGGGAGGTTTGGAGTGAGAATGAGGTGTTTTGGGGCTAAGTGGTCGTGGTAGAGGTCCTTAGAAACAAGCTGAAAGGAGGTATTTATAGTGTGTGGATTTAGGGCATAAAAACCGAGTAAAAAGGGTGATGTGGCAAAATGGGCGCTCTACGTAGGGCACTTCTATACAAGGCCCATGCAGCGCCAATTCTTTGATGTTGTGGGCGCTGTACGTAGGGCGACTGTACATCGCCCTCCTTTGATCTTGTTTCCCTAGCATGGGCACCCTACGTAGGGCGTTTCTGTACAGCGCCCATACAGCGCTATTTCTCTGATGTTTTGGGTGCTCTTGTGGGCGTTGTACGTAGGGCGATCGTACAGCGCCCCTCCTTCAAATTGCCTACGAATGTGCCGTTTTGCCCCCAACGATGCTCAACAAGCTTGATCTCATTGGGATTGCTTTAGGAAGTCTGCACAAGCTTAATAAACCGTAAAATACGTAGTTTTACCGGGAAAAATGATGCAAAAGGATAGGAGACGGGGCTACACTAAGTGTAGAAATAGGCGTTATTAGTATTTATACACGATTCCCCTAGATTTTTTGGGTCCTTCTAGGGTTTAGTGTCGTGATGTACAAGTTGAGGAGTGTTGAGTTTACTTTGGGATTCTTTCCTTATTCTGTGCTGATCTCTCCTTTATTATTATGGATTCTGAATCCGTATTGGACTCTAGTGAGCTGTCGAGGAAATCTTCTTGTTTCCTTACTGGACTTTGCTTCTTAGTAGTAGATTTGTAGATTTATGAACGATCTTTATCAATCATATTTATGTATAGGTGGCAAGTGGACTTCCAAAGGCGATCCTTTCCTCTGTGTCGAATGCATGCAGTCGGGCATTTTCTATAGTCAACGTACTTAGCATTATTCACTGTTCTGGCTATGTCTCCTGACTCAGTCTGAGGCAATCCTCTCTTCTTCCGACCAGTCTACTTGCTCGTGGTTTGTTCCTATCCACGCTGTCTGCTGATGTGTCACTTGTGGTGAATTTTACCTATAACAATAATTAATAAGAATTTAATTATGAATAATTAATTGATTAATTCTTATTAATTAATTAATATTTTTTGAGCTTACCAAATATTAATGTTCTTAAATATATTTAAGTGTGAATAGAGTGCATGTAAAATTTTATTATGAATAATTAATTGATTAATTCTTATTAATTAATCGATGTTTTTGAGTTTACCAAACATTAATATTATTAAAAATATTTAAGTGTGAATTGAGTGCATGTACTATATATAATATCTAATGTTGATTCTTTATAATTTATTTATTTATTTTGTGCTTAAATAAATAAAGGCATTTATGATTGACACATGGCTACTCCTGATATATGATTGTTATATTATTATTATATTGCTACGTGTCGCAACCACATCAAAAGTAGGACATAAGTATATATAATGTAACTATCCATTTTACTTCAATTAAATAGGTCATTTATAAAAATGTAAGGAGGAAAATAATGGGAGAATTTAATATCAAAGCTCTCTTATGGTGACATGTGGCACTTTGAAACTCTCTCTCTCTATATATATATATAAATGATTACGAAAAATATAAATTTATGACATGATCTTATTATGCATGTAAATTTTTAAGTGATCATATGGTTCTTCATATAATTAAGCTTTATAATCATAGGAAGATGAAACACAACAATCAAGATCTATAATTTTTTTTTTTTTTCATATATCTATAATTTTTCAATAAACACCAACAATCTAATGGGAAAGATAAAACACTCCTTGGGCCAACCAAATTATCATCTTCCAATTTGGCGCAAGCCTACTAATAGGCTTAACGGGCCTGGAGTCTCAGGCTTGTTTCGTTTTATGGGCCGGTTTATCAATCACTCGAGTTAAAAAAAACAATTGAGCCTTTTTTTTTTCAAAGGAAGAAATTTAAATTCATATCTTATGTCTTATGGGCTGGAAAATCTGATTAAATTCATATCTTACTCGTTCTATTTATTTGTCAACCAAATAAATAATAAAATGTTGCTTTTCAAAAAAGTATAAAAATAATAACATGATGTAATTATCTGAATCAGCATCTGAATTCTGAACGAGCCAACTTTTTTTGTTTGGAATGCTGAACTAGCCAATTTCGTTTCACATTCGGACTACATTTTAATCAGAATTTATTCCATGTTATTAGTTCCTTTTAAAAAATAAAAAATATTAGCCATGTTATTAGTTTCAATCACAATGAATTGATGTATATATAAGTCTCTAATTGACGAGATGAGATTGGTCCGGTGGTAAGCCCATTACACTACAAAGTTACGGGTTTGAGGCATTTCCTAAAATAAAAAACCCATTTGTATAATTATGTACTATTGTACTAAAAATAATATTAAAAATTAAGTCTCTAATTAGGACCGGTCCTTTTTTATTTATTTATTTGTGGTTTACTAATTATGATAATCATTAAAATGTGCTATAAAACTGATTATCAAATTAAATAATCACTAGAAAGTGCTATAAAACTGATTATTACTTGAAATAATCTAGTAAAAAATAGGTAAGTACTGACTAGAGAAAATTCCATTTATTAACGTAGAACAACTCAAAAATAGAATAAATCCTTAGGGAGTAATGCTAGGCTTCCCAATTATTTTTTTCTAAACAACTTTTCAAATCATGTTGGCATGTGAGTTATTAACATCGCATCTCTCACCATATAAACTTATGATTTATTCCCCATCATATAAATACATGATTTACAAGATATTGACAACTCATAAGCCAACATGATTTTGGAAGTTTTTTGTGAGAACTTTTAGGAAGCCTATTATTACTCATCCTTGGGTAACTAGAAAATACATACATATATGATAGGTGAATTCTCATAATGTATATAATGTATGTTGTAGCATATAACAATTAATTTTACATAGGTAACAAATAGGTAACAAAGTAGAATGTTACATTTATGACATAATTAATAGCAAGTTTATTTTTGAAGTATTACATTTACAGCTAGATTAGACACCAACAGGAGAAAACTCCTCACACATGCTTGTAAAATGTGTATGGTGAGATTCGAGCCCTTGACCACCCGATGTGGAAGAGAGGTGTACTAGCATCTTTACTATAAGGTGAAGTGCAAATAATAAGTTTATTGTAAATATCATAAGGATATATATATATATATGTGTGTGTGTGTGTAACATTGGTAACATAAATATGTAACTATCCTTAAAAAAAAAAAAAAAAAAAAAAAAAAGAAAAGAAAAGCATATATATATATATATGTAACATAGTAGGTAACAAATGTGAAAAAGTTTGATTCAATAACCTTACCAAATCAACAAATCAACAGAATAATATGTTCACGTGACAACTAATTATTCTTTTAAAACCGTTTTAAGGTCTAAGGTCCCTTAACTCGGTAGATGGAGGTTCAATCCACCAAGGTTCAAGCCTTTATATATATTATCTTATTTTTGTTCATAAAAACACATAATAGTGTGGGGAGACATCTCCCGATATTGGGACATGGGAGTCGATCGATATCTTTAGATTATGGAAGTAGATAGCCGAACACTATATTTCGATAGGTTTTGATGATAGTCCTCTAACTCGTCTGGTGTCAGATTAAAAAAATCAATAAAAATTAAGTACTAATTTGAAGGTGGCTAGGTTAAGGAAAATCAACCTGGACTGTTAATTACTATCAACATCAGAGAGTGTGAATTCTCATAGATTATTAGGCAACTAATTAATTGCAAACATCATAATTTGTAGTTCTTTTTTGGTTAATTCAACTTCAATTACTCCTAGCTAGACTAAAATCATTTTTCCAACTTGCTTTTACATATATTTTTAACAGTTATAAATAATTCGAGTTTTAAGATAATAGGTATAACTCGAATTTATAACTTTATTAATGTAGGTGTGAGAAGTATGTTACTCAGTCAATATCTTATTGTCCCAAAATACTTTTATAGACGGCACCATATATAGAACAAAATCATCTTTGGCATCAACCTTGTTTTGGCATTTTCCAAGTCCGAGCCATTGCATTTGAGAGGAAGA
The DNA here is from genome assembly GCA_954870605.1 of Acer campestre. Taxonomy (NCBI): domain Eukaryota; kingdom Viridiplantae; phylum Streptophyta; class Magnoliopsida; order Sapindales; family Sapindaceae; genus Acer; species Acer campestre. Next base: position 56,223,788 of record OX940800.1, on the reverse strand, counting down.
CCGATAAAGTTAGCTATTCAATTTGGACAATTAATTTGATTGTTAAAGAATTTTCAAAATAAAGTTGAGTAGAAATCTTAATTTTCTTTCTAATATTTTATAATTGTTTATATTAATTAACTTTAATTAATTTTCCAGGGAGACCAGAGGGATAAGGATAAGCATTTACAAATAAATAAATAAATAAATAAATAAACCTACCTTATGTACTTTTATTTTATCTTCCTTTGTACGGGGTCTAGAACACCAAACAATTTTCATCAGTCAATTAAGGCAGTGTCAAACCGGCATAGAAAATAATAATAATAATTCTCGGCCAAAGAAAAATATCTAAATACCTACAAATTATAATGATTTCTAAAAACTTATTCAACAAAATTTAAAATTAAGGCAATCTCCATTAAAAAAATCAATTGCACATCCCTTTCTTTAACTCAAGTGGTATACAAATCCACTTCCACATCTGTAGAGAGGGTTAAGTCATGCCATACTCATTTTATAAGTATGTTATGAGTCTTCTTTTTAATGTTATAAGAGTAGATATTCAGATCGTGCATGTAATACTTGATTTAATATTATAGGAGTAGATATTTAGATCGTACAAGTATCAAATTTTGATTATAATAAAATTTAATGATTAAAAGGAAAACACCACTTTTAAAAGCATGTACCCTTACAATATTATAATTGTGTGCAATGTTTGTAACTAGCGGGTTTCTCTCCAATGTTATGAGAGTAGATATCCGAACTACGTATATAATGTTTGATCTTAACAGATGTCGACAAATGGATCGAATTTCAAAATCACAAAGTACACATCAACTATTCCATTCTTGTATAGTAGTTAAACCGAGTTCAATGACACAACTTCAAAAACCAAGTTCTATGTTGAATGTCAAGAATATCCATTACTAAATTAAATGAACAAGATATGGGTGACCATGGGTCAAATGGGCATGGGCTGATCTTCAGGTGGGCCACAATCCATCTTTTTTATTAATTGGGCCAGTTTGGTATTATTGAAACTTTTATAATAATAATTGTTAGCTATGCTGAAAGAATAATCAGTTAATCAGTTGTAAAGTTAATCGGCAGATGTTTGGTTAATTGTATTTTTAAAACTACTGTATAGCTCAAAAGCATATACATATGTTTAATAATTTTATTGTAAAAGTGTTGAGATTGATTACAATGACTAAAATATACATGATTTTAGAACTTTATGCCACATCAGTACTTCAATGAAAATAATAATATATTAAAAATTAAAAAATAATTTACATACAAAAAATAAAAAATAAAGTACAATCTAATAAACTCTCTCTCTCTCTCTCACGTACAAAATCTTCCAGATCATAAACTCTCTCTCTCTCACGTACAAAATCCTCTACCATCAAAATCTTTCAGATCTTCCATCTCCTCTACCATCATCATAATCATTCTCCTCATCATAAACAACAAATCATCATCAACAGAATCCACAAAATCATCATCACCCACAAAATCTTCACGGTAGCTACCGATCACTTTCTCTTTTTTTTTTTTCTTCTTCTTCTTCTTCTTCGTCGATTGGACTTGGGTGTGGGTGTTTTCTGGGTTCGATTGGATTTGGGTGTGGGTATGGATGGTTTGGTACGATTAGTTTGGGGTATTATAGGGGCTGAATTTTGTTCAAATTTGTCGACTAGGTTTTGATATATATTGCAGTAAGAAACACTCGGTCCCCAATGGTAAAGATGTGAATATATTACAGAAAGTGATTAGGGTTTTGGAATTAATTTTGAACAAAATTGAAGATCAAGAAAGTTGACGAATTTGATGTTTGACGAACAAAAGATGTGAATATATTCTTCATTGTTGTTCTGGGTTTGTGTTTGGTTGCTGGGAAAGTGTGGGAAAATAGAAAATATATAGGATTTGGAGTAATTTATTGTTTGTGTGCTGAGAAAATAATGTATAGGTTAAATGATGATTATGAATGGTTTGATTTTGTTGAATGATTTTCTGGGTTGGAGGGGTGATGAAGGTTGAAGATGAATGGGTTTTGAATGATAGTGGATTTGAGATTGGATTTTTTAATTTCTCTACAGAATTAAAATTAATTAAAATATTATTATTAAATACGTTTATATTATTATTAAAAAATTGTTTTTAAATGTGTATATTATTATTAAAAAAAATTGTTTTTATATTTTGTTTTATTTTTAATTTATGTTTTTAAAATTAAATAAAAAATAATAAAAGAGATCTCCAACATCCATCTTTGAGATGGACGATGGAGATCCATCATTTTTTTTTTCAATTATGATTTTTTTTTTCTTAAAGGCAATGGAGGGTAAAATTATCTTTTAACCCACTTTATTAACATTTCCTTTAAAAAATCTAACAGAAGGGGGTGTTTGAACATTATTTTCCTTTTAGGGGGAAGACGGGTCAATTTCGGAAAATCCTGTCCTCACTTTTATAATAGGGTAAAGGTTAGGGGGGAAAACGATATTTTCCCTTAATTATATATATTAAATCAATATTTAGGTAGAATATTTAAATTAGAAAAAAAACAATTCCATAAGAACAATAAAATATTTTATAAATCAAATCAGTAATTAAATATAATATTTAATTTTGAGATGAAATAAAGTATATAAATGATTTTAACTTGATTTAATAAGGATAATAATGATATTTTAAAAGATGCATTAAATGCCGAAATAGATTATTTCATAATCACTTTCAAAAAGTAACCCCCATACTTCTCAAAATCACTGTCAAAACTTGTCAGATTATCAATTAATCACTTTTGGAAGTTTTACCAAATATAATTTTATGTCAAAATTGTAAAATAATCTGATTTTAACTTTTTAAGAGCAATACCAAACTGGCCCTATCTCAAAGTTGTTGGTGTAACAACTAACAACTCCTTTTACCGGTTTTACCAATGTATCAAACAATCAATCTTCTGAACTAACACAAGCACTTTTCAATACGTTGTTTGAATAAATCACTTACAAGTATAATAAGTAACAATAAAAAGTAGAAAGACACAATCGAGCGACAAGCCAATAGCAAACAAACCACACCACAACAAAATCAATTTACGTGATTCCTCGATATGGCTATATCTACGGAGGTAACCGATTTAATTAAATATGAAAATAACAAAATACAAGAGATTACCTCTATCCCACGTATTTTCTCTCCAATCTAGGTCTCAATCCTGTATACCTCACAGGCTTTTAGTTTTTATTTCTTCATTGCTCTCCACACACCAGTAAAACCTCTCTTAAAAACACATTTATATATTAAGAGACTTTTCACTAATTTCAACAAAGTCTACCCAAAATTAGAAATTACAAAATTGCACAAAAAACATATATGCTTTTTTTTTGAGACATGCATCAATGTAAGTAACAGTACTTGCTGATTTCCATGCCATATTCATTTTCCAATGTATTAAACTCATGGCACGTTTACTAATCAGGAATATATGGAATTAGAATCAAGTTCCACTGGAAAGGGAATTGAGAAGAATCAGAATCAAGTTACTAAATTACTTTACAGTGTTTACTAATAATTTTGGAATCGAAAACATAATCAAATTTATTCTATTTTAGTGTTTACTTAAACTAAGAAATCAGAATGATACGTAATTGATTATATAAATACCCTTGTGTATAAAACACGATGAAATATTTTTTTATTAGTATGAAAAAATATATTTTATATTACTCATAACACTATAATTATAGTAATTAATATTTTTATATTGTAATATTTGAACTAATTAGATAAAGAACTATAGAATTAACTTGTTTAAAAAAAAAAAAATGAAGCCGCAATAACTTATATATATATACACTTCTCTAACCAGGACCGTCATGATTTTATAATTTTATGACATTCAACCACAGCTACACATTCACAGTGGGTCCACAGCCTCACATTAACAAATACCCACACCTAATATGGATGTGTGGCTGTGGTTGGAAGTCCTTAACTTATAATTTCAGGACGTCACCATCATATATATATATATATATGAATTTTTTAGAAATCACACGGCTAGAATAATATAAATTATTTATTATGTAAACCAATATGATTTTGGAAAATTATAAATAAAAGTAAATAATCATGAAGAAGATAGTTTTATTTTTATTTTTAAATGAGGATATTTTAGTAAATATATCATGAATTCCATTTTCAATCAGGAAAGGGAACTTGATTCCTGGAACTTGATTCCTAAGGTGGGTGGGAGGAATCAAGTTCCCTTTCCATCAGGAACTTAATTCCTGATTTGTGAGTAGGGTCCACGGAATTTTATTCCCTAAAAATTTAGTAAATAGTGGAATTCAAAAATCAGAAACTTAATTCCCTTTCCTAAGTAGAATTCATGATTAATAAACACGCCATTAAAAACACTTTTCTTGTAATGGGCATCGTTTTTGTCAAATAAAATGAAAAAAGTGATGATATTTGCACCCATGAGAAACTGTATGTGCACTCCAAATCAATATATTTAAAAAATTCCAATATTACCCTTAAGTAAAATTATTAAATTGATTATAATAAATGTATATCTCATACAACATATTAATACAATATTAAAATGATTAAAATAAATATTTCTCTTTTTAAACAAAATATATATATATATATATATCTTTTTTAATCACAGAGGTAACATGAATTAAGTTTATTTTTTTTTTATTATTTTGTTTGAAAGTGTTTGCTAGTCCTAAGCGGTACTCATGTTGGCTGGATTTCAATCTTCAAGAAACTACAAGATCTCAGGTTAATTACGTAACATGTATTGCTATTTTTAATAAAAATTTTAAATGAAAAATAATTCATAAAAAAAAAAAAAATTATTATATTAAATAGTCCATCCTAATTCTGGGAGGAGGAGGCTGCTCTTCCGTGTGTGTATATATATATATATATTCATTTTTTTTTTAATACTTTATAACATATTTATTTAGTATTTTTTTTCATAAATTAAAAGAAATGTCATATTTTATGTTAAAAAAAGAAAGTAAGGGCATATTTGTAATATGTGGGGTGTGGTTACGAATTATACCATTTTAAAAAAAGATTAATGGGGTGTATATACAAAAGGGGTATATATACGGTTTTTTAGGGATGTAAATACCGTCACTCAAATGAAAAACATGGGGCAGCCGAATCATCTTCGGCCGATATGGCACAAGCCTAATTATAGGTTTAATGAACCGAGAATTTCAGACTTGTTTGGTTCTATGGGCCTGTTTATTAATGACTCAAGTTAAAATATATCTAGCCCATTTCTTATTTTATTTATTTTTTTCAACTAAGCAAGAAATTTTAAAACCTTCTCTTAAAACATCTCCGACCAATACTTTATCTCTATCTTTAAAATAGATCCAAAAAGGAATATTCCTTCCTACTGAATTTTTTTACAAATTTTCGTTGTTATTTTTTTACTCTCTTCAATAATTTTTTTATATAATTTTATTTTTCAACTAAATTTTAACAGATATTATTTTAATAACATTTAAAATTTTTTTTTTTTATAAAAATATAACGTTTTTATTAGTTCATGAATATTAGTTCCATAATCTTAAATATAATGTTTTTCATTAAGGTTTTTCAATATAGTTTGCTCAATCCCACATCTTTATCTTAATTTCATTAGATTTTTATATTTAATTTCGAAATAGTGTACAATAGGAGTTGTTACACTAACATACGAGATTTGTTAAACGATATTAGTTTCACATATAAGAAACTAGTTCATTTATAAAATAATACAGTAGAACTCCTCTAAATTAATATTCTTGGGATCCACTCTTGAGTATTAATTTGAAAGGTTTTACATCATAATGTATTATTTTGTCGCAGAAAATATGTGGAAGTCAGTTTTCTTAATTAGGAAAGGTTTTTGTTCGGGATCCCTTGTTTAGTCGGTTTTCTTTTTCAGAGATTTTTTTTTTTTTTTTTCAGGATACCTTGTTTAGAAAAGATTTATTAAGAAAATTTCCAATGTCTTTTGGGTATGTGATTACTCATAGACCAAGGATATTATACTCACCCTATAAATAGTGAAGCTTATTCTTTTTTGTTGTATATCACAAGAGAGATCTATATTCTTAGTAGCTCCTAAAAATTCTCTATTTTTTATATTTTTTATTATAATAAAAGGACGATTCAAAAGATAAATGATGAAGTAAAAAATATCAAACATGGTGGTCTTGTGCAAACTAACATCTTGAAGTACTTTTGTAGTTCTTGATTATTATGTAATATATTTTATACTGTTATGGAATGATTAATTTATACGATAGTCGGGACCGAAATTTTACATTGGGTTTTAAAAGGAAATTATTAATTATTACAATAGAGAGGTTTATTAATTTTTTACATTGGCCCGAGTCGGAACCGAGATTTTTTATTAATTTAAATAGGATATTAATATATAGAAGATTAATTTACAGGGATTCTACTGTACTAGTTTTAATTGTATAAAACTAGTGAAAATGTGAGATTGACTTTATTAAATAATATTCATGAACTAAGGCATTGGGAGGGTGGTGGTTAAAAATAAAGCTTTGTTGTCCAAATGGGTTTGGAGGTATGGAACCGAGGGTTCAGCTTTGTGGAGGAAAGTTATTGTGGAGAAATATGGTTTGGATGAGAGGGGCCTCTTATGGAAAGTTTCATCCACCTCGGCTGCCTCTCATTTCTCTAAAGCAATAGCTAGTTTATTCACTCAAGGTTCTGGTGTGGCTTCAATTCTTAAGGATGGAATGATTGAGGTGGTTGGCAATGGGAACAAAATTAGTTTTTGGGATTTGGCTAGAGAGGATTCGGTGACTTTGAGAGACTCTTTTCCTAGAATCTATGCTTTGGCAAAGGTTAAGGAGGGGGTTATAAGGGATTTTGGTAGATGGGAGGGGTCCTCGTGGAGCTGGAATATTCCCTTACGAAGAAATGTGTTTAACTGGGAGCGTGATCAGTGGGTTTGTTTCTGCTCTTTTATTCAGAACATCAATCTTCGTCCTTCCATTGAGGACGCTTTGGCGTGGAGCTTCGATCCCAAAGGTATTTTTACGGTGAATTCTTTTAGAAAAATTTGGGAAGAAAGGGAGGCTAATAAGTCTAGTCTTAGCAAATTTTGTTGGCAAGGGCTGTGCCCTCCCAATGTTGAATTGTTTGTGTGGCAGCTCCTGCAAGGCAGAATTATGGTTAAGAATGTGATTGAGAGGTTTGGAATGGGTGCTGGTTTGAATCTTTTTTGTTCTCTTTGTAATGAGAAAGAAGAGACGATAAATCATCTTTTTCTCCATTGCAAATGGGCGTGGGGTTTATGGGGGATAGGGATGGGTTGGTGGAGTGTCAAAAGCTGTGTTCCTAAGTCTATTGAGGAATGGGCTGAGAGTTGGGCGAGTTTCAGTCCGTCGAACAGCAGTAGGAGAGCTTGGATCACAGCCTTCTTTGCTACTGTTTGGACCATCTGGGAATTCAGAAATCGTAAGGTCTTTAACGACGATGAGGTGTTTCTTTCTCTGGCCGAAGATTCCATCCAATTCCGTGTGGCTTGGTGGTTCAAACACCATGGCTGCGAGTCTGCTGATCCTGTTACCTCCCTTCTTCAAAGTGTTGGTGAGCATTGTCAAGATCCGGTTGTTTCGAAGAAGCGCCATTATGAAGCCTGGATTCCTCCTGGTGTGGAAACTTTTAAATTTAATGTTGACGGTTCGGCAAGGGGCAATCCTGGGCCTGCAGGGATTGGGGGTGTTTTGAGGGACAATAGAGGAAGGATTCTTTGCTTTTTCTTTGTTTCGTTGGGGTGTCAAAATTCTATTTTTGCTGAGTTGAAGGCCATCGAAAAAGCTTGCTATCTTTGTGTGACTACCCAGGCTTTGCAGGGTCTTTCCATTGACGTTTGTAGTGACTCTAAGGAGGGGGTCTTGTGGATTAATTCTGAGTCGTTTGAGAACCTTTCCCATGTCCAGCTGATCTATGACATTCGGGCTATGGTGGCTAATCATGGTGGGCTGTCTGTTCGTTTTTGTTCGAGATTGTCGAATTCTTTTGCTGATAATCTGGCTAAAAGGGCGTCAAGGGAGGATGATGGTGTTGTTATTCAATGGGGAAGTGTGTGATTGGTCTTTGTGTTTGTTCTCGTCTGGGTGGTTCTGGTGGCGCTGTTGTGCCTCTTGTGGGTGTGTTTGCTCTGTTTTTTCTACTGCTGTTTTTCTTGTTGGCTTTCCCTGCCTGTTTTGTTCTTGTTTGGCCTTTTTGTTCTTGTGCCTCTGTGCCTTAATAAAATCTACCGTTTCAAAAAAATAATATGTAAATTAAAATTATGATGATAGATTTGGATTCTACATAAAATCTTTTTTACTGATGTTCACTTAGGAATGGGCTGATCTTCAGTTGGGCCAGAGTCCGTTTCTTTTAGTACTATATCAAAGTTGCTAGTGTAACAACTAACAACTCCTTTTACTGATGTAGTGATGTTCACTTAGGAATTTTATCAAACAATATATTTTATAAACTAACACAAGCACTTTCCAATATGTTGTTTGAATAGACCTACAGGATATACATGTACAATAATTAATAATAAACAATAGGAAGACTTAATCACTATTCCATAGGGTTTTCTCTCCCAAGTCCCATCTAGCTCTCAATCTTTACACCTCACAAGCTCTCGGTTTTTATCTCTATATTGCTCTCTATCCACTAGTAAGAGTATTACCAATCATGCTCTCTAAAATTTAGTTAAATTTTAGCTATTTTAGCTAGCAACTCACTCCAACCATCATCTCTATTATAGTTAGTCATTAATATTTTTATATTTTTTAAATTTAAAATATAAATAAATTTATTTTGTTTTAAATTGTACAAATAAGAAATAGAAGATCAATCAACTTAAAAATATTAAAAAAATAAGAGAGAGAAGGTAGGAAGCTATAAATGGCTCTCTGCATTTGGAGAGTCTCTTTGGGACCGTTTGGTATGGGGTAATCAAAATAATGTGATTCCTAGGAAAATAAAACCCAGTAACGTGATTCCTGGGAAAGTTGTAAAAATTTGTTTGGTTGCACATGGAAATATTATGTCAGATTCCTGGGAATGCTAGATACCTGTGTTTGGTTGTAAATGGGAATCATTTTATCTTTAAACATAAAAAATGCCAAAACTAATTTCAAAGTTGATTAAAATATATACATAAAAAGATAAATTAAAAAATGTTTCAAAAAAAAAAGAAAAAAAGAAAGATAAAACTGAAAATCAAAAAGATAATTTTTTTTTTTTATATTAATTGTTGAATGGATGATGTTAGCGAACAAACCTTTTAATAAACGCGCGGAAGCGTTGCCGGACAAAACATAGACAAACACAATAACAAGAAAAAGATAGATGAAGATAAGTAATCTAAATCCAAGCACACACAACACAAGAATTTACGTGGAAACCCAAATCAGGGAAAAAACCACGGCTGTCAGGACGACAAGAGAAAGTTCCAATATGTAGTAAATTGTTACAACCACACACTCAGGATCTCTCTCTAAATAATACCCCAAACCCAATTACACCCAATGCTCACTTTGAGATCTCTCTAGTATTTGCTATTTTTGCTCCTCTCCAAATAACCTAGTTATTATGGTCTATTTATATGTATTACATGGAGTTTAAACTGACAAGGAAATCTATCTCCTAGTCATACAAGATTTACTTGTTGATTTCCCCTAGTCATACAAGATTTACTTGTTCCACATAAATACTATTTCCTATTTATGACAAGTCTTTACTTCAAGGAGAAATCCTTTTCCCATTCGAACTCTAGAAGCAACATATTTCTTCTTCCATGCATATTTCCTGATTCCACGCGTGCTTGTGATTAACTACGATTCAAGTTACAGTTGGCCACCTGCTTCCTAAACCGTGTTGAACTTGACCACTCAGAAAACCGTGATCCAGGCGCCAAACCATGTTGACCGCTGCCGGACCGCTGTGGAAGTCACAGCGCTTTCCACAGCGTGAAGCACTGTGATTTAAACGCTGCCTAAGCGCTTCCGGAAAATGGCAGCGGTTTCCTACCGCTGCCATACCGCTGCCCCCACCGCTGCTAAAGTGGCAGCGGCACGGCAACGGTTTTAGCTGTTCGCTGCTTCTCCTGTTCGTCACATTCTTCCAGGCCTCCCTCAAACATAATCTCAATACTCCAAAACGCTCTCACGTCTTCAGGAAGTCTCCGCATTGGTAAATCGGGTTTTGGTAACCTTTGGTAATTCAAGCCATATCCAACAGATGATGGATCTCCACGATGGCACAATAGAAATTAACTTTGAAAAAAATAAAAATACTAATCTGGGTTTCTCTTGAAACCCATATTTGTTCAGACTCTCCACTCTTGAAATCCACATATTTGTTCATACCCAGATTTCTCTTGAAATCCATAGATTTGTTCAAACCCAGATTTTTATTTTCCGATCACCATGGGAGGCGGAGTAGCCATGAGAGCTGCTGGCAAGCGTTGGGTTTCTGTGCAAGAATGTGTTTCACCTTCACTGATTTGAGTTTCGTGAACCCATTGAAGTACTGGTCACGAGAGAGTCTGTTGAAGGACTGAGATTCACTGGGTGGTGAAAAATTTGGGAGATTGAAACCTTGAAACATGGTTTTGCAGACAAAAGATTCTAAAACGAAGTATCTATGACTTGTTTTTGTGAAGATCACGCCTGGCTCGATGACTCTGGCAATTGACTCGAGATCCCACCTAGCTGATTCCATCGTCTGAAATAGCTTTCAATTCATCAACCACCGCCTGGTCCGCCACGTGAATGGCGGAGTAGCCATCGAAGCTCGTCGTCGTCGTCATCATCGAGCAAACCCAGATGGTGTGATTGAAAATTGATCGATTTGGGTTTGGGTTTGGGTTTTTGAAAAATTGATGGATTGGACAAGATTGGGATTTGGGGATGAATTGAAGAGGGGAAGATTTGATCTAGGATTTGTGTGATTGAAAATTGAAGAAGAAGAAGAGGTGTGATACTGTGATCTGCGTGAAGAAGAAAATAATTTTTTTTTTTATTTTTAATAAGGTGGGTCCCACGGTGGGAATCAGATGGAGGGGCATCTGAAACCCACCTGTTAGGGTGGGATTCACATTACCTCCTTGGAGGGTAATGTGATTGCCATGGGATTCACTTTCCCGAGAATCTAAAAATGGGAATGTTCTGAGATTTTCATTCCCATGCTAAGATGCCCCCATACCAAACGGCCCCTAGAGAGCCCCATGGAGTGCTCTAAAACCATCCCCACTAGCTATTTTAGCTAAGGAGAGGGTTTAGAGAGGCCTCTTGAAGATGTTTTAATAGCTCTATTAACAACACATTTAGACTTTTCAATAGTTTCAACGAAGTTTACACAAAATTAGAAATTATAAAATAGCTCAAAAAAAGCAAACATATGGTTTTTTTTGGGACATGAATCAACGAAAGTAACATTACTTGCTGATTTCCATGCCAGATTCATTTTCCACCGTATTAAACCAAAAGCACTTTTCTTGTAATGGCCATTGTTTTTGTCAAATGAATAGAAAAACTTGGGCCAGCCCAATCATCTTCGGCCGATATGGCACAAGCCTAATTACAGGTTTGATGAACCGAGAATTTCAGGCTTGTTTGGTTCTATGGGCCTTTTTATTAATGGAGTTCTGCACCCCGGAAAATTTTATGTACACCCATTTTTGTATTTGCACCCCATTACATTTTTGAAAAATAAATATATCTTGTAAACACACTCCATATATTACCAATTATATCCTTTCTTTTACTTTTGAAATATATAGATAAGCAAACAGGATATAATTGGTAATATATGGAGGAGTAATGCTACATTGCCTAAATTTTGTATCCAAATCTGGTGCCCAAATGATGTGGCAACACTTTAGACCATTCATTTAAATTATATCCTGTTTTGGACACCAGATTTGGACACACTCCATGTTTGCTTTTCAAAAAAAAATTATATCCTGTCTTTTACTTTTGAAATATATATATATATATATATTAGGAGGGGATCCCAAACTGAATATGCAAATATTATGAAATTCTTGTTATCCCTTCCAAAATATCCTCCACCAATCTAGTTTTTCCTTTGAGAACAAGAGCATTCCTATCATACCATAACCTCCATAAAAGAACACAACTGAATTCAAAATCCTTTTGTTTAACCTTACTACAAAGCCATCTAATAAGGTTATAGCATGAAAATAGGTACCAAAAATCACCAAATCTCTCACATAATTAATTTAAAAAATATTACAAATGAATAGATTATAAAATAAAAATAAATATAAATAATAAATATGGGAGGAGTAGTGGCCTTCTCCTTAGTTTTTGATGGACGATGGGTGCTGTTACTCCTCCTTCTTTTCAAACTTAGGAGAAGACATTTGACTCCACCCAAATTTCGGTCTGAGATTTTATTTTTGTTTGTTGTTTTTAGTGTTTTACTTTTAATTTAATCAATAAGGCTTTTTAAAAATAAAATAGCTAAAAATATATTATAATATCTTTTAATTAAAGTTTTAATAATTTTTTTGAAAGGAAAAAAGTATTAATAATATAATTTATGGCCATTCGCAGAGGTTACATAGGGGGTGGGTTTGGTACTGTCACCACTTTTACGGTTTTGGTTTTCATTTAATGGTTATAATATAGTAATTATAATTTTAAATATAATTCAAAATAATATAATGGTTAAATAAATTAATATTCTAATTGTACTGTATAAATCTAAAATTATTTTAAGTTAAATAAAATGTTTAAAAATCTTGTCAAGTTTTCATAGAATTTGTTACATGAATTATATTGCATTTAATAAAAATATTAATTATTATTTAAAAAATATATAATACAACAAATATATATTTTATAATAAAATTATTTATTCTAAAAATATATCAATTTTTTTTTTAAGGAGATATATCAATTTTATTAGTTAACAAATTTTCATAAACTAAAATCACAACCAACATTTATATATGTTAATATAGTATAATACGAAATATCACTAAACACAAGATTGTAAATGAATAATATGCTTCAATAAAATAAAATATAATACAATCAAATGTTGTAATGTTGTAAATAAGCGGTATTTGTTGTGTTCAAATATCAATAAAGCGTGAATATCACCTCTTAGCAGAAATGGTAGTACACATTCATTCCATAGTGGCGATAAAAGGTTCGAGTCCCACCATGCGCAACTTATAAGTATATATGTGTGTGAAGTTTTCTCCCGGTTTGTGGGAGTAGTTATTCGGATTGCATATGTATTATTTTATCCTAGTAGGTCTTGTCAACTTTATTGTAATAGTTGTAATATTTCGAAAAAATAATATTATCAAATGTGAAGGTAATCCTGTAACGCTTGGAGATGCAATAATTATAGGGGGTAAATACACTCACCTCCCTTAAAGTTTGATATAAATGTAGCTAGAGAACAAGTATGCATTTATCTATTCAGATCTTCACTGCCTTTCAAATTGAACTAATAAAAAGACCAAAGTATCCTTAGTTATTAAAATTTAAAAACGGAGATAATCATTTTATAATAAAAAACTAATTTAAATTAATTGAATATAATTCGTTAAATAGAATATAAATAAAAATAATAATTTTAAAGTAGAAAAAAAAAACTATTTTTAAAGTTTTAAGTTATCTTCATTTTTAAATTTATTTTTTATTACTAGTTTTAAAGAAAATAAAAAAAATGTTGTTAGTTTTTAAAAAATTATCTTCATTTTAAAATTAAAATTTGTTGTTTGATGGTTTTAAAATATAACATTTAAAAATAGTAAAAATTAAGTATTTATGAGCAATTTAATTATTTTCATTTTTTAATAGCTAACCTTACAAATTAAAAAAAAAAATTAAAAAGAAGAAAATTTAAAAAATTAAAAAATATTTTTTATTTTTCCATTTAAAAATTAATTTATAAAATATATTCCATTGAAAGTATTATCTTCAATTAATTTAATTTAATTATTTTCTATCAAATGATTACCTTTATTTTTAAATTTTAACAACTGAGGGCAATTTCATCTTTTTATTAGTTCAATTTTTAGAGTAAGAGAGGATTTAGTAGATAATTACGTACATTCTCTCCAGCTGTATTAATTTCAAATTTCAGGGTAGGTGAGTGTATTTACCCATAATTTTGGCCCTCAATGTTTTTTTCTAGTTACGTTCATGTGTATTCATTGTTTGGTTATTAATTTCAAAAGTGTTTTCACTTCATATCGTATATGGTCTAAAAATATATATCAAAGTGAAGTTCAATTTTCCTCATTATTGTTTGAAATAATAATTATATATTAATATTTGTACAATAATTAATAAATAATTTGAAATTAAAATTTATGTTCATTATTTTGAAACACATAATTATTATTTTTTCAGTTTAAAAGAATTAAACATTTAATACACAACTACTTTTTTTTATTGAAGATTTGAAGTTGACACTTATTTATGTAACCCTCTCTAAGAAATATAAATCTTTTTTTGAAATATTATAATAATTTGAGATTTTGGAGGAGGGGGACAAATTCGAATCCACAATCTCATGGTGTAGGTGTGAGTGACAAACCACTGGTCTAATCTCATATTGTCCTTAGAAATATAATTAAATGGAATTTAATTTCACAATTTTTTTATTTAACATCGTATAAAAACTAAAATGTGTTTAAAAATAAAATAAAATGTGACAGCCTAACCTATTGAATGAGTTTTTAAATATATATATATATATATATATTTTCCATTTTACAATCATATTTTTTATTTGGCAATTAATACAAGCCCTTAGATCTATTTTTAAATGATCCAACCGACTAAATGCTTCACTATTTATCTTTTACATCTGTGGCCTTAATTTTAGACAGGCCCTTAGCCTGACTTCCTTGACTTGAATACGCGGCGCCTCTGTCTGCCTGTCCATATTCCAATTCTTCACCACGACACCACCCACTGTTTCTTGTTCTTGCTGAAGCTGAAGATTGAAGAGCAGCAAAAACACTCAACCTTGAACCCTCAACAGCTCATAGAGATAGTTACAGAGGTGCAATTTTTTCACTCTGATTACTTTCTTCTTGCAATTAATAGATTTTTCTTCATTTTTTTTTGGTTTTGCTTTAAGTTCTTAATCATAATTTTCTTTTTAAGTCATTTGAGTTTTATTTATAACTTTTGCCAAATAATTTTAAACAAAATCTATCTCACCACCAAGCTCTTCCTATCTATTTTCATTAGACTCATCGTTCACTAGAATTCAGGGATCTGTGTAGAGCCAATTTTTTTAATAGATCTATAATTTTAGAAAATATCAGAGAGAAAATGCTAGACACAAGAGAGAAAATTGAAAGTGTTGATGCAATACTTGCATTTCATTTGGTTAATGATTTTTTTTTTTTTTTTAATAATTTGCTTTTATAATTTTATTATTTTGACAGGTCATTATAATATTTTTCATTGTTTTTTCATTTTACAATAATGTTTTCCTTTTCAGAATTTATACCGAAAACATTTGTTTGATTGTAAAACATGAAATTCAGTTTCTCTTTTTCAACCGGAAATTGATGAAACAGAAAACGAAAAATGAAAACATAATCGAACACGTCCTTAATCTTCTTTTAATCAGTTTTGTTGTTTGTCATTTTACATTTTCCCACTTTTTGTCTCTGTTTTTTCTTCATTTTATTGGCTTTGCTTCCACTTTCCAAAATCTTTTTGTTCTGTTACTGATCTTTGCTTTTATTAATTGGTTGTTGTCATTTTTTAAAAATAAATATAAAAAAATTCCTTTTATTGGCTTTGCTTCCACTTTCCAAAATTTTCTTTTTCTTTTTCTTTTTCTGTTACTGATTTTTGATATTATTAATTTATTGGTTGTTGGCTTCCACTCTCCTCTTAAACTTTGTTATTGACTTATTGCTGCTCTTTCTTTATCTTCACTTTGTTAATTATTTGTCACTGTTTTTTTATTTATTTATTTGAAGGAGTAGCAAGAAACAAAAAAAAAATGGTGGACGTGGTTATTTCCATTGCAGCAAAAGTTGTAGAGTTGATGGTTGTTCCCATTGGAAAGCACATATGTTATCCGTTCAAATACAATAGCAACATGGATGCGCTGAAGAAACAAGTGGAGAAGCTGGAAGGTGTAAGAGAGATGTTGCAGCACTCCGTCAACGATGCTAAGACACAAGGGGATGAGATCGAAAAGGTTGTTGAGAAATGGCTGACTAGAGTGGATGAGTTCACTGAAGGGGTTGTAAAACCCATCATTGATGATCAAGACAAAGCAGGGAAGCTTTGTTCTATCGGATTCTGCCCCAATCTGATGGCTCGTTACTCCCTCAGCAAGAAAGCAGCCAAGACGGCAAAGAAGGGGATCGCTCTCTGGGGAGAAGGAAAATTTGATAAAGTTTCATTCCGTCCTCTCCTTCGAAAAACAATTTCCACCTACATCAGAGGGTATGAGGACTTTGACTCAAGAACACCGATTTTTCAGGATATTATGCAGGCACTGAAGGATGATAACTTCAAAATGATTGGGGTGTACGGCATGGGAGGTGTGGGTAAAACCACACTAGTTAAAAGAGTTGTTGCGCAAGCCATTGAAGACAAGTTATTTGATTTCGAAATTATGGTTGACATAACAGAGAGTCCTGACATTAAAAAAATTCAAGAACAAATTGCTGATCACCTAGGCCTAAACTTTCATGAGGAGAGTTTACCAAGAAGAGCTGTTCGATTACGTGATAGGTTGAAGAAAGAAAAGAAGGTCCTTTTAGTTTTAGATAATATCTGGGCAAAACTTGACCTTGAGGCTGTTGGAATTCCATTTGGTCATGAAGGGGAGAAAGGAAGTAGCAGCTTGCAAGAAGAAGATCAAAAACGATGCAAAATATTGTTGACATCCAGGAGTGAAGTTGTATTAAGCGATGACATGAATGCGGAGAAGAATTTCTTGGTTGAAATTTTATCCGAAGAAGAAGCTGGAAATTTGTTTTGGAAGATTGCGGGTGAGTCAGCCAAAAATTGTGATTTTGAGGCTATTGGAGTTGAGATAATTCAATACTGTGCTGGCTTGCCTGTTGCAATTGCAACAATTGCAAGTGCGTTGACAAAAAAGAGTCTTTTTGCTTGGAAGGATGCCTTGGATCAGCTAAGAAGGTCTAATCCAAGACACATTAAAGGTATGGATGCAAATGTGTTCTCTGCCATAAAGTTGAGTTACGATTTTTTGGAGAGTGAAGAAGCAAAATCACTATTTCTACTTTGTAGTCTTAGAAATGCAAGTGCAGAATTAAACTTTGGTTACTAGTTGATATTTTGCATGGGTTTGGGTTTGTTTCAAAATGTTTCTACATTGGAACAAGGAAGGAATAGACTACACACGTTAATCAATCATCTCAAAGCTTCATGTCTATTATTGGACGGTAACACAAGCACTGAGTTTGTTAAAATATGCATGACATTATTCATGCTGTTGCTGTTTCAATTGCATCCACCGATAAGCTTATGTTTAATATTCAAGATGTCACCAACTTAAAAGAAATGTTGGACGAGAAACTGCCCGAAGAATCAACTGCTATTTCTCTGTTTTGTAAAGATGTCTCCATGCTTCCTGAAAGGTTGGCATATCCGAAACTCAAGTTATTTTTTTTGTTTATGGAAGAATTCTCTTTACAAATTCCAGACACTTTCTTTGAAGGGATGGAAAAACTTAAAGTTTTACATATGACTAAAATTCATATGTTATCACTACCTTCGTCGCTTAGCAAGCTAACAAACCTTCAAACATTGTGTTTAGAAAATTGCCAGGCAAGAAATGTAACAATTATTGGAGAGCTAAAGAGATTAGAAATTCTTTGCTTTTTGGGTTCTGATATTGAACAACTGCCGACACAAATTGGACGGTTAACTCAGTTAAGGTTGTTAGAATTGAGCGATTGTTCAAAACTTAAAGTGATCTCACCAAATGTTATATCAAGCTTGACTCGGCTAGAAGAGCTTTATTTGGGTAACAGTTTTATCCATTGGGAGTTTGAAGGCAAAAGTAATGCTAGTCTTATTGAGTTGAAGCAATTGTCTCATCTAACGACTTTAGAAATGCATGTTCTTGATGCCCAGATTATGCCGCAAGACTTGTTGATCTTTGAGAAGTTGGAAAGATATAGAATAATTATTGGAGATGTGTGGGAGTGGTCCTGTGCTTATGAAGCCTCAAGGATGTTGAAACTGAAACTGAATAATACCATTGATTTGAGAAATGAGATTAAAATTTTGCTAAGTAGAACTGAAGATCTCTATCTAGATGAACTGAAGGGTGTTAAAGATGTTCTTTATCAACTTAATGGGGAAGGGTTCCCACAATTGAAGCATCTTCATGTTCAAAATGGCTCCGCGATTCAATATATTGTTAACTCAATTGGATGGGGTCTATGTAATGTCTTTCCCAAGCTAGAGTCATTGATTCTTCATAATTTGATTAACTTGGAGAATATATGTCATGGCCAACTTGCAATGGAATCTTTCAACAAATTAAAAAAAATCAAAATTGGAAGATGTGATGGATTGAAGCATCTCTTCTCATTTTCCATGGCCAAAAACCTTTTGCAGCTTGAAGAAATCGATGTCACCAACTGCAAGAAGCTAGAAGAGATTGTTGTTAAGGAAAGCCATGAACGATTTCAACAAAATGACAGGATTAGTAAGATCGAGTTTACTCAGCTGCGCACTCTAAGTCTACGATGCCTACCACAGCTCACAAGTTTTAGCTTCAAAGAGTCCACACTTTATGCTGGTTCTGAAGAAATCTTTGCTGAAGATAAGCTTGGCTTTGTATCATCATTCAGTCAAAATGTATGTTTCTTTTTCTTCTTGTTCTTCTTTTCGTTTTGCATAGGAGGGTGGTGACGTAAAAAAGTATATATTATCAAGTGTTTATAGGCCTCGATTTTTAATCATTAATAACAAAAAGATTGTATTTGCAGGTTTTGCTCCCGAGCTTGGAGAAGTTCAAGCTGTCTTCAATTAACATTGAATGCATGTGGCTTGATCAACTTCCAATAATATCTTCTTGTTGTCAAACTTTAACAAGCTTGACTGTGGAGGAGTGTGGTGGCAATCTGAAATTTCTGTTTTCGTATTCTATGGTTAAAAGTCTTGTGCAACTAAAAAATCTTGAGATACGGAATTGTAAGTCGATTGAGGGGATAATCAACACAGAAGAAATAAGAGAAGAGGGAAAATTGATTAAGATGGTTTTCGCTAAACTTATCAACCTGCAGCTCAAAGGTCTTCCAAACCTCACACAATTTGGCTCCGGAAATTCAGTTGAATTCCACTCCTTGATTCAACTATCCATCGAGGATTGCCCAAAGTTGAAGACATTCTCCCATGCCCTTGCATCTGTGGACAGAAAACAGGGCAATAAAATTGAACAAATGAATTGCCAATATGACATTCATCCTTTGTTCGGCGAAACGGTAACTTTGATTTATTCTAAAGTGCAGTTAGTTAATAGAAATTCTTCATTTTATGTTCACATTTACATATTCCTCACTTAAGTAGATAGATTAAACAACTTTTTCTTGCATGCAGGTTGTATTACCCACATTAGGATACATGAACCTGTCCTCCATCCGTATCCAAACCATATGGCACAACCGACTTCAGCCAATGTCTTCTAGCTTTCAACATTTAACAATAATTGTCATGGATGGTTGTGATACTTTAAAATATGTATGTTCATCTTCTGTGGTTGGAAGTCTCATCCAACTTAAGAGCCTTAAGATTTGCAATTGTAAGTTCATGGAAGCGGTAATAATCACCCAAGGAGAAAGAACAAGCAACACTTTGTTCCCCAAATTGTGGCTGCTGGAGCTCGATCACCTTCCAAAACTCAGAAGCTTCTGCAACTTTGAAGGAAAATCAATTGAGTTGCCCTCGTTGACTCAATTGTATATTAAGAATTGCCCCAAAATGCAAGCATTTGTCTCTAATTCTCCTGATGCAGATATTCCAACAAACAAGGAAGAACAAGTGAATTCAGAGCAGAGCCTCCATGCAAACATACAACCTCTTTTTGATGAAAAGGTATTCTTTCTTTCCTCTCTTTGTTACTTTTTTAAGAATATTTTTCGTATCAATTTACCTTTTTTTTTTTTTCTTTTTTTTTTTTTACTTTTTTTTACTTTATCTTTGTTTTTTGTTTTCAAAGTATAAAAAAAGGAAGAAAAGACTTTGGTACAAACTTTCGAAAAACACAAAAAGCAAATTGATTTCACTGTTTTCTTTATTTTCTTCCCTCAGATGTCCAGAAAATGCAAAACCACAAACACGCCGACCTCATTCTTTCCTCTTGTCAGCACCATCTCTTTCCATTTTTAAAATTCAATCTGATAATTTTTCAAAATTCTTACTGGAATTTGTTTTATTTGACAAATGAAATATTTGTTTATTACCCATAAAAATCGTTAGATCTAGTGGACAAAGAAGCATTGATTATTTGTATTTTGTTTTGGGTCTGTGGAGAAAGATGAAGACATAGAGGATTCAGTAGAAGAGTCAATGATTTTTTTTTCTTTCTTGTTTTTGTTTTTTTGTTTTTGTTTTTGCTTTTTTTGTTTTAGTTGTTGATGTGTGAAGATGAAGACGGTGAGGTGGTGAGTGGTGGGGCTGAGTTTGTTTTAGTTTCAAAAAGATTTCCCAAGTTACTACCATAAGTGTTTTCGATCTTGAAAACATAAAAAATTTGCTCTTGTTTTAATTTTTTAATTTTATTCTCTGAAAACGAAAAATAAAAACAATACCGAACACACCCTTTGTTTCTAAATCTAATATGTCATCTCATATATTCTTGGTCCGTTGTTTCTAATCGTGTTTGGTTATCAATTATGTGTATTTTATTAATTAATGCAATCCATTGAATTATTCAGGTACGAATCCCAGATCTAAAGTCTTTGCTAATAAACCAAATGGACATGAAAAAAATATGGCATCATGATCAACTCACTTCGGACTCCTTCTCCAAAATGGATTTTTTTACGGTACTTTGTTGTCATAACCTTTTGAATATTTTTCCATCTAATATGCTTGGAAGACTCCAAAAAATAGAGAAGTTGGTTATAGGAAATTGTAATTCATTGGAGGAGATATTTGAAGAGCTTAAAATATCGCCTTGCATGATGGAAGAAATTGTAGCCAACGAAGATATAGAAGCAGTCCCTAGGTTTGTGTTTCCTCAATTAAAATTGTTTGATCTATGGAAACTACCAAGCCTTAGAAGTTTCTATCGAGGAGTATATATTTCAGAATGGCCAAAGTTAAAGAAGTTGGCAATGTGGAGATGCAACAAAGTGGAGATGCTTACTTCAGAATTTTTGAGCCTTCAGAAGAGCCATGGGGAGAATCAACCCGAGAATTCAACTCAAAAACCACTATTCATTGTTGATAAGGTAAGAATGCAAGGCACGTTATTCATTTTTAATCCTTAACTAGAGTAATAAGGAAAATACCATTAAATTTAAAAATTATATATTTAAAAAAAAACTTAAATGAGTTAAATAAAGTTTTTAAATAAAATAAAAAAGAATTAAATAAATAAAGTAGTGTTGTGAGACGATTAAAAATTAAATCAAAATGAAAACAAGTCCGTTTCAAATTTTTATTTATTTTGTAAGATAAAGGCTATGCATTCCAACGTCTTGTAATTCTTGTATATATGTATATACATTGTTTTAGCTATATCCACTACAGATTTTTCATTTAATTATGTCAAGTCCACCCTAAGTTCCTAACCTACACTAACTAATATCTTTTTCTTTTTTTTTAATATTCAAGGTTGCGTTTCCCCAAGTAGAACAACTGACATTGGAGTGGAATTGGATTGTGAAAGAAATATTGCATGGAAAATTTTTAGAGTACTCATGGAATCTAAAAGTGCTTGAGTTGAGAAATGTTAGTAAGCAAAGTGCTATTTGTCCATATTGTTTCCTTTACACATTACCCAATCTTGAGCGTCTTCATGTTTATGGCGATTTTTTTGAGGAAATATTCATATGTGAAGAACTTGACTGTAAGATAAAACACGTAGAGGCACCTGGTAAATTGAATTACTTAATGCTCACTGAATTGGAGGACTCGTCGCTTGTGTGGGAGGAGAATTCTATACCATCTAAAGTTTTTCAAATTTTGACAACTCTAGAAGTGTCACGGTGTAACAACTTAAAAACCTTGGTGCAATCCTTTGTTTCCTTCCAAAATTTGTCGACTTTGGAAGTATCAAATTGTAATTGATTGGTCAATTTATTGGCGGTCTCAGTAGCCAAAAGTCTAGTTCAGCTTACAAGATTGAAAATAACAAAATGCAAAAAGATAGAAAAAATTGTAACACACGGTTGGGTTGATGAAACTGAAGATACGATCATATTCAACCAACTGAAATACTTGGAGCTTCATTGTTTACCAAGGCTTACAAGCTTTTGCTCTGAGAATTATGTTGTTAAATTTCCGTCTTTGCAACAAGTAGTTGTGGGACAATGTCAAAGTATGAGGATTTTTTCGCATGGAGCCTTAAGCACACCCAGGCTGCACAAACTACAAATAACAGAAGCAGATGAGGAAGGAAATTGGGAAGGTGATCTTAATACCACCATACAGAAAATGTTCAAAGAGATGGTATGTATCTTCTTTACACTAATATTGTAATCCATTTATTTTGTGTAGTTTTTCCATTTTCTTTCTCCCAATAAGACCATTTGTCTCATCGGGACAAAAAGTACAACTCTTTCCGGTGTATACCAAAAAACTTTTTTTTTCTTTGTTCTATAAGAATTAAATCGACATATTTGGGTTTGGCAGGTTGGATTCCATGGTATAGAAAATTTTGCATTCTCAGACTTTCCCCATTTAAAAGAAGTATGGCAGAATCAAATACTAGTCAGCTACTTCAGCAATTTGAAATCACTGGTTGTGGATGATAAACGTAGAAGCTTGAGATATATATTTACTCCATCTGTGGCCTTGGGCCTTGTGCAACTCCAGGAATTGGAAATAAAAAACTGTGCTACTTTGGAAGCAATAGTAGTCATAGAAGATGAAACGATAAGGAACGCTCTGTTTCCCAATCTAAATAAACTGGATCTCACAGATCTTCCAAAACTCGCAGGTTTTTGCAACTTCACCGAAAATGCAATTGAATTGCCCTCATTGGCCACATTGTGGATTGATAAATGTCCCAACATGGAAACGTTCATCCCCAATTATACAGGTGTAGACATGTCAACAAGCAAAGATAACCTCCACATTGACATACAACCTCTCTTCAATGAAAGGTATTATTTTTCTTTTTTCACTTCTGAGACATCACCTGAAATTCTTGGTTCACATTTCTTTGCTCCTTTTGTTTTCTCATCCATATTCATTCCCGATGTCTTATAATTCATAACTTTTTTTGATTATTGGTTTATTAATGAATGCAATCAATTGAGTTGTTCAGATACAACTTCCCAGTTTAAAGGTTTTATTCTTAAACAAGATGGATAGATTGAGAAAAATATGGCATCATCAACTCACTTCGGATTCCTTCTGCAATTTAGAATCTTTGGAGGTATATAACTGCGATAACTTGTTGATTGCTTTTCCTTCAAATATGCTCGGAAGACTCAAAAAACTAGACAAGTTGTGCCTAAGTAATTGTAGCTCACTAGATGAGATATTTGAACTTCAAGCTTCTACTTGTGGGAAAACACAAGCTATTACAGCCACTCAATTGAGAAAATTGGAGCTAAATGATTTGCCAAATCTGAAGCATGTATGGAATATGGACTCCCAAGGTCTTCTATCCTTTCCGAATCTACTTTCAATAAAAGTAACTGGTTGTTATACTCTGAAAAGCATCTTTCCAGCCTTGGTAGGTAGAAATCTTCTTCATCTTGAAGAACTTTGGATTGAAAACTGTTGCATGGTGGATGAAATTTTTGCCAAGGAAGAAGAAGTAAATGAAGTAGTGCCTAGGTTTCCTCGATTAACAATTCTGATACCATCAGATCTATCGAGGCTCCAAAGTTTCTACCCAATGGTACATATTTCAGAATGGCCAATGTTACAGAGGTTTTATATTTTGGGTTGTGACAAAATAGAGATATCTGCATCAAAAAATTTGAGATTTCAAGTGTCTAATGGGGAGAGCCAACATGAGATGCTCCTACTTGACAAGGTATGTCCCCAAGTACTTAATCAAATATTTGCACAAATATCAGAGTTCTAACCTCCAGCATCATTTATAGTTTCAGAGTTTCTATGCTATTACATTATTGAACACATTCAAGAATCTACTAGAAATTCATAGGTTATGCGGCGTTGTGGGAACTATATACTACACACAAATTAATTAAAGTCTGCTAATTCTTTTACACTTGGTTTTAGTTATAATCACTTATTATTTCTTTTTTAATTACTCCCTGTCCACCGTTATTGCTCCACATTCAATGCCTACACCTACTGGTACTTTGGTTTCATTTTTCAGGTTCCATTAACCAACCTGGAACGTTTGGGGTTGGATTGGAAGTGGATTGAGAAAGAAGCGTTGCATGAAAAACTTCCAGAGTACTTATGCAAATTAAAGTTTCTTACATTCAATGGCTTTAGTAAGGGAGCTGATGTTTGTGTATTTTGTTTCCTTAACAAACTACCCAATCTTGAGAAACTTCAAGTTACTAGAGGCTTTTTCAAGGAAGTATTCTCAAGTGAAGGACTTGGTTGTGAGGAAGAACATGTTGAAACACCTAGTAAATTAAGCGTCTTAAGGCTTATTTTTATGTATGACTCATTGCATCTGTGGGAGGAAAAATCTTTATGTAGCAAAGTTTTTCAAAATCTGGCAATTCTAGAAGTAGTTTGTTGTGACAACTTAAAAAGTTTAGTGCCAAGCCATGTATCTTTCCAAAATTTGACAACACTGGAAGTGTTATATTGTAACGAATTGCTCAATTTAGTGGCGGTCTCAACAGCTAAAAGTCTAGTGCAACTTACAAAATTGAGTATCTCCGAATGCAAAATGATTGAAGAAATCATAATTCATGAGGGAGATGAAGTGGAAGATTGGATCATTTTCAAGAAACTAAGATATGTGGAACTTAAGTGTTTATCGAGCCTTACAAGCTTCTACTCTGGGAATTATACTATCGAATTCCCATCATTGCAACAAGTTGTTGTGAGAGAATGTCCAAAGATGCAGATTTTTTCTCGAGGAATCTTAAACACACCAAGGCTGCACACACTGCAAACAACAGAAGTAGAGGGTTATGGATTTTGGGAAGACAACCTTAATACTACAATAGAGCATCTATTCATAGAGGTACACATAAATTTACCATATTTTCTCATCTCCTTTACACTTTGATTTTTAATATTTTTCTGTCCATGTAGTGGAATATTTGCTACTTGGAATGTTTGCAAAATTGTTCATAAAAATTTCAAATGAACATTAGTAGTTGAGAATTAGTTTGATTAGATTTGGATTATGTGATTGAAGTATTGAATTGCTTAACTGACTGAATATTGTCTTCTTTTATATTTCACAATCAATGCTTTTTCTTAAAACTCTCCCTTTTGTCATGGTTATGCTATGTTATATAATTATATGATTAAATATCAAATAATTTATTACTAATACAATTCTTTATAATTATAGAATGGGCAGAGTTCTGAAGAAAATTGAGATCTCCCTTTCATATACAAGCTGGGACAAAGCAAATATTTTGTGGTTTGTCAACGATGCAGTTCATTTTCCTCCACCACTTGAAGAGAATTGTGTGACTTCGCTGGTGTTATTCATCATTTGTGGTTGCAAAATGGTGCATGTGAACTTGTTGTGCATTTACACGTAATTTGTACTATTGAGTTTCGAATTTCTGGTTTGTTTTCGAAGTGCATGATTAAATCATCTTAATGATCCGTTTTTCAAAAAAAAAATCATCTTAATGATCCTGCAGGCTCAGATTTTGGCAAGTTTCTTTGTCATGATGCTAATTTAGTTGATGATACCTTTTTTATTGCATTTTTTTTTTCTTGCATTTTTCTTGCATTCTACATGCTTGTCTGTTGAGATTTTTGTATTAGATTTATGTATTTTTCAGAATAAGGCTCGTTACGTCCCCTATTAAGTGTACCTATTTTATTTTCATTAATAATTTTTTCTCGTACCATCGAGGTTTGCTAAAAGAATAATAAAAAATCATTTTATTGAATTTCATAACGTCACACTTTAGTTATAAAAACATTTCTCCTCAGCAAAATGGTAGGTGATATGAAAGTATTTTTTCTCTTTCTTAATAATTCTGGAAACAAGAGTCTAAACCATCAGGTTTTATTAGAGTAGTAAATTTTGATGGAGTTTTTATTACTAAAGCAAAATTTTAAATAATATTAAGAGGACTTTTAAGAAATAAAATCAAAGTATGTATATTTTTTATTTCTCTAGGTAATTATTTTGAGCCTTGATATGTAATAATGGATGTATTCATATATTTATAATATGTTTCTTTTGAAGAAATCAAAACAAAACTTGAATATCTCTAAAAAATGTACCATACTGTAGATGGTCGATCTACGGTTACTGTGGGTTGAGTCGAATTCGAGTTAGGCCCAAGCAACTTGGTCTAACCTGTCGAATTGATAATGTCGCCTACACTTGAAACCTGCAAAAAAGATGAAATAGACGCAAAATAAAGAAAGAAAAAGATGGTGGGGAGATCTTTTAGGCCTTATGTGCGTTTAGGTTGAGGGTAAATGTAAAATGGGATCGAGTTTCAAAGGTGGACAAGTTCCGGTGACCGGAGTTTATGTTTCAACAGAATTTCAGCACGTAAAAGCTTTAGCAATATAGGAAAAAATCAGAGTCCTCTCTTCGTTGGCAAGAGGTTCTATTTATATGCTTTCCTAGAGTTGATCATTTGAAGATTGTTGGTGAATAACTGAATATCCTCGAAATCTTCGAAATCTCGATCAGATTTCATGGGATCACGTAGTTATGGACTAGTTCAAACACTTATTAGTTTAACTGATAAGTGTGTTGCCAGTTGACAAGTGAGACTGAGTCAAACAATTTAAGTCAACCCGTATTAGGTGAATCCAACTCTGGTCCAACCAAGTGGGCTTAAACGTTTGGGCCTAAGGGTCATTTTTGGCTACCACAAATACAAGGATGCAAATTCAAAATGTTCCAATCTAGTCTAAATATGAAGTATTGTTGTTTAAGGCTTCTATCTAATGACTTGTTTCTGCGATCTTACATCTTCTCTTTAACATTCACAAAAACATACGATTTATGAATCTAATTATAACGTCGATGTTGAATCTCAAATATAAATTAGTAAATAAATAATGACATTTGTGTTTGGAAGCAGAATTTATATAAAAAAGAAATGAAAATTCCATAAAGAAATAAAGAAACTCATTGATACACCATTATAATAACAATACGATTCTCAACATCAAGCAGTATCAAATCAAACAAATTTCAAGTCTTTGCTATTTCATTGTCATCTGAACCATTGCTTATAGACTTATTGGGCCGAGAATTCTATGTTTGTTTCGTTTTATGGGCCTATTTATTAATGACTAGAGTTTAAAAAATAGGTAATTGGCACTGATACCTTCTAAACTCTTCCAAAATATGCACTATGCCCCTATATTTTTTTTTTCCACCACTAAACCCTCTAAATTCTCGTTTTTTAGCAAACAGTTGGGTTTATTACCCCTTGTATGGAGGCATCTACAGTCGGCTTATGACAACTAAACACGACCTATTTATTAAATGGGTGACACAATACTTGTATAACTCGTTTATTATATTATTTCATGTAAGTGTTGTATTACGTGAAATGTTTAATCTGTTTATATGTAATTTTTTTTTTATAGAATTATGTTGGGGATAATCCTCTATAATAAACCGATGAACGCGGAACGCGGAACGCCGTGCCTAATATACGCCCATAACTCATAGCAAATAATAACGTCAATAAGCAGAAAAATAGATGGGAGAGAATAAAACAATCACAACACAAGATATACGTGGAAAACCCAAAACGGGTAAAAAACCACGGGTCGTCAGGACGACAGAGAAAATTCCACTATATGATAAATTGTTACAATCATATACTCCAGGATTCTCTCTCACACCTAACCCAAACTCCACTCACAAGATCCTCACCAAGAACCCCACAATATCCCCTAGGTCTCCCCTAAATATCACCCACGGATCTCTAACTAGATCCACCGATATTCCCTTGGATCCCTCCTCGGATATTCCCTTGGGTCTCCCCGGATCTCACTCACACTCTCTGATGTTTACATGGTGTTTTTTTTGCTCCTCAGCCTTAAACATAAATAATAGGACTATTTATACTAGTTACAGGGAGTTTAAGATAAAAGGAAATCTTACTCCTAAACATACAAGACTTACTTGTTTCACATAAATACTATTTCATTTTATGACAAGTCTTCTTGTAAAGAGTAAATCATTTTCCTTCAAGCATAAGAACTTCCAGAAACAAACTACTTCCTTTTCTGTTGAAGATTTCCTGTTTCATGTATGATTATGATTGACTACGATTCGGGTAACGGTTGTACACCCGTTTCCTAAACCGTTACAAGTCACCTTAAATTATATCGCTCAGAAAACCGTGATCCATACGTTGAAACAAATTCTCATTCAGTTCTTCATGATCTTCAACCTCCCTCAAACTACACCATTCCATCTTCCAAACGTATCCCACATCTCCAGGAAGCTCCACATCAGTTGAGTCTTTGTTTGGTTCACATTAGCTCATTTGAGAATACAAGCCAAAACTAACAATTCTCCCCTTTGGCTAGAATTCTCAAAACTTGTCCACAGACATAATTCTCATCACCGAGAATCACCATACCCCACCACAAGGTACAACCACTTAGGAACGAACCATCCTAAGATTTTCCTTCAACACATTTTTTTTTTTTTTTTGTTCGTTGTTCCGGCACCATGTCGAAATAACCTGCTGAAATTGTGGTGCAACTCCTCAAGTCAGATTTCCAGGGAGTTCGTCAACCATCGACATCTTTGTCCGCCATACACCTTGCATCACTTTCTGACCAATGCCTTGTGTACAATTATGGACCACTAGCAGCAACATATCCTCTTCCATGGCCAGTGGGGAAAACTGCCAAAAGGATAAACATGTCCTTACATCACCCATCCTTGTGAAAGACCTTTTGTCCTTGCATCACATACCTGGTGAAAGACTGCTACTAGAAACTGTGAGTGCTTTGCCAGATAAGCCCCACACCATACAACAGAGATAAATTTTTTTTTTTTAATAGTCAAGAGTTTTTTTTTTTTTTTTTGATAGTCAATCAGCTCCTTGTGTAACCTAGATTGAATCTCCATGACTTGTACCTATCACCACAAGCCAAACTTCTCCTCCATCAAATTCTTCCTTTCATCAAACCCTAACGAGTTCGAAATCGCCTTCAAGACGTATCTCCTTTGCTAAACCATACTAGGCAACCATGATCATCATTATCCCAATGCCACCAAGTCCTTCATACGATCTCCCGTAAAGACTTGTCATCGCCATCGCCAAACCATATGGCTCTGATACCAATTGTTGGGGATAATCCTCTATAATAAACCGATGAACGCGGAACGCCGTGCCTAATATACGCTCATAACTCATAGCAAATAATAACGTCAATAAGCAGAAAAATAGATGGGAGAGAATAAAACAATCACAACACAAGATATACATGGAAAACCCAAAACGGGTAAAAAACCACGGGTCGTCAGGACGACAGAGAAAATTCCACTATATGATAAATTGTTACAATCATATACTCCAGGATTCTCTCTCACACCTAACCCAAACTCCACTCACAAGATCCTCACCAAGAACCCCACAATATCCCCTAGGTCTCCCCTAAATATCACCCACGGATCTCTAACTAGATCCACCGATATTCCCTTGGATCCCTCCTTGGATATTCCCTTGGGTCTCCCCGGATCTCACTCACACTCTCTGATGTTTACATGGTGTTCTTTTTGCTCCTCAGCCTTAAACATAAATAATAGAACTATTTATACTAGTTACAGGGAGTTTAAGATAAAAGGAAATCTTACTCCTAAACATACAAGACTTACTTGTTTCACATAAATACTATTTCATTTTATGACAAGTCTTCTTGTAAAGAGTAAATCCTTTTCCTTCAAGCATAAGAACTTCCAGAAACAAACTACTTCCTTTTCTGCTGAAGATTTCCTGTTTCATGTATGCTTATGATTGACTACGATTCGGGTAACGGTTGTACACCCGTTTCCTAAACCGTTACAAGTCACCTTAAATTATATCGCTCAGAAAACCGTGATCCATACGTTGAAAAAATTCTCATTCAGTTCTTCATGATCTTCAACCTCCCTCAAACTACACCATTCCATCTTCCAAACGTATCCCACATCTCCAGGAAGCTCCACATCAGTTGAGTCTTTGTTTGGTTCACATTAGCTCATTTGAGAATACAAGCCAAAACTAACAAATTATATATAATTAATTAAAATTACAAATATATACACTTAATAATCATTTTTAAAATTTTTTTTTGAAATGTATATAATTATATATCATTATAATCCCTAATAATCATGTCAACCTAAACTCATTAGGATAAAATAAAAACAAGTTGACCCGACACATTTCAACTCAATCCAAATCTATAATTTGTTTCATGTTCGTGGGTCGGTGAATCGTAACCTAAATTATGAGCCCTAATTTTCTCAATAATTTCCTTAAATTACATTAATTTGTTTTTTTTTTTTTTTTCCATAATTAAAAGACAAATTTGGCGCAAAAATTTCTCGTAAAACTTCCAACTTTCGCGATACGCTACTCCACCAGCAGTTATATATTTCACTCCAACTCCACCGCCACCGCCACTTCACTCATTATACCAATTCTCATAAAATGGCAACCACCGTCGTCAACGACGCTGACCCAGCCGACAACCTCCAGTTCCTACTTGCAGAGCAGCGCGCCGAGGTCATACCGCCCAATCCCTAGAATCCGACCTAGATTTCCCTCTAGTTTAAAGAAGCCATCTCCAGTTCGAACAAGAATGCTGTCGAGATCAAGGCTTTGATTGAAGGATTGAATGCTGCTCTCTCTTTGGAGCTCAAGCGTGTTCAGTTTCTCATTGATTATTTTCCTCTCTATCAATTTGTGAGTAATTCAATTCCTCATTGAATCTTATTGCTTGTTTGATTTCTCGAATGTTCTGTGATTGTTTTTTATTTTTTCTGGGTATTGGGAAATTCTGGAGATATTACATTCCTTTCAATGAGCTTTCAGTGTTTGTTTAGTTGCATATTCTGTTTGGTTCCCTTTAAACACTCTTTTTTATTGTTTTTGCAACAATTCTTCACTACTAAATTGAGCACTGCATCATATTTAGTGCATTTGATTTCTCTATTATTGGAATTGTGGCACTGTATGTTGATGTTCATTCACCCCCTAGAGAGGGATGCGATCATGCGGTTATGAGGCTGACAATTAAAATGGCTTTGCAGATTACCGGGAGGTGGCCACCGAAGCAACGCAAGATTGCTGTGTTAGTCAATCAGGTGCACCTTCTTCGTTGCAACCCTGTTCATGTGGCACGCAATGATTTAAAGTATGGATTGAAACTTGCATGGGATGCAATAGTCATATGATGGAAATCTGTGTTATCTGTTTAGAAGATACCGATGTTGGGAATACGTTCTCGGTTGATGGTTGCCTGCACCGATACTGCTTTTCTTGCATGAAACTATTGCCCCTATTAATGACAAGAAACCAGGTTTCAAAATCTGCTAAAAATGGGTTTGTTGGTGGTGGATCTGGAACTCTGAAATGTCAGGGCCTTTTCTGTTTAAATTGCATAAAGACATGACATGCTATGAATACAAACCATTGAATCCTAATCCCCCAACAGAGGATGTGAAGCTGAAGTCTCTCCCATCAAAGAATCTATGGGTAAATGTTTTTTTATATATAAAAATTCAAAAACATTTTATCTATCGGATGAATTCAAATGTTAGGATGGTTCGTCATAACTTTTATTATTATAATGACGAAAAATATAAATCTACAATGATCTTGATTATGCATAGTAAATTTGTAAGTGATCATATATTCATATGGTTCATGTAATTAAGCTTTATAATCATATGAAGATGAAACACAACAATCAAGATTTATAATTTTTGTTTGTAATTTTTCGTATATCTATAATTTTTCAATAAACAAAACAATCTAATAGGAAAGATGAAACATTCCTTGGCCCAGCCCAATTATCAAACTACAAGGTAGTGTTTGATACTTTGATAATATCTCAATAATTTATGTGTCCTCGTCCTTGGAGTGGTAGACTGGAACTTTGTTACAGAAGTAACAAAACAAAAGCAGCGTACAGGACATTTTGATAAGACTTAAGGGTCCATTATTAAGACTTAAGGTAGTACAATGAATTAAATTCATGGTGATTTTTTTTTTTTTTTCCTTAATAGAAAATTCATCGTGATTCACGAGTCTCAATATTGGTGTGTTTGGTGAACCAGTTAACTTATCCGAAAGAAGAGAATATTAGACTATTTTTAATTCACCCTTACTCTATACTATGTTTGGAGTCCATCTGGATTGGGGGTAATCTGAACCCACTATAATCCCAAACAAGATGGAACCCACCATTTTGGTGGGTTTATATATGGGTGGGACTAATATTTTTAATTTCAATTCTATATTAAATGAATTTTATTTAATAATCATATGAAACTATAATTTTATTTTTAAAAATGTTTTTAGTTATTTTTAATTTAATAATATACAAATTAAATAATTATTTCATTCAAGAAATTAGTGTAAATACTATACAATCTAAAAAATTAATCTAGAAATTAACCAAATAATGTATCAAGTGACTTATCATAATTATATATATCATAAGATGTAGTTAATAAAATGTCAAAATATAAATTATTTACCAAGTCATTTGGGTTAATTTTTAGATCATATAACATTCAAGGGCGTAGCCAAGGGTAGGCTGCCCCTGGCTGTAGCCCGGTGTAAAAGTAGGGAAAAAAAATATATTATTAGTTAAATAAATTATTTATGAGTTAATTATGAGATTATTTAATATAATCAAGCTAAATTGTTTTAAATCGGTACAAATATTTTAGAATATGTTCTATATTGTAAAATCCACTAGATTATCTAAGAAAATAATTTTATAATTCAAATTTAACTGTTTTCAATACTGATTGTTAAATTATTTTATTTATGTTGATTGTTAAACTATTTGATCTCCTGTTTTATTAGCATAAGTGCAAGACTCTCTTACCCTCTCATAGTCCTTACATAAGTAATCTCAAAATATTAATTTTATCATCAATATATATAAATATATATCCCGGTTTTGGTTAATGTATACCGATATAACTTACATTAGTGCGTTACATGTGTGCCACTGATTATGGAGAAACACTTAAAGTGCATACAAACTAAGTCAAATCATGTAAATCTAGTGGTCCACATGCAATGCACTGATGTAAGTTACGTTGCATGTGGGTCACTGATTATAGAGAAACACTAACAAGTGCATACACACCGAGTCAAA
This sequence comes from Acer campestre, assembly GCA_954870605.1. NCBI lineage: Eukaryota > Viridiplantae > Streptophyta > Magnoliopsida > Sapindales > Sapindaceae > Acer > Acer campestre. The sequence continues at coordinate 56,190,048 of OX940800.1, read as the reverse complement.
GCATGTAAATCTAGTGGTCCACATGCAACACACTGATGTAAATTATATTAGTGCGCATTGATTTAAAAATTTATATATATATATATTACAAAAAAAATTATGAAACTCTAATATTTTTCCTTTATTGTCATTTATTTTTATTTTATAATTTTGTACAAAATACAAAATAAATAAACTTCTAACATTTCTTATTTCTTTTAACTAGGTGTATATGTTGTTATACTATTAAAGCTTTTATGTTTTATTAAGTTTCGTTTATCGAAATGTTAAATATGCTTAGCCCACCCATAGAAAAAATCCTAGCTACGCCATTGATAACATTACTCTTATTTTATATATAAATATATATTTAAAAACCAATTGAAGGTGCCTTTTAGTAAGTTCACTCCCACCCCATTTAATAATTAATAGCAAAAATTATACTATCTTTAATTTTATAGCAAATATATAACACACAGAGACAATTTTATTTTTAACTTATATCGACCTCCTCTCCCGTTAGGGTTTAACGGTTAAGATTTTAATACCTTTAAGGATAATGTCGTCATCTTACTATTAATTTAATAAAATAAAAGGATCTCAAGTCTCAACTATTCAACTGAGATGGACAATTGATATATGTAAATACTTGCTGTCGTTGTTGTAATATTTTTTTTTTTTTTTGTTTTTTTTGATATAATAGATAACAGAAAACAGAGAACGTGGTTGTAATTAATATTCACTCTTGTTGCTGTTGTTATAATTTTTTAAAAGAAACGTTGCTAATTAATTTGTGCTGCAAATCACAGGAATTGTACAAAGAATCGATGCTAATATATAGCTTATACAATATCATTTTCTTTGCTAACATCATGATGTCTGTCCTTGTTTTCCAACTCAAATAGTATTCTTGTCCAGTTGTCCGTCATCATAACCTAACGCATGCATATTTCAAAAGTTTGGTCGTTTATGCATTTACACATGAATCGATAACTGACCTATCAATAGAGTGTTGACACGTGATATTAAAGGAAAATGTTTAGGTATTGATCAGTTATTACTCAAAGCATACTGACCATCCATAACCACCCAATGGGGTGTTGTTACGTGGCAAAAATCTTTTACTTTTTTCGATTTTCCCCTTGTTTTAGATTATGTGGCTATCAACTATTGGATGGTCAGAACCTTGGGTACTGACTGGTCAGTACCTAAGTCTTGTTCTTTTTTGTTTCACTTTTTATATTTATCTCTTTATATTATTTTAAAATGGGCCACGTATCAACACCTCATTAGTGAGATCAGCACCTTAGGTATCGACCAAAGCATTGTCTTTTTTTTTTAAGACTAATGGGCCAAGGAAGACATTTTGATAACACTATTGGGCCCATCAATAATGCTAGTAGTACACTGAATTAAAATCACCTTGATTCATGGATAGTAAAATGTGTAAGTTTGGTGAAATAGTTCATTGAATTCAATTCATCTTGATCTATGAGTCGCAACAAGGGTGCGTTTGGTGAACCGACAACAAGGAAGTTTAGACTATTTTTAATTCACGTTCATTACTTTCTTCTTGCAATTAATAGTTGATTAGTTTCGTTGACTTCCATTTTTCTGTTTTCCCTTTTTGTCTCTGTTTTTTCTTTATTTTATTGGCTCTTCTCCCAGTTTTTCTTTCAGATCTTAATCATTACTTTTTAAGTCAGTCAGGTGATATATATATATCACACTGTTATCATAATAAATATTAATATTAAACACCAATATAAAAAATGATTATGATTTTTTATTTTATTTTTAAAGCTATTTAAAATAAGGTATATATTAAAATAAAGATTTCTATGTCATATATAATTATGATGAAGTTGAAAATATGTTATATATGGAAGATAGTATCGGAAGAAAAGATTTTAGATTGCATTTAACGTAATTCAATGATTTACAATTAAGTGAAAATTTATGAATTTTTACTTTTTATTTTAAGTTTTTTTTTAAATGACCCCTGTTTATATAATTAAAAGTAAAAACTATATAAATAAAATAACAAGTTAATCACATCAAATTACATGTGAATATGCGTAGTTAATAGTTAGGGCCTATTTGTTTTTTTATCTGAAATCTGAAATGGTCTAAAATGAACCTTCAGACACGTGTGTTTTTCAAATGGATCTGAAGTTTGAAAAATGATGAAAAAGTGTTAGAAATGAAAGGTCGGGATTTCTGGCTGAAATCCAAAGTTGGGTATGTCTGAAATCCTTATAAACTTTCATACCGAAAATGCTCTCTCACAAATAACATAATTCCTATTATACCACCCACATATAAATCTAATTTCAGCCAATCCAATTCACGTAAAATCATCACCACCGTCAACCATCGTCAACACCAGACCTAAACCTGAACAAAATCAAACCAAGGGCCACCATCAACCACACCCAAACCTAGGACCAGACCGCCATCATCACCACCAGACCTAGAACCAAACCTAGCCACCCCCTGCCGTCGAACCGAAACCCAGTCATCTTGGCCAAAAAATGGATCTAGCACCAAATTAAATAAAAAATAAAAAAATTGGGGAGACAGATGAGAAGAAATTTGGGTTTGGGGAAAGAGAAGAAGAGAGATGGCGGTGGATGAATGGTGAGGTTGAAGATAAATAGATGAGGATGAGAGATTAAAATGAATAGATTTGGATAAGTGGTGGCTGACGATGGTGAGGATGAGCTGATGAGAAAGTGATAGTCAGAGGGTTTCATTTATTTATTATTATTTAATTACTTTTATATATCCTATACTATATATAAAATTGTGATATGTCGGTTCAATTATAGTATCTTTTTTTTTTTTTTTTTTTTCCTTTTAATTTCTTTGCATGTAAAATTACAATTACAACCCTTAAAGTTTATATAATTACTTAATAGACAGAGTTTAGTAAGATTTCAATTATAGCATCCCTTAGATTTGCATTGAACGTCGATTGACAAATACAACCCTTCAAATTTGTATAATTACTTAATAGACAGATCTTAGTAATAGTAACACAACAGGGACTATATAGTATGGATTTTGTATTATTTTAAATTGTAAAATGGGACTGGGGATGAAAATATAATTTTCTATGTATTTAATGTGTTGAAAAAGAAAAGGGAATTATATAGGGGTGGAAATGTAATTTGTGTGAAATTTTATGACTTGTGTATTATACAATTGATGTGTTTAAAGTGAAATATAAAAGTGTGATATTACTGTTTAAAAAACTCGGAGACTGTTTGAAAAGGCTCGGAAAAAATGTTAAAAGGCTTAAAAACCCAGATCTTCATCGTCTTGCAGATTCTAGTCAACTTCAGGATTGTAGCACCACCGCCGGTGAGTTCACTGTGAGATTTTCAGTCGAATTCCTCTCTCTCTTAACTTTTTTCTCTCTAGGTTTAAAAAGACACAAACTGACAAAATAAGGGTATTTTTGTCTAGTCACATAAATAGGTGCCTTTTAAACTTGAATTAGTAAAGTGGTGATATTCTTACAAAGTCAGGTCCAAATAGTGACAAAAAATTTTTGAACCCTTAATGAGTGTACATAGTATTTGAGTGGACCGTGGGTTGTGTCGGCCTTCAGCCCGATTTTTAGAACCATTGTCGAGCCAAACCCAACGCATGACCCGACTGACCGACCCAACTCAAGTTGAAAATAATTTTTTAATTAATTTTTAATTTCGTACAGAATATAAAATTACTATTTTACCCTTAAAACATTAAATTATTTAATTTAAAATAGGATCAGGATCATCTATTGTGCGATTTTTTTCCTGATCTAAAGCACTTGAGAATAAGATTTGCATTTAAAAATAATGAAATTGAAATAAATAAATGAAATAAATTACAATCATTGATTATACATGTCAGTAGATCTATATAGGTTCAGTTCAGTAAATGATCCAAATTCTTTAAAATAAGAGTAGAAATGACTTTTCTCATCAATATATTAATAAAAAGTTAAGTCGTGCTCAACACAATGGCCCAATCCAACCCATATATCATGTATTGTTGTGCCGTATCGTACGGAAATCGTATTGGGTAGTGCTAGTTTGACTCATCTTACACCTCTAATTAAGTGTCCGTTTGGAAAAGCTTCTCTACTGGCTAAAAGAATTTTATTTATTTATTATTTTATTTTTTTAAGCTCTTTTCAAATTTTTTTTTCCTGTCATTTGGTTGTCATCTAGTAAAACTTTTGATTGATTAAAAATAGTTGTTTTACGTTTACTTGGAGAAGCTCAAATTTTAGGCTTTTCAAAGTGGATCTTTTTGAGCTTTTGTAATAACACTAAAATGTCTAATATAACCCTATCATTTAAAATAGTTTTTGAATATTTTGGTAATCCTACTACTTAAAAAAGCTTTTTCTAATTGATAACCAAACAACCAAACAACCAACACCTTCCTATTAAAAGCTCTACTCCTAAAAGATCTATTTGAAAAAACTCTTCCAAATGGAGCCTAATACTTGTTGAATCATTATCTAAGCATACTCGGATATATCCATTTCTCAAAAAATAATTTGACAATGATTAGAGACAATTAAGTTTCTTCACCAACCCATTGCACCCCACCCACTCTTTTTCAATTTTCTTTTTAATTAATTAATGCTTCAACTTCACACAATCGCTACAAATAGACCTAGCACAGTTCTGGTTCCGACAAAATTGCCAGTTCAAAAAAATAACATTTTATTTTTAAAAAAAAAAGTTAGAAAAGACATTGTAAAGTATTGGACAATGACCCACAACCTTTATCCAAGTAAGTATATTTTCTTTTGCACTCTCCTCCTTTTTATATAGGTTAGGCCGTTCTCCGCTATTTTATTTATCCGATGCGGGATTATGGGATGTGAGTATATACGAGTATATGACCTTTACATTCTCACAAAATTCTTAATCCCACCCAAATTTACATGAGTGCAACACACTCTCTCTCTCTCTATATTGAATAATAATTTACTAATAACGGATTATTATGTTACGTGTGGTCCATGCATAGTTGCACAATTGTATTATTTTTTGTCCGTACATAATGTGTTGATGAGGAGACCCCACAGACACCGGTTAATCAAACTATTGGTCTGTATAGTATAACTTTTGTTAACTTACAAGAATACGGACTCCTATATTAATTGGATAAGCAATTGAAAGATGAAAATATCTAAGCTGACGATCAAGTGCAACTAATCTCCATGACTCCCATCTACATTGTGATCACTAGCTAATATTGCTAATTTATTAGAGCCCACAACAGTTTTTCCATTATATTGTATATAGCTCCATCGAGGCCCCAGTGCGGCACACTACAAGAAGTAAAGAAAAAAAAAATAATAAAGACCGTCTTTTTTTTCTTTTTCTTTTTTATAGTCTGCCTTTTCTTTACTTCTATATTTTCAGGACTCAGGTGCAGCATTTTTTTAAGTCTCGTAAAAGGTAATCTTTATGACGTTTTAATAAAAGTTGTAAAAACTATATTAAGACATCCATTTATCACTTTTTTACAGCTTTTGAAAACAACGCTGTAATAATGTAAATATGGAAGAAATATTGAATATATTGGAATGATATTATTAATCAACAATCGGGTATTTGTACAGAGAAGTAAAACTGACTACTCCTATTTGATATAGACTATGAGTTGTCTAGCTAAATATTAGGCAATACAATAGAGAATATTATTTACAACAAATAGGAAAGATAAATACACATTCTTATCTTCTAACACTCCCCCTCAAGTTGGAGAGTGGATATCCTGTACTCCCAACTTGTGAATCATAGGAACAAAAAACTCTTTCCCCAAAGGCTTTGTCAAGACGTCTGCCAGCTGATGTGCAGAAGTTACATATTTTGTTGTCACCGAACCATCTTGAATCTTGTCTCTAATGTAATGGCAATCCATTTCTATGTGCCTAGTTCGCTCATGAAAAACTGGATTAGCTGCAATGTGTAGAGCAGCCTTGTTATCACAATACAGCAAAGCAGGTTCATCATGTGAAAGTCCCAAATCCTTCAATAGATGTCGAAGCCATGTCAACTCGCAGCAAGCTCCTGTCATTGCGCGATATTCCGCCTCAGCAGAAGAAAGTGAAACGGTTTTCTGTCGTTTCGACCTCCAAGAAATCAACGAAGGCCCAAGGAAGACACAATAACCCGTAGTAGACCTCCTAGTAAGTGGGCAACCTGCCCAATCTGAATCACAATAAGCTCTCAACCTGAAATCACTATTCGAAGAGAAGAACAGACCTTTGCCAGGAGCTCCTTTTAGATATCTAACAACCCGAAGAGCTGCCTCCATATGTAATTTTCGAGGTTGGTGCATAAATCTACTAAGAACATGTACAGCATATGTTATATCAGGTCTGGAAACAGTCAAGTAAATCAACCTACCGACTAATCTTCTATACTGACTTGAATTTTTAAGTAGATCACTCTTATCCGATAATTTCAAGCCTTGTTCCATAGGAGTATCAATGGGAGCTGCACCTAATAACCCTGCATCCGTAATGATCTCTAACGCATACTTACGTTGAGAAATAAAAATTCCATTCCTAGAGGTAGAAACCTCAATGCCAAGAAAATACTTCAAATTACCAAGCTCTTTGATACGAAAATTACTATGCAGAAATTTTTTAGTTGCAACAATGCTAGCAGGATCATTTCCAGTAATTAAAATATCATCTACATATATCAAAAGAGCGGTAAAAGACTTATCTCGTTTTCTGGTGAACAAAGAATAATCGGCTCGAGATTGTTCATAACCAGCGGAACAAATGGCCTCTGAAAACTTGGCAAACCACTGGCGAGAAGCCTGTTTCAGCCCGTACAAAGACTTGTGAAGGCGACACACCAAGTTATCCTCCCCCTGTCGCCGAAGCCCTGGCGGTGGTGACATGTATATTTCCTCAGTCAAATCGCCGTGGAGGAAAGCGTTGTTGACGTCCAATTGGTGAATGGACCAGCTGTTAGAGGCAGCCAAGGCAAGCAAGCAACGGACGGAAATAATCTTGGCAGTGGGAGAAAATGTGTCCTGATAATCAATACCTTCCAGCTGAGTGAATCCTTTGGCGACTAAACGGGCCTTGTAACGCTCAACAGAACCGTCGGAATGTCGCTTGATTTTGAAGACCCATCGACAACCAATGAGAGTCTTACCACTCGGGAGAGGGACGAGAGACCATGTGCCATTGGCTGTGAGAGCCTGTAGTTCAGAATTCATGGCGTCTTGCCATTGAGGATGAGCGGCAGCTGCTGAATAAGAATCGGGTTCGACATCGGCACTGATCTGAGCAGTAAATGAATGGTGCGCAGGTGAATAGCGATGATAAGAAACAAAATTGGTCAGCGGATATCTCGTACCTTTAGTCGGACCAGGCAGCAAGGCGGACGATTGGGTTGAGGAAACGGAGGAACAGACGTAATCGCGAAGCTTGGCTGGTGGTCCGGCGTGACGGCTGGAACGGCGAAGTGGTGCCAGGTGGGGTGAGAGATCGGGAGCAGGGGAGGGGGGAAGTGATGGAGGAGGTGATGGAGACACAGAATCTAACGCCGGAGACATTAAATCCGGGAAAGAAGGAGAGATGGAAGGAGATCGCTGAATCAGAGAGGGTGGCGTGGGTGGATCAGGTGATGTGGGTGGAGCAGGTATTGTGGGTGGATCAGGAGGAGTTGGGTTTGGACGAGAAGGGGCTGGATTGGAGTCAAAATAACTAATGTCATGGGCCAATAGAGGGATTGGGCCTGATGGAGTGGACGGGGCAGAAGAAGAGTGGGAGACAGATTGGGGCTGGGTAGAAATATAAGGAAAGATAGACTCGTGAAATTTGACATCGCGACTAGTAAAAATCTTTTTGGTCGACAAATCAAATAATTTGTAAGCCTTTTGACCAATAGGATATCCAATAAAAACCGAGGGTACGGAACGATAGTCAAATTTATGAGAAGGATGGACATTAGTAGCATAAGCCAAACAACCAAAAACACGTAAATGAGAAAAAGAAGGCGGTTTAGAGTAGAGAAGTTCGAAAGGTGTTTTGAAAGATAGAACCGGAGAAGGAAGCCTATTGATTATGTGCACAGCAGTAAGAGCACATTCTCCCCAAAATTGGGAAGGGAGACGAGCTTGAAATTTCAAAGCCCGAGCCACCTGTAAGATGTGACGATGTTTGCGTTCTACAACCCCATTTTGTTGAGGCGTATAAACACAAGAATGTTGAAAAATGACGCCATGATCATAAAAAAAGGAACGAAGAGAAATAAATTCTCCACCATTGTCACTTCGAAAAATCTTAATTTGAGACTCAAATTGCGTGAAAACATAATTAAAAAAACGTTTTAAAAGTGATTGAGCCTCACTCTTGTGTCTCATCAAGAAAATCCATGTGAAACGAGTATAGTCATCAACAATAGTAAGAAAATAATAAGCACCAGTAAGAGAAGAGTGTCGATAACGACCCCAAATATCACAATGAATTATTTCAAAAGGTTTTACAGAAGAAATAACACTAGGACTGAAAGGTAAACGACTCTGCTTAGCCAAAGGACAAATGGGGCAAGCATTATTAGACTGAACTGAAAAATTCAAAAAATTCTTCGCAATGAAACTCAAACGAGGGGATGACACGTGACCTAAACGGTTATGCCAGAGATCGGTGGATGAGATGGTGAGGTTGCAGGTTGGCCGTTTTGTGGGTGAGGAAGTATTTGTGTCGGATTTCTTTGTTGCCAGTGCCACCAAATAATATAGTCCGTCACGTTGTTTACCCAAACCAATCATCCTCCTCGTAGCCAGATCCTGCAAAACACACCAATAAGGGAAAAAAGTTATGGAACAATTCAGGCCTCTCGTTAGACGACTAACAGACATCAAATCAACTTTGAATGTAGGTACACACAGCACATTATTCAAATAATAAACTGAATTCAAGGGCAACGATCCTTTCGCAACAATTTTTGCCTTGTCTCCACTTGGCAATAATACAGGAGGTAATGAGCAATTTTTCTCTGTGTGGAAAAATAATTGTGACGAAGAAGAAAAATGATCCGTCGCGCCGCTATCAATGATCCAATTACGGGAAGCAATTTTAGACAAACCTGGCTTGGTGACGGCATGTGCTTGAGAGCTAGATCCTTCACTTTTATTGTCAAGAAGTGATAAGAGTTGTTTTAACTGGGCCTCTGAAAGTCCAACAACAGGACTGCTGTCTTCTTTAGAAATATATTCAGAAACATGATTCGCTGTGGGCCTATTATTGCTATGAAAACGGTGTGGGCCTGTAAACTTAGCTTTTGGGTGGCCTGCTGGATACCCATGTAATGCATAGCAAGTCTGAATCCAATGACCCAACTCACCACAATGTGTGCAATGAGGACGACCTCTTCCAAAACCTGATCGTTTTCTGTCTTGATCTTGTCTGCGTCCACCATTGAAATTTTCTGGTGGATTGTCGTGTGATCTGAAATCATGTGGGACATTTGGGCGGTCGAATTTTCTTGCACCAGCAGATGGAATGAACTTGTTGTTGTTATTGCTTCGTACAGCCATGGCAGCAGTACCACCAGAATCATTTGCAGCGTGTGTCGAGCTTAGAAGACGCTGCTTTTCTTCTTGAGAGACAGAGGAGTATGCTTGGCGAACCGAAGGAAGAGGATTCATCAAGAGGATTTGGCCACGAACACTACTGTAAGAATCATTCAACCCCATCAGGAATTGCATTAATTTTTGCTGATCGTGCTGTGCTCCATGGACGGCATCGCTGTAGGAACTTAGTTCATCCCAAAGTCCCTTCAGTTTTGTGTAATAAGCAGAGACAGAAAGTTGCTCTTGTCGAAGATAGGCAATATCTCGCTGGATCTCGAAAATGCGAGGTGCGTTACTTTGAGAGAATCGCTCACGAAGATCTTCCCAAACTTCATTAGCGGTGGTGTAATATATTACACTATCTGAAATTTCCGGACTGAGAGTGTTGACGATCCAAGAGTGAACCATATCATTACACCGAGACCAAGCTGCATAATTTTCAGGATCTGCTGTCTTTGAAGGTGCATTGATTGAACCATTGACGAAACCGAGTTTGTTTTTGGAATTTAAAGCCAAGGTCATAGCCCTTTTCCAAGTAGAATAATTGTCCCCATTCAAGGGTTTGGAAATCAAAACCAAACCTGGATGATCTGAATGGTGAGTGAAATACGGGTTTGAGATATTAGACCTTGAAGATTCTGCATTAGAATCGACAATTTCCTTGCCAGGAACAGAAGGAGTTGGTAGGTCATCATTGGCCATGACTGAAAGAGAAAGAGATGCCACACGACAGAGTTAAAGTGCAGCGACAAAGAGGAAGAAACAAGATCTTAACCTTGCTCTGATACCATGTAAATATGGAAGAAATATTGAATATATTGGAATGATATTATTAATCAACAATCGGGTATTTGTACAGAGAAGTAAAACTGACTACTCCTATTTGATATAGACTATGAGTTGTCTAGCTAAATATTAGGCAATACAATAGAGAATATTATTTACAACAAATAGGAAAGATAAATACACATTCTTATCTTCTAACAAATAAAAACTAATTACAGTGTTTCTCAAGAAAAGCCCCAAAATTAATGTTATAAAAGCTCATATTTCTTGTAGTGGCAGTTCCCCACCTAATGGTGAATGGTGATCAACAATATTATAATACTGTATCAATGATGTTTTTAGCAACAATTTAAATATTTTAATTTATATATGGTTATTCATCCATTTGAGTCATAAAATCAAGATCTTTGCTTCTTAAAATGAAAGATTTCACACAGTCGAAAGCTAAAGGTGTTCTATATGGTGAAATAACAACCTATGTGTGTAAATTGTTAATTCAATTATTTGATTTAACAAAACAACTAGAATAGAAAGGATAAGAAAATCCCACATTTCGCATTGAATAAATAAGAAAAGTGAAGAGTGTCCTAATCTATATAAAAAGGAGGAGAATGCAAAGGAAAAAAATATCTATTTGGACAAGGGTTATAGACCATGGTTCAATACTTTTCAATGTCATTTCTCTTATAAATAAAGTGTTATTTTTTTTAATAAATTAAAAAATAAAAAAAAACTATTGCATTCATGTAATAGGTAGATATATAGAGATAGTACACTCCATGCCAAAAATACACACTAATTGCATAAAAATTGAGATTATGATTGTGTCATTTTGTTATTTCTGTTTTCCACAATTGTTTGCTTCAATAAGAGAAAAATAGTTACTGCATCGAAGAGCGTGACCAATCAAGTCTCATCTCTAACCAAACACATCACTATCTCATTTTATGATGCACCATTGCACCTTAATTTTCCTGTCCCCCCTCCCGTTCAGGTTTTTATCAATTAGTCACTTTTTTCATTCTGATATATCATTTTTGGTAGAGGTGTCCTTCAACATTTTTTTTTTAAATTTTTTTTTGTATATATAGTCTTTTTTGTGGCAATATTATTTTCATCAATCAACTCTGTTAACTTAATGCTCGACCCAAAAGTGTAAGCATTGGATATATAACATTTAAATAATAATATTGAGTTGGAATAAAAAATTGGGTAGCCGACACCATATTATTATTATAATAAACATAATTAAAGAGAATGATGAGAAATCATTAAGGAAAAGGAAATGGACCATGAAAAAAGCAATTAAAGAAATTAAACTTTTTATGAAATTGAAAATTTGTAGTAACAAAACAACCAACACCAGCGTCCAGAGACCGCCAACTTATTATTTCTTCATATATATTTGATGACTATATTAAAACCTCAACATTTAACTTTGAAGAAAGGAGGCAACTAGGCAAGTAGAAGATAATAAGATGATGAGATGAAATTGACCATGCACGATGCACCACCATTTACATAATTACACGATTGTACAACCTTGTGAATTGTCTTCACAGGAGTAGTACTCACTGCAACGACTTCCACAGTTGCCTCTATATCCACCGCAGCCGCAACTGCAATACACTGGCCGTACACAGTTGCCTCCACATCCACCGCAACCGCAACTGCACACTGGCCTTCTACAGTTGCCTCCACGTCCACCGCAACCGCAACTGCACACTGGCCTTCTACAGTTGCCTCCAAGTCCACCGCAACCGCAACTGCACACTGGCCTTCTACAGTTGCCTCCACGTCCACCGCAGCCGCAACTGCACACTGGCCTTCCACAGCCGCCTTCATATCCACCGCAACCGCAACTGCAATACAATGGTCTTCCACAATACCCATCACAGTTTCTTCCACAATAACATGGTTTTGGTAAAAAATTGACCTCTATAGTATTCTTGTCTTTTATCTTCACTTCAGGTGTTTTGGGCTCTTCAGGTTTTTTGGGCTCTTCAGATGTTTTGGGCTTTTCAGGTTTTTTGGGCTCTTCAGATGGTTTGGGCTTTTCAGGTGGTTTTGGTACGTCAAAAAAATTGAAGACTATAGTAGTCTTGTCGTCTATCTTCACTTCAGGAGCGGTGGCGATAGCGGTAGCGGTGGCGTTGGCGATGGCGCCGGCAGCGGCGACGGCAGTGGGGGTGTCCTTGGGGGTTGGTAGTTGTGGTTTGATCACGATCTGTATACAGATGATGATTCCTCTACCTTTGCAATATATCTTGTCCCTGATCTTCTCCGGACTGCAACACACCACTTTGATCGTCACTGTGTTGTTCTTCTCATCATACACCTGGTCTTGTATTTCTTTTGTTTTGTTCACAAAAACACCAAACACGTACACATCTTAATAATTCTTAATTCACTCCATTTCCAATACATCCTCATAATTCGAAACGTTAAACAAAAAACGAACACAGACTTACGAGGGAATTTAGAAAGGATTTTCTTCACTTTCTTGTAGCACTTTGAGCACTCAAGGTCATGAACCTTCAGCAACATTTCTGTAACCTTTTTCCGTAAAAAAAAAAAAAAAAAGCCATTTAAGATACATAAAACAGAATCAAATGGGCAATTAAGGAAAAAAAAAATACAAAAAAGAAAGTAGGATTCTCGAACCTTTTCTGCCATAGCTGTGTCTTTAGCTAGAGATCAGATGAGATGTACAACCTCCCTCCAAAAGTGAGACGGATAATTGTTATTAAAACAATTTAATCAAAGGAATAAAGAGAGCAAGATAAGCCCTTCATAGTTATATATCAACGTGATTGTACGATGAAGCTGTATTCTTGTTATGATTTCCGTACAACGTGGCTAATGAGGTGTTGACACGTGGATATGTTTGTTGAAATCCACTGTGATCATGATCGTCATCAAGATTATCAATTGCTGACTCTTCAATCTTTTTCCATGGAAGCATTTTGCATGTGCTGGCTTTGAATGATCGACACATTACACTTCTCAGATTCCAAATACATGGTTTTCTTCAAGCGCACTCATGGGCCAAGCATTGTTTGCACCATCATGGGTCATGGGTCTACAGTACAGGTGTCCCGAGACTAAGAGACGGGTAAAGTAGCCATAGCCCATATGGGCATATCAAATTTTAGTGGTTCTCAATTTCTGGACAAAGTAACTGGACCCTATCTAATTGTGATCAATTTGTCACTAGAGTGGCAATAATAAAATCTCTCAAAAACTGTATTTACACCCTTTCGTAATCACACCTATACAAAATTTAAAAAAATCTCTAAATTGTAATTGAACCCCACTTAATGCCAAAAATACCCTTTCTTTAATTATATTGTATTGTATTTTTATAAATACACACCACCTATAACTATTATGTTGTTATTTAATCAACTTTATAATTATTTCACATTTTGTTGTTACCTTTAATTCTCTTACTATTCTTTATCTTCCTTACTTCTTTTCTCTTCTCGGTTTTTTAAAAATCAAAATCTATTTTTCGTTAAAAATCAATTTTAAGATTTTGTTTTTAATATTAGAGAACCACTTTTTGTTTGAGAGAGTTGTTCGGAAGCAAGATTTGTGCTATGTTCTAATTGATGTGAAAGTAGATAGGTGTTAAATAATATATGAAAAAAAATATATATATAAGTGTTCGATGAAATTGAAGAACATTTAATATATTTTTTTTTACAAGAAAGAACATCTAATATTGATAATAATAATAATAATAATAATAATAATAATAATAATAAAAGACTAGAGCGTGTTTGAAAGAAATAAAAAAAAATATAGATAATATAGTTAATTTAAAAATTTGTTTATATACATAATGATTTTGTTCTTCTAACAAAAATAATACAAATTAATTTAAAACTTACTTTTTTCACAACCAAATTTGTCTAATGGTTTTGATTCATTTTCCATACTTAGCAATCAATTAGTATTTCCTTAAGAGATAAATAGTTGTTGATTGTAATTAAAGAGATAAACAGTTGTTGATTGTAACTAAAGGGGTTGTAAAACCCATCATTGATGATCAAGACAAAGTAAGGAAGCTATGATCAATCGGCTTCTGCCCCAATCTGATGGCTTGTTACTTCCTTAGCAAGAAAGCAGCAAAGACGGTAAAGGAGGGGATCGTTCTTTGGGGAGAAGGATCATCACCAGGGGCGGAACAATAAGAGGGCTGCCCCAGGCAGAAAAAAAAATTTAAATATATATAAGGTTAATTAAAGAACAGCCCTTAAGGTATGATAATATTACATGAATATGATGTGTTTGTTTAAATTTAATTTAAATGTAAATATTTTGTTGTTCAAAGTAAGTGATAAAAAGACACATAATATTATGACTTTTAACATTATAGAATTAAGTCATTGGTGAGTTTAAATCAATTTGTTTTTTTTTTTTTTTGAACTACAAATTTAAATAATTGTTTATGCAAAATTTTTAGTATTTTATATTATTGAGTAGTCCATTATTGGTATCATCTTATTATTAAAAAATTAAACAAATAATATCATCAGGAATCATGTAAAATTTTTGTTGTTCTTAATCAATGGCTCGTATGCCTTGTATTGACTTTATTATATCAATGTGCATGGAGAAGGAAAAATGGAAAATCACAAAGTTTTGTGTGAGAGTTTGCGAGCCATTAATTAAACATTAGAAAATATTGACTAAACAAAAGAAGATAAATCCAACTATTGATATCTAATGAGTTTTCTTTGTAATGTTAGTATGTAATGAGAAAAAAAAATGACCTGTATACATATAATTTAGCCCGGGCACTGAATATTTCCTGGGTACGCCCTGATCATCACTGTGTTGTTCACACCACTTTGATCATCACTGTGTTGTGAACAATATATTTTAATTTTTTTTTTAAAAATTCTCTCCTTTCATTTCTCTCTTTCTATCTCTCTCTCTCCTCTCTCAATCATCATCTTCACCTACATACCACACCAGACACCATCTCTCTCTCTTCTCTCTCCTCTCTCACTTGATCATCATCTTCACCTACACACCACACCAGACACCTTCTCTCCAATCAATACAATATTTTCTTTGTCCAATTTATATTGGCCATCATTATAAATTTAAAAATAAACTTTTTTTTTTCTTTTTTGACAGATCGGTGGACTGTGCTTCTTCTTCTTCAATTTTGTTCCCAACCATTTTTTGTTCCTTTCCCAATCATCATCATCAATTTAAAGAACACAAATTTAAAACGCATCAATTTAAAGAACAAAAACAATAAAAAAAAAATTTATTGCCAAAATATAACCTAAATAAATAAATAAAAATTCCATCATTCTGGAAATTCTCAAACAAAAACTCAAATCCTCAAAAATTCTCAGACAAAAACTCAAATCTCCATTATTGCCTAAATATAACCTTAATAATTAAAAAAAATAACCATCGTTCAAACACCATCCAATCAATAACCTACATCAATAAAAATAACCTAAATAATTAAAAAAAAAAATTCCAAAAACACCATCCAATAACCATCGTTCATCGCCCATTAAAAAAAAAAAAAAAAAAAAAATCAATCTGGTTTTCTGGTTGGATTGCAATTTTTTTTCTTACACTTTTTTTCTTCATCACCATCCTCATGGAAACCAAAAACATAAGAGATAAATAAAAAATTTAACAAATCAAAACATGAAAAAAAAAAAAAAAACGATTTGGTCGAGATCCTTGGATCTAACCGGATCCTGGTGAACGGAGGAGAGAGAGAGAGGGAGAGAAAAATGAAAGGAGAGATAATTTTTTTATTTTTTTATTTTTTAAATGGAAAAAATATTATTTTATTAAAATATCTCATTTCCTTTATGAATTTACCAATCTACCCTTGAACTAACAGTCAAGTTGAATTTATCCGGGTTTTTCCGGACCGGGTACCCGGGTACCCGGATTCGAAAATCTGGGTATTTCCCGGTCGGGTACCCGGACTGTTAAAACCCGGGTACCCGGCCGGGTCCGGGTATACCCGGCCCGGACCCGGGTTTTTGCCATCGCTACAGTCAACCCATCTATTTTAACAGCTAGATAACGGTAGGGGAGAAAATAACTAATTCTGAAACTAGAAAGGGTAAAACGATGTTGATGCAAACGTCGGGGGAAATTAATAATATCCCTAAAACAATTTAATTAAAGGACTAAAGAGAACAAGATAGGCAGACAAATACTAGAAGGAGAGACATTAACAGGCAGAGTCTTGTAAATTAAGCCAGATTGCAATGCTTAAGAAAACGTGGCCACCTTACACTCTAGAGTCTAGATAATTAAATTATAGGATCGAGTCATGGTTTTCTCCTCTAAATTTTAATTTGTAATAATTTAATAAAACTTAGAAAAAAAAAAATTGAGATGTTCAAGGATAATAATTTTTTAATTAGATTAGTTCCCAAAAAATTTTCAAAACCAAAAACATATAATATTATAAAATCGGTCATATCGTTATTTAACTTTAGTCTCAAATATTTTAAAAACCAATCTAACTATAGAAAAAGGAGAAAATCTTGGGTGGGACGGTCCCATACATGTGGCCGTGGGACCGTTCAATAAGAGTGTGCCACATATTCTCACCACAGTCTCCGATATATATGTGACACGTTCTCATTGGACGGTCCCACGGCCACGTGTATGGGACCGTCCCACCTAAGATTTTCTCTGGAAAAAGATAAGCCTTTCATAGTTATATATCAATGTGATTGTATGATGAAGTCGTATTCGGTTTATGATTTCCGTACAATGTGACCAACGAGGTGTTGATATGTGGATATTTTTGTTGAAATCGTTGTCATTATCATCAAGATTGTCGTTTAGCGTATTGCTGACTCTTCAATCTTTTTCCGTGGAAGCATTTGCCATGTGCTGGCTTTGAATGATTGACACACACCTATCAGATTCCAAAGTACGAGAGAATCTTGTATGTGACTGACATATGGTGAGTCCGTGATATTGTCCAATGAGATTGTACCAAATTAGAATTTTATAATTTAGTTTTATATTTCCAAGATAAATGATACAATCTCATTGGACGGTCTCACAATCTCATCACGTGGCAGTCTCATACAAGATTTTCTCCCAAAGTACATGGTTTCCTTTTAGCGCAGTCATGGGCCATGCATTGTTTGCACCCTCATAGTATATACATGGGCATATCAATTTTTAGTGGAGTTGGCTATGGTACAATCGTTTGTATCATACAAACCAACCAAATGCAATAAAAAAATAATAATAAATAAATGAGAGTGGGTGATAGCCATTAAAAGCAACCGGTTTCAACCGGTTGCTGCAATATATATTTTTATTATATATTATATATATTAATAATATAATTATATATTTTATATTTTAATAAAAAATTATTTTTTATAAAAAAATTAATGGAAAAATACATAAAAATTATATATTATATTATATTAATTAAATAAATAAAACAAAATAAAATTTTTGAAAATTTGAATTTCAAGAACAAGTTCAAGATAGGTTGAACAAGTCAATGTTAAACTTTATGAACAAGTTCAAGGTAGGTTGAACAAGTTTAACGTTCATACGAATGTCAAACTCGTTCCGTGAACAAGTAAACGTAAATCTTCATGAACAAGTTCAACGTAGATTGAACAAATTTAACGTTCTCGTTCTATGAGCAAGTCAACGTTAAAGTTCATGAACAAGTTCAAGGTGACACGTCTAGAAAAAAGATTTTACTCTCAAGTGCAAAAGCGTCGCGGTAATATATAACCCGGTAAGTACGAGGTCGTTCCTCAGGGAAGGAGTTTTAATGTTAATAACCAACAATGATCCCAATAGTTGTCAAGAATTAAAACAATTAAATTGATAAATGATGAACAAATATAATGATGAAATTACTCAAATAAAATATGTATGCTAAGGTTAGAGGTAGAGGTGGCCACGGTTCCGGTAAATCGTCGGTTTTGTCCGTGGTTTAACCGGAACCGGAAGTGCCAAACCAAAACCGGAAACCGGAACCTAAACCACCGGTTTGAAAACCGGTGGTTCCGGTTTCGGTTTGGGTGGCCTACAAACCGGCCAAAACCGGCGGTTTAACCAACGGTTTTGTCCGTGGTTTAAACCGCCGGTTTTATTAAAAAAAAATAACGAATCAGAAGTTGCCACGTAGCACTTTTTTGAATTTTTTTTTTTTGAAAAACCGCCAAAAACCGAAACCGAAACAAAAACCGTACCCAAACCGTCGATTTCGAAACCGAAACCGAAACCGAAACTTCCAAACCGACGGTTTGAAACCGGTGGTTTCGGTTTCGGTTTCGGTTTCGGTTTCGGTTTTAGGTGGCCACCAAACCGAAACGGCCGGTTTCGAACCAAAACCGGACCGAAACCGAACCGTGGCCACCTCTAGTTAGAGGTTCCACTCTTGGTATTTAGAATAAAGGTTTATAAAGATTAGGAATATATCAATTCTTTCTAATTTTATTAAATGGTTATTTTTGAGGTTATATTTTAATTATTGATGAATATATCATTTCTTTTGGGAATGTTTAATCTTTATAGTTTGTAAGTTTAGAAGATTTTCAGAATTATGACCGAGTATCATCTTAATTTGTTGGTATCAGATTTGGGGTGTTTCAGAAAGAGTGGGTGATTATATACAACTACGAATCCAACCCCTCCACCGCTTTCCAAAACCGAATCTAAAAAAGAGTGGTTTATGCTATCGTACGCCTTTTCGAAATCAAGCTTTACCACAAGACCCCTTTGTTTATCTTTCTTCCAAGAATGAATAATTTCATTAGTAATGATAAAGTTGTCCACAATCTGTCTTCCTTTAACAAAGGCCATTTGGGTGTCATCAATAATTGAACCCATGACCCTTTTAAGCGGTTAGCCAAAACCTTTGCTAAGACCTTGTACATCGAACCTATTAGGCTAATAGGTCTACAATCTTTCATGGAAATAGGCTTATCAACTTTCGGTATAAGAGCTACAAATGTTCTATTCAAGTCCTTAATAATAGAGTTGTCATTGTAAAATTCTTTCAAAAACAACATAAAATCCTCTTTGACGTCCCAGGTTTTTTTTTTGGACAAACTTTAGATTCAAACCGTCTAGCCCTGGCTCTTTGTTCCCATCACAACTCATCAAGGCTTTCCAAACTCTTCATCATTGAACTCACTTTCTAAGACATCATTATCAACAGAAGAGATCTGCCCAAGAGCCAGATTATTTAGGCTAGGGTGACTCCACTGAACCTTTCAAAAATAATGTTTGAAGTAGTTAAAAATTTTGTCTCTAATCTGACTCGGCTAAAAATTCCATCTCTAATCTGACTCGGCTCATAATGAGACCTTTTAATTGATCTATGGCAACATCAATATGCATATCTTCATTTTGTACGTTCTTACTAACAGAGTTAACAGCAAATAATATATCATACCAAATAATTATACCTAACAAAAAATCATAATTTTCTATTTCATATGTTGCTAAACAATTTGCTTCACTCTTAGGATCTTCACTTGTTTCCGCTAGTTGAATTAAAGCATCTCTAATTTATGGAGCTTGATATCTTATTGTTTTAACACTTTCTACGCGACTCTCTCATCGTGTTTGTGACAAAGATTTGACAATTAAATTGGGGATATTATTTTGTAGAATTTTCCATTGTTTTGTTGAAGAAGAAAATAATGAATATATACGTTGTAAAGTACCAACAAATGAAATAGCTATAGGACAAGAGTTTGCCATATCACAAAGAACTAAATTAAGATTGTGACAACCGCATGGAGTATAAAATGCTCTATGATTTATATCTAATAGTCTTTTTTGTACACTTTGTTCCTTTCCTTTCATGTTAGACCTATTATCATATCCTTGTCCTCATACATCATTGATATCAAGTTCTAAACTTTTTATTGCACTCGCAAGTTCATTAAAAAGGCCCTTTCTCGATATATCAACTACTTTTAAAAATTCTAAAAAATATTCTTATATTTTTATTGGAATTTTTGAAACATCTACACATATTAGTTTAAATGTCATTTGTTCTTAATGGCTTACATCCGTTATACAATCAAGTATAACAGAAAAATATTTTGCGTCTTTAACTTTTTTAATAATTGAATTTTTAATTTCAAGTGCTAGCATTTGTATCAACTCATTTTGTATATTATGTCCAAGGTAATGATTATGAATTTCACCATTTTGAATTCATCTAACATATTCTTGCATTGTTGGATCAAATTCTGCTATCATTTCAATTAGATTTAAAAAGTTTCTATTATTTTCTTGATAGATTTTCTCATTCTTTCCACGAAAACCCAAATTGTTTTTAGCAAGATTTTTCACCACAGCAATAATCCTTATTAATACTTTTTTCCAATGTTCTCTTTCCTTGTTAATTTTTTCCTGGATATCTTTATCAATTGTTTTATTCTTTTAACAATTTACTTGTAGATCAACCCATGCATTCATATATTAGTTATATGTTCGTTGTTTGTTTCATGAAATTTAATCTTAATGCTAAGATTTTTCCAATCTTTAGTTCCATCACTACCTAGTTGATTTTTGTTAAACTTTGTGTTGAACAATTTACAACAAAAACAATATATAGACTTTATCAAATTCTTTGGAATACACTAACCATCTTCTATCATGTTTTTCTCCATTGGGCAATTTTCTAATATAATGTGCGGCAGAGAAATGCCTACAATTTTCATCTCTTGGGAACATTATATTGTTCTCTCTAATTGGGCCCTTTTCTATTATTAAATCTCTTATCTTTTCATCAATGTTATCCCAATTTCTAGGATCATAGATAATATCAGAGATAACTGTTTCTACATTTGTATTATTTCCCGCTGTATTTTTTTCATGTTCTTCATTAGAGAGTTATCATTTTGTTCAATGTTATCTATCAATTCAGTTGGATTAATTAGTTTGTTCAGCCATTAAATTTTCATTCAAGTATGTATTTTTTTTTTTTTTTTGCTACTTGTGGCAAACTTATCAAGAGCCCCTTTTTACGATTCAACTAATTTTTCTTTTCTTCTCTTCTTTTTTCAGTTTTTCGTATCCGGATTCGTATTTTCTAATAGACATTTCTGATTTCTTATATCTAATATCACTGTATCGCTATATCAGGTTATCAATTATCAAAGCTTTAAAAAAACAAATAAGGTGAAAACTGAAATGTTGATAAAACAATAAAAAAAAAAAATTAAAGTAAGAGTTTGAAACAATAAAACCTGGAACTCTATATAAGGTTGGAATGTTGATGGAAATAACTTCAGGACCCAGGAGATATTGTTACTTGTCAGAGAAATTTGATTGCAACAGCCAACAGCCAACAGCAAGCAGCAAGCAGCCGAGTTTGACAGAAAGAATTAAAGAACTTGACATTTTAATAATATGAGCATTTGAAAGGCGGAAAGGGATGGGTGTCGGTAACGGTAAAGCCAAGCATTGAAGCATGGGGTGTAGAATAATTGTTGACGGAAATAACTTCAGGACCCAGGAGATATTGTTACTTGTCAGAGAAATTTGATTGCAACAGCCAACAGCAAGCAGTCGAGTTTGACAGAAAGAAGTAAAGAACTTGACATTTTAACAATATGAGTATTTGAAAGGCGGAAAGGGATGGGTGTGAAGCATGGAGCATGGCTCTTTATTTCTCTGATTGCAACAGCCAACAGCAAGCAGTCGAGTTTGACAGAAAGAAGTAAAGAACTTGACATTTTAACAATATGAGTATTTGAAAGGCGGAAAGGGATGGGTGTGAAACATGGAGCATGGCTCTTTGGGGGGGGGTTTTGGGACAGAAAGAATTAAAGACATTTTAACAATATTAGCATTTGAAAGGCGGAAAGGGATGGGTAACGGTAAAGCCAAGCATTGAAGCATGGGGTGTAGAATAATTGTTGACGGAAATAACTTCAGGACCCAGGAGATATTGTTACTTGTCAGAGAAATTTGAGTGCAACAGCCAACAGCAAGCAGTCGAGTTTGACAGAAAGAAGTAAAGAACTTCACATTTTAACAATATGAGTATTTGAAAGGCGGAAAGGGATGGGTGTGAAGCATGGCTCATTGAAGTAAAGAACTTGACATTTTAACAATATGAGTATTTGAAAGGCGGAAAGGGATGGGCGTGAAGCATGGCTCATTGTTGTGTGGGGGGGTTGGTGGTTGGTGGTTGGTGGTTGGTGAAATATATATATATATATTATAATAAAAATATGGGGCCTTAATTTTAGAAGGTAGGTTCAGCCGGCCTGGGCTCATTGCAGATAAACCCATTGCAATTTAATTCCTTAATCATAATTTTCCTCCTTTTTGCATTAGAGATATTGTGGAAAAAAGCAGTGTTTCTGTCACTCTCCAGCAGCCACCGGACTCTCCATTTTTGCTGCCTCTGTTGCTCCTCTCTACGTAACCCTTTCCACAGCTTTGAAATTAGCCTTAGTCTCTCTTTTGTAACATCTTCAGACCATCCATCTGTTGTCACCTTCCGCTCCACTTCCATCAATTTTTCTGCAGTTTCCTTTAGAAGACTGTCCTCCGGCCCTTTTCCTGTCACTCACCCACCGTTTCATTCTTTCTTTGGAAGCTTTGGCTTTAGAAAACAGAACAAAGCCTTTAGAACCTCTAACCTCGCAGTCTTTCCAAAGCCTTTATCATAGAGGAATATTATTGCTAAATTAGTTGATTGTTGAGTAGTGTTTGGTCTTTCTATTTGTGCAAGAATAAACTAATCTTGACTTATTTGTTTCCAATCAAATAATTCGCAAAATATAGTAAATAATCAACTGATTCGACTTTATTTCTGAAAAAATATTTCTCAAAAATATTACATTAAATTCTGACAGAGAACAGCTTTAAGATTTACTAATTAAAATCAAATACTATATGTTTGGATATTGACACTTAGGGGCTGTTTGTTTTTTCCTATATAAGTCTTATTGCCTCTTATAACTTAAATTAAGGTGAATAGGTTTGTTTGTTTTTTTCAATTTATAACTTATTTTAAGATATATATGTCTTATTGAAAAAGTAAAAAAATTTGACTTTTCACTTATGAAATAAGTCATAATTAACACCTTCACATATTTCCACAATTAACCTTGTATAATTAATCTATTACCAAACATAACCTTCAATACAAAAAAAAAATTAATAAATAAATAAATTGTAAATGAAAAAAAATAATTTTTTTATATAAAAATAAATATTTGTTAAAAAATGAAAATACATTAAAAAATAAAAATAAATATCTTCAAAGTTAAATGGTTTGTTAAAATAGGGGTAGAATAGTAAAACCAAAACCAATTAATATTTAAGTGGGATACTCTCAAATAAAAAACAAACAAATAAGAGTATCTTAACTATTAAGTGATATTAGTTTACTTACTTAAAATAAGGTCTTTTAATACTTAAGACAAAAAAACAAACACCCCCTTATAAATATGATAAGAACACCTATATTTATAAGTACACAAATATCTAAAATTTTAAATTAAATCATTACATGAGCATCCATCTTAATGTCAATAGTACATTAATTTAAATTAATGTATTCACCTCCAGGAGCGTAGCTTAGCTAGTAGATGGACGAGCTTTGGACTTAGGCAAATAACTCCCAAGCCAGCGGCTCGAATCTTACCAATGGCAAAAAGCTTCAAAAATAAATTAATGTATTCATTTTATACAATTTATTTATAAATTCTCTTAAATTATTAACACACCCAATTTTACAAATAATAAATTATTGAGTTCTCCATGCTCGAAAAGCATCAGATATCTTCTCAACATGTACTGTTATCTTTTTTTTTTTTTTTTTTTTTTTTTTTTTTTTTTTATTTTAAATATTTCTCACTTTTTGTTTATTGATAGAGTTCATAACAAAAAAATAAAAATAAAATAAAAATAAAAATAAAAATGCATACCTCTGTGTGATCAGAGTCCTCTGAAAATTCTTTTTCCATTACTTTGTTATATGATAATCGGAGATTTTGATACTTGGAAAAGAATTATGGTTTAATTAGGGTTTAGTTTTATTTTTATTTTTAATTTTATTTTAATAAAGAGATATGTGTGTAATGAATAAGTGTATATAGTATTTGGATGGACTGTGGGCCGTGCCGACCTTCAACCCAATTTTTAGAACCATTGTCAAGCAAAACCCACCGCACGACCCGACCCAACTCAAAAATTGAAAATAATTTTGTAATTAATTTTTAATTTATTACATAATATAAAATTACTATTTTACCCTAAAAACTTTAAATTATTTAATTTAAAATAGGATTAGGATCATCTACTATGCTGATCTAAAACACTTGAGAATAAGACTTGTATTTAAAAATAATGAAATTGAAATAAATAAATGAAATAAATTACAACCACTGATTATATATGTCAGCAAATTTATATAGGTCATAACAAAGATCAGTTCAGCAGAGGATCCAAATTCTTTAAAATAAGAGTAGAAATGACTTTTCTCATCAATATATTAATAAAAAGTTAAGTCGTGCTCAACACAGTGGCCCAACCCAATCCAACCCATATATCGTGTATTGTTGTGCTGTATCATACGAAAATCATATCCGTCAGTGCCAGCTTGACTCATCTTACACCTCTAATTAATACTTGTTGAATCATTATCTAAGCATACTCGAATATATCCATTTCTAAAAAAAAATAATTTTTTTTTGATCATGATGTCCAAAACTAAATAATAAAATATATACACACAACGACTATGATCTGTTTTATTTTGATGAAACATAGAATTATAGAAGTTTATTCATCAATATGTTTATATGATGAAAGTAAAACAGATCTCAACATGTTGAATGCGTCAACAATTGAGAATTTATATGGAGATGAATATTAATTTCATTGATTATGAGAACAGGTACGGCAACTGTCCACCCAACAAACTATTACATTCATATAGGGTCCATGCCAAAAATACCCTAGGTAGATATATAGAGATTGTAGGGTCCATGCCAAAAATACACACTAATTGCACAAAATTTGAGATCACGATTGTGGAGAACACTTTTGCTCACCCCTTTAAGGGAGATAACCATTACCCCCTTTTAAATGAATAACATGTGTTATAAAGGAGTAAGTTTTTAGACAATTTTACCCCTCCATAGATACATTTCATGTCTATGGAAGGGAGGTAATACTTACCCCAGAAAGGGGGTGGGCAAAAATACACTCATGATTGTGTCATTTCGTTAGTTCTGTTTTCCACAATTGTTTGTTCAAAAAGAGATAAATAATTGTTGACTGTATTGCATCGAAGAGCGTGACCAATCAAGCCTCATTTCTAACCAAACACATCACTATCTCATTTTATGATGCACCATTGCACCTTAATTTTCCTGTCCCCCCTCCCCTTTAGGTTTTTATTAATTAGTCACGTATTTCATTATGATATATCATTTTTGGTAGAGGTTTCCTTCAACATTTATTTTATTTTATTCATTATGATATATCGTTTTTCATTATGATATATCAATTTTTTTTTTCAATTATTTGATTTAACAAAACAACTAGAATAGAAAGGATAAGAAAATCTCACGTCCCACATTGAATAAATAAGAAAAGTGAAGAGTGTCCTAATCTATATAAAAAGGAGGAGAATACAAAGGAAAAAATATCTATTTAGACAAGGGTTATGGACCATGGTTCAATACTCTTCAATGTCATTTCTTTTATAAATAAAATGTTATTTTTTTAATAAATTAAAAAAAAAAAAAAAAAAAAAAAACTATTACATTCATGTAATAGGTAGATCTATAGAGATAGTAGGGTCCATGCCAAAAATACACACTAATTGCATAAAATTTGAGATAATGATTGTGTCATTTTGTTAGTTCTGTTTTCCACAATTGTTTGCTTCAATAAGAGAAAAATAGTTGTTGGCTGTATTATATATATAGTTAGTTTGATACCGTGAACTGAAAAATGAGTGCTTTAATAACTTAAGTTTAAAAGGCACTAAAGTAAGTGATTTCCAAAAATGCCCTTACTTTACACACATTCTCTTACTTCGAATTTTTTTTTTTTTTTTTTTTTAAAAATTTTATTCTTCCATCTTCTTCATAGAGGTATATTTAACAGACCTCCAATGGAGGTTGAACATCATAACACTATTAATGCATCTTTATTGAATAATTAGTTTAGTCACGTTACATAGACGCATTCGCGGTGGTCGAGCCGCCCGGTCAGCTCGCCGGGGGGGGCAGCGCCCCCATAACTTTTTTTTTTTTTTTTTTTTTTCAATTTAGTTTGATTTGTCTATCCGAGTATGGTTGTGGGTATGGTTAGGGTTTTAATTTATGAAAATTTGTGTAGAAGACGATGAAGATCTGGGTTTCTGAGCTTTTTAACGCTTTTTCCGAGACTTTTCATGTGTTCTCCGAGACTTTCCATTTATTCTCCGAGCCTTTTCAACAATCATTTTTTTTTGTTAATTTTGAACCTCCGAGTCTTTTCATGTGTTCTCCAAGCCTTTTCAACAATCATTTTTTTTTTGGGGTTAATTTTGAACCTCCGAGCCTTTTTATGTGTTCTCCGAGCCTTTTCATTTGTTCTTCGAGCCTTTTCAATTGTTCTCCGAGCCTTTTAATTTGTTTTCCGAGCCTTTTCAACAATTTTTTTTTTTTTTTTCACACAATCAGTTTAAGGTATACAAAAGAGGGTTTTAAATTGAAAAAAAAAAAAAAAAAAAGCAACTAACAAGAGGGTTTGTATCTCATATGCAACTAACAAAGGCTCGGACATAAAAAAAAAGTCGCTATTGTGTTTGGTTGTGGTCGTCGACAACGACGTACGCGTGTTCATGGTCCACTGTCGTCCATTGATGAAGGATTTTGAAAGAAAATAAATATATAAAAAAAAAAACCAAAATGATGAAGAAGGTTACTGTGGGGGGCATTTTTATCCGTTCACCATAATATGTGTTTTTTAAACTTAAGTTATTAAAGTGATGATTTTCTTACAAAACCTGGTCCAAATAGTGACAAAAATTTTTAAGCCCGAACTTAGTTGATCATAAAACCCGAAAAATTAAATTTATAGATAAGATTTAAATAATAATATTGAGTTGGAATAAAAAAAAATTGGGTAGCCGACACCATATCATTATTATAATAAACATATTTAAAGAGAATGATGAGAAATCATAAGGAAAAGGAAATGGACCATGAAAAAAGCAATTAAAGAAATTCAACTTTTTATTAAATTGAAAATTTGTAGTAACAAAACAACCAACACCAGAGTCCAGAGTCCAGAGACCACCAACTTATTATTTCTTCATATATATTTGATGACTATATTAAAACCTCAATATTTAACTTTGAAGAAAGGAGGCAACTAGGCAAGTAGAACTGTAGAAGATGATGAGATGAGATGAAATTGACCATGCACGATGCACCACCATTTACATAATTACATGATTGTATAACCTTGTGAATTGTCTTCATTGAAGTATTACTCACTGCAACGACTTCCATAGTTGCCTCTATGTCCACCGCAGCCGCAACTGCAATACACTGGCCTTCCACAATAACATGGATTATAACATGGTTTTGGTACGTCAAAAAAATTGAAGACTATAGTAGTCTTGTTGTCTATCTGCACTTCAGGAGCGGTGGCGATAGCGGTAGCGGTAGCGGTGGCGTTGGCGTTGGCGTTGGCGCCGGCAGTGGGGGTGGTGGGGGTCTCCTTGGGGGGTTGTGGTTGTGGTTCGATCACGATCTCTATACACTTGATGATTCCTCTACCTTTGCAACATATCTTGTCCCTGATCTTCTCCGGACTGCAACACACCACTTTGATCCGCACTGTGTTGTTCTTCTCATCATACACCTGGTCTTGTATTTCTTTTGTTTTGTTCACAAAAACACCAAAGACGTACAAATCTTAATTCAAAATTCACTCCATTTTCAATGCTTCCTCATAATTCGAAACGTTAATGAAAAAACAAACATAGACTTACGAGGGAATTTACAAAGGATTTTCTTCACTTTCTTGTAGCTCTTTGAGCACTCAAGGTCATGAACCTTCAGCAACATTTCTGTAACCTTTTTATGTAATAAAAAAAAAAATGTCATTTAAGATACATAAAACAGAATCAAATGGGCAATTAAGGAAAAAAATACAAAAAAGAAAGTAGGATTCTCAAACCTTTTCTGCCATAGCTGTGTCTTTAGCTAGAGATCAGATGAGATCTACTACCTCACTCCAAAAGTGAGACGGATGATTGTTATTAAAACAATTTCATTAAAGGACTAAAAAGGAGAAAATCTTGCTTGCACCCTAACCAATGGGTGCTTGCCATGTGGCATAAAGAACTATTCTTATCACATAGCATGCACCCTAATCAATGAGTGCATTGCACCATGTGCATACAAGATTCTCTCATAAATGTCTATTTAGTATGACTCTTCAATCTTTTTCCATGTAAGCATTTGCATGTGCTGGCTTTGAATGATTGACACACCTCTTATAGCATCTCCGATGCTGTGCCAAATAATTCTGTCAATGCTAAAATTTAGCATAGGGTGTAAAAATTCTCTTCCAATACAGTGCTAAATGATGTGCCAAATTTGGTATATGCCAAATTTGACACAACAATAAATGCTCTTTCTTTAATTACAAAAATACCATTATATATATATTTTAAATGAAATAATGAATGCATTAATGAAATTTTGCATTGGAACATTAAAAGAAATAATAAATGTATTTATGGTAAGTGTTTACTTTTATAATTTTAATTAATAAAATAATAAAAATAGCATTTTAAATATGATTATGCATTGGAGCACAATGCTAAATTGATGTGACAAATATAACATTTTACATTTTTTTATGTCAAATTTAGCATTGGCATTGGTATATGCATTGGGGATGATCTTACATTCCAAATTAGGAGAAAATCTTCTATGGGTTCGTCTCATATCTGATATTGGTGACACGGACCCTATAAAAGAGTGACATCTTTCATAATTATAAAAACTTAAATTTATTTTTCTTTCACCAATAACACAGTAACAAGTGGCAAAGTAATTAAATCAAAAGTTTTACATTTCTTCTCTCCCCGCTTATTCATGCCTTCTCACCGAATCAAAGTCCTTTTTTTTCCCAGACCGCTTGTCTTCCTCAAAGTCCCAAATTTTCCCTTTTATTTTTCCAAACAGTTCCTCTTCCTCACAGACATTCATTTCTCAAATTCTTTTTAACTTCTCTTTCATCTTATTTTTCTCTTTATTTTACAAATAATATATACTTTGATTTCTTCTTATTTTTCTCTTTGTTTCTTCCCTCCCTACACACGCCACAAGTCCACAACATCACTTTCCCAAATCAATTTTTTTTTTTTTTTTTCCAGTTTTTGATATTCATTTTCTTTTCAAATTCTTGTCTAAGTTATTATATTTACAGTTTTTTTTTTTTTTTCTTTTTCTTTTTCTTTTTCCTCCTGCTCTTACATCTCAACTTCATGTAATCATGAAAAAAAGAAAAATACATATAATTACATGGTTTTCTTCAAGCGCAATCATGGGCCATGCATTGTTTGCACCCTCCCATGCCGGGTTCGACTTTTATACGGGAAAAAAACACCCTTTATTATGCAGGGATTTTGAGGAAGAAATTTCATCAATTGGATGAAATAGAATTTGATCCAACGGTTTATATAAAATATTTAATAAAATTATGATATATATATTTATTTATGTTATTGTATTGTGTGGGTAGTTAATATGCTAGGTGGATGATGTGTGTGCCATGTTTCCATGTTGGTCATACAAGTTACTAAGTGGGAGGACACCAAGACCAAGTCAGGTCACAAATAAGTTAGTGTGTGTATGGGTTCCTTTTATTTTGGAGCATTATCATTAGTGGATGTCAATTGTTGTTTTTCGCCGATAAACAACACATAAGTCCAGCACATGACTTTATCACAAATGGGAATGTCAATTTATCACAACGGCAAAATCGTGTTTTTTTTTTCACGTTTTTGGTCTGTTAACATTTGCTTGTAAACATCAACTGCTTCACGATACACATGGTTATGCGTATACGCCCTGATCAGTGCATTGTACAATAACAAATTTAGCTGGTTTACTTTTTTGAAAAGCAAGCTTGCGTACTCCAAATCTCCTTTGTTATCACACACGTCCACCATTTTTGTCACCAAGAAGTTGCTCTGTGAGAGTGAGAACTTGACAATCTGGGTATGAATTTTCTTCAACTCTTTCACGTTTATACAGTTCTGCAACAAAGGTACAAAAAGATCTTCCAGTTCTTTGATACTCAACATACCGTTTCTCATTAAAAATCAATGAACCGAGTGCCGTTTTCAGTGTTAAGTGAACTGCAGAGGTTGGCTGACTTATTGAGGTACTGTTCGAAGAATTTGTTACTTGGCAGTGGAGTACAAGTCCATGGAGCTGTTTTAAAAATGGGGTTTGCTCTGGATTTGATGTTGAGCAATGACCTTATAGGTATGTATTCAAAATGTGGTCAAATGAACAATGCTCGCGTTGTGTTCAATAAAATGCCAGACCGAAATGTGGTTTCGTGGACATCACTTATGTGCGGGTTTTTACA
Source organism: Acer campestre (assembly GCA_954870605.1). Classification (NCBI taxonomy): domain Eukaryota; kingdom Viridiplantae; phylum Streptophyta; class Magnoliopsida; order Sapindales; family Sapindaceae; genus Acer; species Acer campestre. Next base: position 56,159,028 of record OX940800.1, on the reverse strand, counting down.
AAACGGTAATGCCAAGGCGTCGTTGTCTTTGTTTTCTCAAATGGGTTCTTCAAGTGTTAAACCAAACGAATTCACTTTTTCGACCAATATCAAAGCGAGTGGGGTTTTGAGTTGTATAGAAACTGGGATGCAGATTCAGGGTATGTGTGTGAAAACTGGATTTGAAAGGAATCCTGTGGTGGGAAATTCTGTTGTTGAAATTCTGTTATCTTCGAGCTTGTTTGGTTGGGCTTTTGAAAAACCTCTATTGCTAAAAGATCTACTTGTAATAGATCTATTAGAAATAGAGCTTTTGAAAAAAAAAATCATAGATGTTTGATTGGTAAACTTTTTTTAAAAAAATGTCTATTTGGAGAAGCACCTCCTCATGAGCTTTTGCCCAGTAAAGGTTTAAAGTCTACTAGCCTTTACTCAATTTAAAATAGACAATCTCAAAAGCCCAACCAAACAACTCTAAAAAACTCAAATAGACGTTGATAGACCTTTTGAGCCAGTAGAAAGCTCAACCAAACAAGCACGAAGCTGAGCGAATGTTCAGCACAATGAATGTTATAAATCTTATAACTTGGAATGCAATGATATCGGGTTATACGCAAGCTGGATATAGTGAGAAAGGTTTGCTTTTGTTTCAAAAAATGCAAGAACACGGGGAAATTCCTGATAAATTCACGTTTACAAGCACGTTAAAGGCTTGTAGTACTCTCGGTTCGAGTTGGGGAGGTACCCAAATTCATGGTTTCTTAATCACTAGTGGATTTCCATGTTCCGTTAAATCAACTGTTGCAGGTGCTCTTGTTGATTTTTATGTGAAATGTGGGTGCTTATTGGAAGCTAGAAGAGTGTTTGATTCAATAGAACAGAAGAATGTAATATGTTGGAGTGCATTGATTCTTGGTTATGCCCAAGAAGAGAACTTAGCAGAGGCCATGGACTTTTTTAATAAACTGAGGGAGAGTGGCGTTCAAGTAGATGGGTTTGTACTATCCAGCATGACGGGTGTCTTTGCCGATTTTGCTCTTGTGGAGCAAGGGAAGCAAATACATGCATATGCCATCAAAATCCCATCTGGTTTAGACATATCAGTTTCAAATTCAATCGTGGATATGTATCTCAAGTGTGGACTAATAGACGAGGCAGAAAAACTTTTCAGTGAAATGCCAGCAAGGAATGTGGTTTCTTGGACAGTCATGATCACCGGCTATGGAAAGCATGGTCTTGGCAAAGAAGCAGTTGGTTTCTTCAACAAGATGCAATTAGATAACATTGAGCCTGATGAGGTGACCCACTTGGCTGTACTCACAGCCTGTAGCCATTCCGGGCTCATTGAGGAGAGTCAAGAATACTTTTCGAGATTGTGTCAAGACCCCCGAATGAGACCTAGTAGAACATTACCCTTGCATGGTCGACTCTCTAGGCTGAGCTGGACGCCTAAAAGAAGCTAATAATCTCATCGAAAACATGCCTGTAAAACCAAATATAGGGATATGGCAGATATTGCTTAGTGCTTGTAGGGTACATGAAGACTTAGAAATGGGAAGAGAAGTTGGTGAAATTCTCTTAAGAATGGATGGTGATAATCCAGTGAACTATGTAATGATGTCAAAAATACACGCTGACGCCGGGTACTGGGACGAGTGTGAGAGATTACGAAGAATGGTGAAAACCAAGGGGTTGAAGAAAGTGGCAGGGCGGAGCTGGGTAGAGGTCGACAAGGAAGTCCACTTCTTCTACGGTGGAGATGACACACACCCACTTACAGATAAAATACATGAAGTTTTGAAGGAAGTAGAGAGGAGGATGAAGGAAGAATTGGGTTATGTTTGCATTGTGTGACGTGGAAGAGGAATCGAAGGAGGAAAGCTTGAGAGTTCACAGCGAGAAGTTGGCAATTGGGTTGGCATTGGTGTGTGGTGGCTTGGAAGAGCAGGAGGGAAAGGTGATCAGGGTTTTCAAGAACTTGAGAGTTAGGGTTTTCAAGAACTTGAGAGTTTGTGGGGATTGTCATGAATTCATTAAAGGTTTGTCAAAGATTTTGAAGGTGGTATTTGTGGTGAGAGATGCTACTGTGTTCATGTGGAGATTATTGGTGATGCTGCTCTGTGAGCTGCCTCTTTTTCTGTAAGTATGAAAATAACTATTTTCGTCAAAAAAAAAGTTGTTGTTAGTGGAGATCAAATTGCTCCCTGGTTTTTTTTTTTTTTTTTTTTTTTTTTTGTCATTTTGAATTCTAAGGGTTGTTGTGCTTGTCAGGATTATATACCAACAGTGTTTGATAACTTCAGTGCAAATGTGGTAGTTGAAGGCATTACTGTCAACTTGGGTCTCTAGGACACAGCCGGTATGATCAACTCTTGACTCATTTTTAGCTTCATGTTGTTCACTGATAATACCTAATATAATCTTCTTATATAGGTAACTATTTACTCAATTTTGGCAATTCAATTTCCTCATATATCTGTTGCAAGAGGATTACAATAGATGAAGGCCCTTGATCTACAGAGGACCAGATGTTTTTGTCTTAGCTTTCTCATTAGTTAGTCAAGCAAGCTACGAGAACGTTTTTAAAAAGGTTCATTAACCTGGAATTTGCTTCTTTAAGCAATATAATTGATTGTATGCTTGTATTGCAATTTTCTAAAGCATGATTTACCTGTCCAGTGGATCCCTGAACTTCAGCATTACTCTTCTGGAGTACCAGTTGTATTGGTCGGAACCAAATTGGGTAAGTTGACAAGCACAAAATCATTAATGTTTCATCTTGTTAGTCCTAAGTCGCTTCTTGTAAGTGGTCATTTTGGGTCACCGAACGATATCAAATACGTCTTAAAAAATGGGGTATCCTAAATTCCATCTAACTTTAGGAATAAGTGGTTATCACACTGCATGATCTCAAGTTTATTTTCTTGTAAATAGATATTATCCTCACGAACATGTAGATCTTCGTGAGGATAAGCATTATATGGTTGATCATCCAGGACTGGAGCCTGTGACCACTGCACAAGTGTGTCTTTACTCATTTGTTACTTTATTCCCAATGCAGTGTTTCTAAAGTCTAAATAGCAATATTTCTTATATAAATGCAGGGAGAGGAACTCTGTTAACAGATTGGTGCTGTGTTTTTGTTAATAGGATTTAGTTTTATGTTCTGTGTTTTTATTCATTTTAGACCCATCTATCTGCATTTTGGAATAATCTATCTGTGATAATGTATGCCATCACCATTTCTGGTTGAACTAGGAATTAATGTGTATTGTTTATATTTTAAGCTCCAATTTTTGTTTGTTTGATGTGATTCTTCTCCATTTGGAGTTTTTTTTAAGCAATACTGATAATGTGACCATTTGGTATTTTTTTTAATGCATCATCTTGTGAGGTTTTGGCCAATTATCTTTAGATTATTACACATCTTTATGATGATCTTAAAGTGGACCATTGCTACTGCTTAATGTGTCATGTTGCTGTTTTTCTGCCAATTTTGTGGCATGCATATCGGTGTTAACATGATATTTAACTTGCAAGTTGCCATTTGACATGAAGAATTCTAAATGCAGTACTTGATGAATTCCTAATGTTTCTGATCTTTAAGAATATCAAGGCCTGTTTGGTTTCCAAATAGAATGTGTGGTCTAGTTTTCTTTATGCTTTGAGATGTGGTGTTTGTTTCATTGTGCAGTGTCCTTTAGTCAACTCTAATTTTTTTTTATTTATGTTGCACATTGAATTCGATGTTATGCTGCTTTATGGTTATTTCATTGTGTTTTAATTTGTAAGAGTGGTTTAATTTAATGACTTTTGATTGTCTTGTAATGGTTTCGAATTTTGATTTCGAATGTTACGTATTTCTGGTACATTTAGGTGTATTTAAGTCTATATTTATGTTTCCGGTTAAAGAATTTGTTGTGTTAATTTTGATTTTGAAGTTAAGAAGGCACTAACATAATCCTAATGAAACTGACCATCAGTTGCAATTAACAAGGTTGTCAGATTTATAACTTTTTTTGAATGTTCGTATTTTTGAGGTTTTATGGTTTATACCAGTGTATCTGTTCAATTATGCAATTTTTGGGTTTGCAAATTGAAAGATATACACACATCGGTTGCAGACATGTGCAACTGTTGTGGGTTCTTACAATTTATTAGACTTGTGTGATTGTCCTTGTTGATCTTGTTGATAAAATTTCTCTGTGTTTCTTTTATAAAAAAATAAAAATAAAATAAAAAAGAAAAAGAAAGTTTTGATGTATTCTGTTGGTGATGGGGTTCTGATAATGGTTTATGAAACTATGTTAGGAGTGTTTTGATGGTTCATCTTTGTAATCTAACTATCAAAGAGGGCTTCTTGGGGACATGTTTGTCACTCATTTGTGTTAAGGGGTGGGAGGGATTGGTTTCATCTTCTTGAATTTTGTAATATCTTCCAAGATGATGACCTTTTTCCTTTCATTTAATTCATTTGGTCTGGACCAACTAGTTTTTATCATTTGTCATTTTTTCTTTCATTTGATCTTTTTCCTTTAGTTTATTTCGTTTGATCTCAATTTATTTTTCAAGTTGACATACCTAAACTCAACTACTTGCTTATGATTGCTTGTGCTATAGGAATTGTGACCTTCAGGACTACTGAAAAGATTGGCAATGCCTGGTAAGCTTGAGAGTACAAATTCGTTATATCCAATTTGAAGCACACTGCTTTTGGCTAGAAAATTTAAAATTTCTCTTTGGATGAAAAATAAAAGACATTGAAAATCTTTTTTTGTTTTATTATTTAATAGTTATAATCTGAAAGATACTGTTATTTCTATCATCATTTTAGATCTGAAAATATTTTTGCTGATATCATTTACTTGCCTGGTTATTGGGTTACTCTTAATTAAATTTGTTAGGAAATGTCTACGGAAGTAGCCAAGGTCTTCGGTTGAAGTTACAAAGTCCATACAACAAATTGATTTAGTGAAGTTGCAAAAATTCACATAAGAAAGCCAGAGGAGAAACCGTCTAGAAATCTGATAGATATGCTGTGATAGGTAGAAACAACTGTTCAAAACACAGTGTACTGGGAAATAAATAAGATATCAAGTCTTATTTGTGGTGGACGAAGCTTCTTGATGTTATAGCACTTTGAAACTTGTAAATTAGTTCTAGTTTGAAACTTGTAAATTCCTTCTCAAAGGAATAATAATACATGATCCGTTTCTTTTTTCAGTTGTGTGAATAATCAGGTATTTCCAAGTTTGTTGATGGTATTATAGTTTAGTAGTTTTTTTTTTTTTTTATCCTTTAGAAGGGCATAGATGTAAAAGTATTTATATTCAGATATTTATAACTTAAAAAAAAAAACAACTTATTACTTATATTCAGTTTTCAATGAAAAAAAACAAACATGTTTTTCAGTTTTCAATTTCAGTCACTATTCAGTCTTCAGTAACATTCAGCACTGTTCAGTTTTCAGACAAACAATCAAACGGGACCTTAATGTGTGCAAATATGTAGAGACAACAATGCTAGAGAGAAAAACCTATAACAGAGAGTGATTGTGAGTTTGAAGGATTGAGACCTAGAGAGAGAGAGAAGGCTTGTGGGATAGAGGTAATCTCTTGTACTTGTCATTCTCATTATCTAGTGAAATCGGTGGACGTAGCCAATTTGGTCAACCATGTAAAAACTTGCTTGTGTTGTGTTGTGGTTTTTTACTTGCTCTTGTTGATTGTGTTTCCTAGTTGCTTGTATTACTTTTGTGTTTTTATTAGTCCATTCAAATAAGGTCTTGGAAGGAGTTTGTGGTAGTTATAGTTTAGGTTTTGCCTACAAAGTGTTCGACAAAATTATTAAGTGAACTCAAGAGGGGTGTTGTCACACCGCTTACATCTAGAAACCGTTTTTATTTGTTTTAACTTTTAACTGGCCATTATACATCAAGTACAAAGTATTTGATTATTGAAAAGAGAATGGACATGGAATACACTTCAAATTGATAAAAAAGTTGATGTGACTCGACGTTAAGCTCATTACACACCCGCGTTTAGTTCGTGGGGTTCAAGTATAAAAGAAACACACTTCAATCATAATTTATATCTCGAAAGTCAAGAGTATACTGTATTCATTACTAAATTAAATTAACATGATATGTACCATGGGTCCATAGGCATAGGCTTATCTTCAGTTGGGCCAGAATCCATCTCTTTTATTTATTTATTTTATTTTATATTACCATCTCTTTTATTACTTTCTCAAAGTGACATTACTTGCCAATTGCCATGCCAAATTCATTTTCCACTTAATTAACCGAAATATATATATATATATATTTTTTTTGTTGGTAATATTGGACATTTGTTTTTCTCAAATAAAATCAAAATTAAAAAAGGAAAAAAAAAAAAGACAGGATACAAAAGATTTTTGAATTCCAAAATCTTTTCATATAAAATAATGCAATTTTTTGACATTCACGAAAGCAATTTTTTTTTTTTTGTTGGTAATATTGGACATTTGTTTTTGTCAAATAAAATCAAAGCTTAAAAAAAAAAAAAAAAATTGGAGATAGGATACAAAAGATTTTTGAATTCCAAAATCTTTTCATATAAAGTAATGTTAGATATTCACATTTGTATTCCAACATATGATATGACGATTGACAATTTTTTAATTTATTTAAAAAGAGTGACAATTTACAAATGGTGACTTACTAATAGTCTGATACTAATGATAATTAATTTCACTTGCTAGTTGCGACGTGTTATGTGAGTACAGTTATCAAATCAAAGATTTGGATGAATTTGAAATACAAAAGTGAATTGTTAATTATTCTTTCATAAATGAAAATTGCTTTCTGATTATAGATTACAGCTCAATTCAACTTAATTTTTTAACTGTTTGCTTTTGATACACAATCTTGATTATGCATAGTAAGTGATCATATGGTTCATATAATTAAGTATTATAATCTCTCTCTCTCTCTTTTTCCATATATCTATACTTTTTCAATAAACACAACAATCAAATAGGAATGATGAAACATTCCTAACACTTTTGGGGGCAAATGAGTGTATAAAAGTAGAGAATTTGTCTAAAAAAACAAAAAAAGACTTGGAGAGAGTGGGTTCATTTAGGCAAGATCAATTGACAATAATCATCGACCGATATAAGACTTGATGGGCCGAGAATTACATGGCTTGTTTGGTATTACGGCCTTATGGGCCTGTTTATTTAAGACTCGAGTTAAAAAAATATCTAGCCTATTTTATTTTCAGGAATAAATTTAAAATCTTATCTTATGGGTGATGGGCATATTTTATATCATATTTATAACTCTTAATTTGGATTCTTAATTTATTTATTTTCATTTAATTAGAGTTATTTTTGTGTTTTAAGGTGAAATTGCATGGAATCCGAAAAATAATCAATTTTAGGCAATGAGGCACATATAAGATAAAGTAAAGTCACGTGAGCTTATTCCAAGAAATTGAATATTTAAAGACCCAAGCCCAAGTAAAGCCCAAGTCTCATCAGCCAAATTCAAGTCCAAGAAAATCTAAGGCAAGCCGTGAGCCCATCTAGAGAAAACGTGGGCTACAATTGGACCACAAATTTTACTATTGCTTTCCTATTGATTTCCTATTGCTTTCAAGTGACCGACTTGAAGAGATACAAAAGCATCCATTGCGCAGCAGGTGGTACTTGGTAGTTCGTGGGAGGCGTGGAGCTGTGTAGTTTTGGTCCGCGAAGATGGATTTCAAAGGCCAAGCTTCAATGCGATGAAACCCTATGTTATAGAATAATTTTTAGATATTTTTATTAATTCCCAAATATTGTTCTTCAATGTTTATGGTTTTCGCTTCTATTGATTTTTAAATATAAAACTTATGCAAAACAAAATGTACTAAAATGTTTATGGTTATGGGATGTTTTAGGTTGTAAGTTGATTTGTAGTGTCTAGTGACTATAATTAAGGTTAAACTTGGTATAATAATAATAAATAAATAAAAAGTGTAAAAAGATATTTTTGGATTGCAAATAGCATTTCTCATTTTTTTTTGGGAAGAATTGTACATAACTCCCTGACTTTTGATTAAATACCAAATCAAACCCTTTAGTTTGAACAATCAACAAAAAAACCCCTACTATTAGTTAACAGTTAGTTGACTGTTAATTGACTTTATATATGTATATATATATATATATCAAATATTAAAATTTAAATCCTTTATTATAACATAATTTAAAAAAGGAAAATATAATAAAAATATATACTAATAATAATGAAATCAATTTCATACAAAAATATTTTTTATATTTTAAAATAAATTTTTGTTTCAATTTTATAATGATTTTATTGCTTTGTTATATTTTTATATTCTTAATTTCATTAAAATAATTTTTTATTTTCTAGCATATTTTTAGTATATTTTTTCATTATTATTTTAGTTTAATTATAGAAACAACCACTTAAATAATTATATTCCATTAGATTTAATTAAAGTCAACTAATGGTAAGGGGTTTTTGCTAATTGTTTAAAATAGAGGGTTTGGTTTGACATTTGATCAAAAGTTAGGGGTCATTTACAATTCCCTCCCCCCTCCATTTTTTTTGTAAAAGTGTCCCTAAATGACTTAATTGCCCTTAATGAAATCATACGATACAATCGGGAAAAAACCCAAAACCCAAAAGTAGCCTTCGCCCTAACACGAAATCCCACCCAACTTGATAAGTCACCTTCGCCGCCGCCTTCCGCTCGTCAACAGCCAGAAACCATCGCGCCGCACCGCCGGCTTGGTTGTCAGGCCACACCCTTGCACGGCCGAGGTGACTTGGGCTTTTACTTTCCCAACAGCTCATTGGTAGCCTGGTAAGATTCCTCTGCTGCCTTTAGACATTTGTAATTTGCAGCTATTCCACTTCAAGAACATTTATTAGTACATGCTCACCACAAGAACTAAAAGGTTTTGTGAGGATGATCACTAAATTTCTATCTCGTAATGATAACATCTGCTTCCTAGTTGTGTTTATGGGTTTGTGTGTTATTGTGTATGTTTATAAAGGATTCATCTGGTAGGCATTTGTTATATTACCTGTTACCACAACTAATTAATACTTCGGAACATACGTTGGTAAGACAAATTATTTATGCATTTCTATTTGAACCACCTCTTGGTGTTGATCGAATGTGTTCTGTGATCTTCAACCTGAACACATTTCAATGGGGTATGGATCAATTACAGATTTACAGCGCATGCATTAATGAGTTTAGAGGCTCAGTTATGGTCTTCGAATATGACCTCTAGACTTTCTATTATTCATAATTGGTATGTGGATTGAGTTATCTTACCAAATGGAGTGTTTAATATAGTTATTTGTTTGAATTGCTGCTGCTAATGAAAAAGGTTTCATTATAATTTGCAGATTCTTAAAACTTGATATTTATTATCATATTCATGTGTCATTCATACATACTCGTTGCATTTCTAATTTGTTGCTTCTACTGGCTTCCTAGTTGTGTTTGTGGGTGGCCCGATAAGCACAACTTTTGTTCTTCGGCTCAACCCCTACTCTTAATATAATCTTTGTTATAATGTTATTAAAGGCGCATCTAGATTCTAGATGCCTTTCATTAGAGCTCTTTTTTTTTTTTTTTTTTTATTAGAAAAAAAAAAGAAAAAAAAGAAAAAACAGATTTAAAAAAAAAACTTCTTTACATGGTTTTATGTGGATCGATGTAAAATTTACTCAATAAAACAAGAAATTAAAATTTGTTCTGGGGCGCTGCAAATTTACCCTTAAAATCATGTCAATTGTCAAGTGTCAACCTAAACCCGTAAGATAAACTAGAGCACAACTCGTTTATTAAATAGAATAATCAAGTTGACATGATTATTAATTACACGACATGATTAAGTTTAACCCAAACTTCTTAATTTGATTTTTGTTCGTGTCTAGTTATTGGCAAATCATAACGTAAATTGTCAGCTAGGAAGCACGGATACTTCATTTGGTGGAGGTAACTTGTATCGAACTCGTATCCGGTTCCGATACTTCCCGGATACTTCAGGATACGTATCCGATACACCAAATGACGTATCCGTTGACTTTTTCACAAGTTTGACTGGAGGATACTTAGATGATACTTGAGGGATACTTCGAGGATACTTGGGGGATACTTCGAAGATACGTTTGGGGCAATATTATAATTATTTTAGTGTAAAATGGGGTTAAATTATAATTTCAAAATTTTAGGGGTTAAAATGAAACTGTAAAGAAATTTTGGCTTAAATTCCATTGACATGGAGAATAACATGATACTTAAGATTACAAACATTTCACTTGATGAACCAGAGTTAGTTGCCGAATTATTTAGATCCTTTAACAACATGAATAATGATAATGAAGTTAATTAGGAATTTAGTAGCTATTTTATGAGTTTATTTTATGTATTATTTGGATTTTGTAATATACTATAACTTATGTGATGTATGTTTTATTTGGATTTTCAATTTTGTAATATGTTATGACTTAATTTGGATATTGTAATATGTTAAATTGTTATGGCTTAGGTTGTTATGTGACATGTTTTATTTGGATGATTGGATATGAATATGTTTTGATTTTTAAATGAATTATCAAATATCATTTTATATATTCTTATTTTTAAAAAATATAAATATATATTATTTTAATTGACGTATCCTGCCATATCCGTATCCTAGTTTTTAGAGATTTACCGTATCCCCGTATCGTGCCGTATCCGTATCCCATATCCGTATCCGTGTCCGTGCTTCCTTGATTGTCAGCCTTTTACTTGAGTTATTAATTCTTTCAAGCTAAGTGACTCTAAAGCTCTACGTAATTTATTTATTTTTTCCTTTCTCTTCCTTGGTAGAATTTCTTTCTTCTGATTTTTTAGATAAGGATCAAACTTGAAATTGGATGACTACAATAAGTCATCATTTGTTTTGTTCAATAAAAAGTTAATTGAAAACTTTGGTAGTTGCTGAAATCTGATTCAGGTGAAATTACTATTGAATGCATTGCATCATTGGATATTTCTGATGCTCTCTCTCTCTCTCTCTCTCTCTCTCTCTCTCTCTCTCTCTCTCTATTCGAAAGAGTATTATGGCGGGGATGATGTTTCCATTAATTCTCATTTTAACTTGTGTCTCTCTCTCTCTTCAATAATTTAATATAATCTAAGAAATCTTCTCTTGTTAGACCGGTTCTGAGAAAGAATTTCAACATCAAAGTTACACAATGTTAGTTTTGTAAAGTTACAGAATACATAATTTCGATCATGAAATTTTTTTAGCAACGATCTTATAAGAGAATCATTATATAATCTATTAATTAAGTAAGAAATACCACTAATATCAAGGTACATGCACCAGTTGATTAGTTTAGTGATATTATCATAATCACTTGTAGTTTGTCATATTCCACGTTTTCTTCCTAATGGCCAAAATTCCCCCTAGTTTGCCATATTACCCCATTATACCTGCTGTTAAAAATAATAATAAAAATTCTAAAATGCCCTCTACCATTAAATATTATGTTAAAAACCTCGCACATCCACTTATAGCAAAGTGACTGAGTACTTTCCCTTTACTCTAGTGATAGAGATTCAAATCTCACATTTGCCTATTAAATCCAAAATGTGGAGAAAGATCAATTCCAATAAAATATTTTTACTATTAATTTAATATTTTTTAACGTCAAATATAGAAGGCCTCGTTTTAAAATTTTGCCTAAGGTCCCATATACTCTCGACTCTCGAGATCCATTCTCCTCCATTGAAAGGAGATCGATGTTGGTAGTGGTGGTGTGCTTGTGGGGTAGAGTTTAGTGATTGATGTTGAATGTAGATGACGATGGATGAATGAATGATTTTTGGTGTTGAATCTGATGATGATTCTATACTTGATGGATGGTTTTTGGTGATTGATGTTGAATGTAAATGTTTTTTTTTTTTCTTTTCAATTTTGCTTTGATTCTGTCCATTTGTCAATTTGATGATTGTGATTCTGATGATGATGGCTTTTCTTGTTGTGCTACGGTTGTTGCTGTTGTTGTTTTTTTTTTTTTTTTCCTAATTTCAGTGTTTTAAAATTAAATAAAAAGAAAAGGATCTCCATCGTCTTTCAATTTTGATTTTTGTCTTACAATGTTTTTTTTATATATATATTTTTTATTTTCTGTTTTTTAAATATTTTTTTTTTCATATTTGGATAATTTCATTATTATTTTATAAATATCTTGAGGGTAGAACAGTCATTTTCTGGTTATATTTAAGGTTAAAACAGTCTTTTTTGTTAAAAATCTTGATAGAAATTAATGGCATGGGATAATGAGTAATATGACAAACTGGGGGTATTTTGACCATTAATGAAACTAGAAGGGAAAAATGGGAAAATTGGAAAACTACATGGGAGAGTTTGATAATATCCCATTAATTTATGTTTCATTGTCCTTGAGTGGCAGACTGGAACTTTGTTAGAGTACGTTTGGGAGAGCTTCTCAAGTAGATCTTTTTGCAGTAGATCTTTTATAAGTAGATCTTTTAGAGGTAGAGTTTTTAAATAAAAGTCGTTGGTCGTTTGGTTGTCAATTAAAAAAGAGTTTTTTTAATGAGAGAATTACCAAAATACTCTAGCAAATATTAAATTATAGGGTTATATTGGAGATTTTAATGTTTTTAAAAAAAGCTCAAAAAGTCTACTTGGAAAAGCCTAAAATTTGAGCTTCTCCAAGTAGACGTAAAACAGCTTTTTTAATCGTCGAAAGCTCTACTGGAGTGTCAACCAAACGACACAAAAAAATTTGAAAAGAGCTTTTTTAATTAAAAAAGCTCTTTTAGCCAGTAGACAAGCTCCCCCAAACGGACACTTAATCGGCTTGTTTTGGTTTAATTTTTTTTATTTTTTTATTTTTTGTTTGACGGATGAATTTGTTACATTGTATTAAATTAATCCAAAATATCGTCACATCACTTTCTTCTTCCCTTGCCATATTCCAATTCTTCACTCACTTTTTCTTGTTCTTGCTGAATCTGAAGACCGAAGAGTAGCAAAACACTCAACCTTGAACCCTCAACAGCTCAAACATATTTACAGAGGCGCAATTTTTTCACTCTCATTACTTTCTAGTTTCTTCGGTTTCCTTTTTTGTCTCTGTTTTTTCTTCTTTTTACTGGCTTTGCTTCCACTTTCCAAAATCTCACTTTTTTCTTTCTGTTACTGATCTTTAGTTTTTGAAACATTAGCCAAATATTTCAACCAAAAAAAAAAAATCCAGTGTTACTCTCATCTTTCTTAAATTCACTATTTGGTACTTACAAGCATCATTCTGCTTGTTCAGCATTGCTTTTATTAATCCTTTCTCCTCTTAAACATTGTCATTCTGTTGTCCTTTTTTTCAACAACCAAAAAAAAAAAAAAAATCCTTTCTCCTCATAAACATTGTCATTCTATTGTACTTAAAAAAAAAAAAAAAAAAAAAAAAATCTTTTCTCCTGATAAACATTGTCATTGCTACTCTGTTTCTTATCCCAAAAAAAAAAGAAAAAAGAAAAAAACTTTGTTATTGCTACTCTTTCTTTAGCTTCACTTTGTTAAAAAAGAGCGAGAAAAGAAGGAACCGCAAGAAACAAAAAAAAATGGTGGACGTAGTTATTTCCATTGCAGCAAAAGTTGCAGAGTTGATGGTTGTTCCCATTGGAAAGCACATATGTTATCCATTCAAATACAATAGCAACATGGATGAGCTGAAGAAACAAGTGGAGAAGCTGAAAGATGTAAGAGAGATGTTGCAGCACTCCGTCGACGAGGCTAAAACACAAGGGGATGAGATCGAAAAAGTTGTTGAGAAATGGCTGACTAAAGTGGATGAGTTCACTAAAGGGGTTGAAGATCAAGACAAAGCAGGGAAGCTGTGTTCAATCGGCTTCTGCCCCAATCTGATCGCTCGTTACTCCCTCAGCAAGAAAGCAGCCAAGACGACAAAGGATGGGCTGGACTTGTTGGGAGAAGGAAGATTTGATAAAGTTTCATACCGTCCTCTCCTTCGAAAAACAGCTTCCACCTACATCAGAGGCTATGAGGACTTTGACTCAAGAACACCGATTTTTCAGGAAATTATGCAGGCACTGCAGGATGATAACTTCAAAATGATTGGGGTGTACGGCATGGGAGGTGTGGGTAAAACCACACTAGTTAAAAGAATAGCTGGGCAAGCCATTGAAGACAAGTTATTTGATTTCGAAATTACAGTTGACATAACAGAGACCCCTGACATTAAAAAAATACAACAACAAATTGTTGATGACTTAGGCCTAAACTTTCATGAGGAGAGTTTATCAACAAGAGCTGTTCGATTACATGATAGGTTGAAGAAAGAAAAGAAGGTCCTTATAGTGTAAGATAATATCTGGGCAAGACTTGACCTTGAGGCTGTTGGAATTCCTTTTGGTCATGAAGAGGAGAAAACAAGTAGCAGCTTGCAAGAAGAAGATCAAGGAAGAAATGATGATCAAAGACGATGCAAAATATTGTTGACATCTAGAAATGAAGTTGTATTAAGCAACTACATGAATGTAGAGAAGAATTTCTTGGTTGAAATTTTATCCAAAGAAGAAGCTGGAAATTTATTTTGGAAGATTGTGGGTGATTCTGCCAGAAATTGTGATGTTGACCCTATCGGAGTTGAGATAATTCAGTATTGTGCTGGCTTGCCTGTTGCAATTGTAACAATTGCAAGTGCATTGAAAAAAAAGAGTCTTTTTGATTGGAAGGATGCCTTGGATCAGCTCAGAAGGTCTAACCCAAGACACATCGAAGGTATGGATGCAAATGTGTGCTCTGCCATAAAATTGAGTTACGATTTTTTGGAGAGTGAAGAAGCAAAATCACTATTTCTACTTTTTAGTCTTGGAATTGCAAGTGCAGAATTAAACTTTGATTCCTTGTTGATAATTTGCATGAGTTTGGGTTTGTTTCAAAATGTTTCTACATTGGAACAAGGAAGTCTGTCCAAGGAAGGAACAGACTACACACGTTAATCAATCATCTCAAAGCTTCATGTCTATTATTGGACGGTGACATAGACGAGCATGTTAAAATGCATGACATTATTCATGCTGTTGCTGTTTCAATTGCATCCTCAGATAAGCTCATGTTTAAAATTCAAGATGTCACCGACTTAAAAGAAATGCTGGAGGAGAAATTGCCCAAAAATTCAACTACTATTTCTCTCATTGGTAAAGATGTCTCCATGCATCCTGAAAGGTTGGCATATCCGAAACTCAAGTTATTTTTTTGGGTTACGGAAGAAATCTCTTTCCAAATTCCAGAAACTTTATTTGAAGGGATGAAAGAACTTAAAGTTTTAGGTACGAATAAAATTCATATGTTATCACTGCCTTTATCGCTTAGCAAGCTATCAAACCTTCAAACATTATGTTTGGAAGAATGTCGGCTAAGAAATGTAGCAATTATTGGAGAGCTAAAGAGATTAGAAATTCTTTACTTTGGGGGTTCTGACATTGAACAACTGCAGGCACAAATTGGACAGTTAACTCGGTTAAGGTTGTTAGAATTGGGAAATTGTTCAAACCTTAAAGTGATCTCACCAAATGTTTTATCTAGCTTGACTCGGTTAGAAGAGCTTTATATGGGTAATAGTTTTATCCAGTGGGAGGTTGGAGGCCAAAGTAATGCTAGTCTTTGTGAGTTGAAACAATTGTTTCGTCTAACAACTTTAGAAATACATGTTCTTGATGCCCAGATTATGCCACAAGACTTGATGATCTTTGAGAAGTTGGAAAGATGTAAAATAATTATTGGAGATGTGTGGGAGTGGTCCCATGATTATGAAGCCTCGAGGGCGTTCAAACTGAAATTGGATAATAACATTTATTTGAGAAATGGGATTAAAAGTTTGTTGAGTAGAACTGAAGATCTAGATGAACTAAAGGGTGTTAAGAATGTTATTTATCAACTTAATGGGGAAAGATTCCCACAATTGAAGCATCTTCATGTTCAAAATGGCTCTGAGATTTAATATATTGTTAACTCAATTGGATGGGGTCTATGTAATGTCTTTCCCAAGCTATACTAGAGTCATTGTTTCTTCATAATTTGATTAACTTTGAAAAGATATGTCATGGCCAATTGGCAACAGAATCTTTCAACAAATTAAAAATCATGAAAATCGGAAGATGTGATGGATTGAAGCATCTCTTCTCATTTTCCATAGCCAAAAATGTTTTGCAGCTACAAGAAATCGAAGTCACCAACTGCAAGAAGCTGGAAGAGATTGTTTTTAATGAAAGCCATGAACAATTCCAACAAAATGACAGCGTTAATAAGATCAAGTTTACTCAACTGCGCACTCTGAGTCTACGATACCTACCGCAGCTCACAAGTTTTGGCTTCAAAGAGTCCACACCTTATGCTGGTTCTGAAGAAATCTTTGCTGAAGATAAGCTTGGCGGTTTCGTACCATCATTCAGTCAAAATGTATGTTTCTTTTCTTCTCTTGTTTGCATTGGAGGGTGGTGACATAAAAAAGTATATTATCAAGTGTTTATAGGCCTCGATTTTTAATCATTAATAACAAAAAGATTGTATTTGCAGGTTTTGCTCCCAGGCTTGGAGAACTTGAAGCTGTCTTCAATTAACATTGAATGCATGTGGCTTGATCAACTTCCAGCAATCTCTTCTTGTTGTCAAACTTTAACAAGCTTGACTGTGGAGGAGTGTAGTGGTAATTTGAAATTTCTGTTTTCGTATTCTATGGTTGAAAGTCTTGTGCAACTAGAAAATCTTGAGATACGGAATTGTAAGTCGATTGAGGGGATAATCAACACAGAAGAATTAAGAGTAGAGGGGAAATTGATTAAGATGGTTTTCGCTAAACTAATCAAGCTGCGGCTTAAAGGTCTTCCGAACCTCACACAATTTGGCTCTAGAAATTCAGTTGAATTCAGCTCCTTAACTCAACTATCCATCAAGGATTGCCAAAAGTTGAAGACATTCTCCTATGCCATTGCATCTGCGGACATAAAACAGAGCAATGAAATTGAACAAATGAACTGTCAATATGACATTCATCCTTTGTTTGGCGAAACGGTAATTTTGATTTATTCTGAAGTGCAGTTAATTAATAGAAATTCTTCATTTTATATTCACATTTACTTATTCCTCACTTAGGTAGACAGATTAAATAACAACTTTTTCTTGCATGCAGGTTATATTTCCCACATTAGCATCCATGAACCTGTCCTCCATCTGTATCCAAACCTATGGCACAACCAACTTCAGCCAATATCTTCAAGCTTTCAAAATTTAACGGCAATTGTCATGGATGGTTGTGATACTTTGAAACATGTAAATTCATCTCCTATGGTTGAAAGTCTCAGCCAACTTAAGAACCTTAAGATTTCCAATTGTAAGTTCATGGAAGCGGTAATAATCACCCAAGGAGAAAGAACAAGCAACACGTTGTTTCCTAAATTGTACCGGCTGCATCTCAAACACCTTCCGAAACTCACATGCTTCTGCAACTTTACGGGAAGATCAATTGAGTTGCCCTCTTTGACTAATTTGTGGCTTGAGAATTGCCCCAAAATGCAAGCATTTGTCTCTAATTCTTCTGATGCAGATATTCCAACAAACAAGGAAGAACAAGTGAATTCAGAGCAGAGCCTCCATGCAAACTTACAACCTCTTTTTGATGAAAAGGTATTACCAATATGATTTCACTGTGGAGGCAGAAAACATCATTAGAGTGTTTTCTTTATTTTCTTCCCTCAGATGTCCAGTAAATGCAAAACCACAAACACGCCTACCTCATTCTTTCCTCTTGTCAGCACCATCTCTTTCCATTTTAAAAATTCAGTCAGGGATATTTTTCAAATTTCTTACTGGAATTTTTTTTATTTGACAAATGAAATCATTGTATATTACCACCCATAAAAATCAGTAAGATGAGTTAGATCTTAGATCTGGTGGGCAAAAAAGCATCGATTACCTGTAATTTGTTTTGGGTCTGTGGAGAAAGATGAAGACATAGAGGATTCAGTAGAAGAGTCAATGCTTTGTTTTTTGTTGTTGTTTTAGTTGTTGATGTGTGCAGATGAACACGGTGATGGTGGTGAGTGGTGGGGCTGGGTTTGTGTTTCACCGTTTCTTCATTAATTGCTTGCGAATTGTTATGTATATTATTATTGAATTTATCTTTTAGTTAATAAAGAAAAAAATTAGGAAAAAAAATAAGGAACCTCTCTTTTCATGTTTTAATCAATGATAGAATGATAATTTTAAAATTTATCACTGATGATTTGTTTATCATATTTTTCAAGAAAAAAAAATAATAATTTAAATTGAGAATTTTTTTATACTTTTTTTTTCCTGTTAATTGATAAAAAGGTAAAAAAGACATGAAAATATTTTCACATTAGACAATAGTGTCACAATACCAGACAATCTCACAGTTTGTATTTACACATACTCATTGTTTGCATTATAAGAAAGATTTCTCAAAAGTACCTACTAGAAGCATTTTCAATCTTGAGAACATCAAATTGTTTTTCTTGTTTTCATTTTATAATTTTATTCTCCGTAAACGAAAAACAAAAACAATACCGAACACACCTTGCTTTTTGTGTTTTTCAAAAGTTTGTACTGAAGGCATCTAATCCATTCCAGGTTATAATTTGTAACTAGTATACAATCTTTGTTTTACATTCAAATTAATCGTTCCTGACCATACCAACAGATGATTCATTTTGCAATGGTAAAGAGTAGATCAAAGCAAGAGGGATAATCGAGTCGTTTTTGATCTGTCATCCCTGTTATATGTAATTGTGTTTGTTATCAATTTTTTTTTTTTTTTTTTGAAAATTACTTTTATTAAACCACACCAACCGAAACAGCACAAACAAAAGCAAAGAAGGGACAGCAGCCCCACACAAAACAGCCCAGAAACAGGGCTGCAACAAACTTGAATGGGTTGAAGAAAGATTTAAAATAAAATAAAAAAGAATTGAATAAATGAAGTAGAGTTGTATGACGATTAAGGTATAATTAAGATTTAAATAAGAGTGGTGCTATTGGCAACCCACTAATGATCTAATAATGCCCCAGTTTTTAAAATTAAAAAATTTACTTAATTTATTTCCCAAATTGTCCTTTTTAATTATCTTCCAAATTTAACTCATTCCATAAATGCTCTATATATTTTCAAAAAAAAAAAAACTGCTCTCTCATGCACACAATCCAGCACCCCTCAATTGTATTTTTTTTTTTTCCTTCATTTCATTTATTACAATATGATCAAATTAAATTCTAATAAAACCCCATATCCATGAATAATGCGTTTATCTGAAAAAAAAAAAAATGTTTTTTATTTTATTTTTTATTTTGTAATGCTTTAAACCCTAATTTTATTTGCTTATTTTATTGCATACAACTTATATTATAGAAGAAACCGATAACATCATGAATTTTAAAGCAATCATTATTTAAAAGTAAGTTTAAAGTTACTTGTATTATTATTATTATTTTCTTTTCATTGTCACTAAGTTTTTTCTTCTTTTTCTTTTTTGCTCTCTAATGAATATAATATAATCAAATATATATATATATTTTATCTTCCTTGTATGATAAACAACATGAATGAAAAATAAAAAATAAAAAATACAATGAAGGGGTGTTGGATGAGAGTAAAAGAAATGGAGGAAAAAAGGTACATAACTTAATATATATATATATATAGGTGTTTTTTTTTTGTTTTTTTAAATCTATAGAAAGCATTTATGGAAATATAGAGAGTATTTATGTGGTGAGTTAAATTTGGAAGATAAATAAAAAAAAAGGATAGTTTTGGAAATATATCAAATAAATTTTTGAATTTTAAAAAATGGGGCATTATTAGATCATTATTAGATCAAATGAATAGAAGTCCATTATCAAATTCTCAAAAAAGGCATTTTTTATTTAATAACATGTTATTCAATTTCGTGTTTAAAAATGACATAAGTCAATAAATCAATGATCATTTCGGTTATTTTTCAATTTCACCGAGTCTAAAGTTCAAATCGTTTAATCTAATGTTTTGAAAGAGTAGCTAGACTTTTGAAAATACCACACGAAATGGATAGGTGCAGCTAGGTATTTTATAATATATAAGATGCAGTGTTGGAGAAGAACCTAATTAGAAGTTTGAATCCTAGTAGAAGTTCGTGGTCATACAGCATTGTAAGATAAGAGCTATGTATTCCACCATCTGTTAATTCTTGTATGTATGTACACATTGTTTTAGCTATATCCACTTTTGATTTTTCTTTTAACTATGCCAAGTCTACCCTAACCTACACCAATTAATAATTTTTTTCATATTTCAGGTTGTGTTCCCCGAAGTAGAACAACTGACATTGAAGTGGGATCTGATTGTGAAAGAGATACTGCTTGGAAAATTTTCAGAGTACTCATGCAATCTAAAAGTTCTTGAGTTTTTAAATGCTAGTAAGCATAATGCTATCTGTCGATGTTGTTTCCTTTACACATTACCTAGTCTTGAGAGACTTGATCACGTTAATTTGTTCTGGTTTTGGTGGGGAAATATTCATATGTGAAGGACTTGATTGTAAGGAAAAACATGTAGAGGCACCTAGTAAATTGAATTACTTAAGGCTTGCTGAATTGAAGGACTATTCACTTGTGTGGCAGGAGAATTCTCTACAATCTAAAGTTTTTCGAAATTTGACAACTCTAATAGTGTCAAAGTGTAACAACATAAAAACCTTGGTGCCATCCTTTGTTTCCTTCCAAAATTTGTCAACTTTGGAAGTATCAAATTGTAATGGATTGGTCTATTTATTGGCGGTCTCTATAAGCAAAAGTCTGGTGCAGCTTACAAGATTGAAAATAACAGAATGCAAAATGATAGAAAAAATTGTAACACATGGTTGGGCTGATGAAAAGGAAGATATGATCATATTCAACCAACTGAAATACTTGGAGCTTCATTGTTTACCGAGGCTTACAAGCTTCTGCTCCGACAATTATGCGGTTGAATTTCCATCTTTGCAACAGGTAGTTGTGGGACAATGTCAAAATATGAGGATCTTTTCACAGGGAGCCTTAAGCACACCGAGGCTGCACAAACTACAAATAAAAGAAGCAGATGAGGAAGGAATTAGGAAAGGTGATCTTAATTGTGCCATACAGAAAATGTTCAAAGAGATGGTATGTATCTTCCTTGGACTATTATTGCTATTGATTTATTTGTGTTGTTTTTCCGTTTTCTTTTTCTTAATAAGACCATATGTCTCATCAGCACAAAAAAGTAATGCACTTCACTGCGTATCCCAATTTTTTTTTTTTTTTTCCTAATTGATTTAACCAGGTAACTGCAATTAATTAAAAGTTAGAAAACTATCATCACTCTTTTTCTGCTCTAAAAGAATTCAAATAATATATTTTGGTTTGGCAGATTGGATTTCATGGTATAGAAGAGTTGACACTCTCTGAATTTCCCCATCTAAAAGAAGTATGGCACAGCCAATTTCCCATCAGTTTCTTCGGCAGTTTAAAATCGCTGGCAGTTGATGATGACTGCAGCAGCTTGAGATACATATTTACTTCTTCTGTGGCCCTGGGCCTAGTGCAACTCAAGGAATTGGAAATAAAAAACTGTGCTGTTCTAGAAGCAATAATAGTCATTGAGGAAGAAAGGACAGATAACACTCTGTTTCCTAATCTAACTAGACTGGAGCTCAAAGATCTTCCGAAACTTGCATGTTTTTGCTACTTCGTCGAAAATGCAATTGAATTGCCCTCATTGGCCACATTGTCTATTGATAAATGCCCCAACATGGAAACGTTTATCTCCAATTTTACAGGTGTAGACATGTCGACAAGCAAGGAGAGCCTCCACATGGATATACAACCTTTCTTTGATGAAAAGGTATTCTTTCTACTCTATTTTTTTCACCTGAAATCTCTGCTTTTGTGATTTGAATATTCTTTGACGAAAGGGCATCTAAATCTGTGTTACATTCAAATTAATCATTCCTCACTTAACCCACAGATGATTCATTTGGAAACGGGATAGATTAGTGCAAATCAAGAGGGAAAATTTAGTCATTTCTGCTTTGTCGAATTAAAATATTAGTAAAATAAAAGAGAACAAGGTGGCTTTGAACACAATATATGTTCTAAATACCAATAATTTTTATCTTAATTAACTGATATGAGGAGGTGGAGGTTATTTTTTAATTATTTTTTTCTTGTGGTTATTTTAATATTTTATTTTAATTTAGATATAAGTTTTTATTTTAATTAGAATAATTTCCCTTACCCTTAATAAGTACTAGACAGAGGCAGAAAAACTGTTGAGCTGATTAATATTTTTTTTTTTTGAGAAGGCAATATAAAACAAACTGACCAGAGGCCAGCCTCAAACAGAACAAACACAGGGGGGGGGGGGGGGGGGGGGGGGAGGGGGGAGGCGAGCAAACCAGCCCCACCGGCCCCCAGAACCCAAAAGAAAACAACCAAAAACAACCAGGGCTTAACAACACAGCAACAAAAACGGAGACAACAACAAGAGGGCACATGCGCCCCCAGCAACCCACCCCGACCCAAAAGACACACACCAAACCAACAACAACCCCACAAAAACAGAAAAACAGAAACAGGTCAAGTATCTCCCCAAACCACAAAGTCCCCATCAGAATTCGAACCCATCTTTGCCAAACTATCAGCGAAAGAGTTGTAGATTCTTGAGTCGAACACCACCTTTATGTGACCATTAGATTTCAGATTATCCCGAATGTCAACAATGGCCCTCCACTGAGCAACGTTACCAAACTCGCCCTCATTGACCCATGACACAGCCACTTTTGAGTCACTCACAACCAAAATATCTTGGTCATCAAAAATCGGACAATCTGTAATCAGCTCCACAGCTTTCTTAATGGCAAATAACTCAGCAGTGTTCGAGTCCAGAATCCCCAAATGGTAGGAAAAAAGACATAGAACTTTTCCGTTAGCGTCTCTTAGAACGCCTCCAATGCCCGAAGGACCAGGTTTTCCTTTCACCGAACCATCCACATTAAACTTAAGGCAACCAATCCCAGGAGGGATCCAATCCACAAGAGTAGCGCTCTTGAATTTCTTCTTTTCTACGCCCAACTCCTTCAAATTAAGCATCAACACCTCAACCGCCTCTTGTGACCCTTTCCCCAAATGTTTGAACCACCAAATGATCGTGCCAAAACTGTGTTACATTTTGGCCCTCAGTATCATATCCTTTAGCTTGTTTTCGAGTGTATTTGGTGGTTTGATGTGTTTTGTTGAGCATGTGTAGGTCCATTCCATTTAAATGATGTTAAATCTTATTTTGGAAGAAAAGAAGTCAAAAGATGGAGAAAATGAGCAAGTTGGAAGAACCATGGAAAATTGATTTTCAGCCAGTGCAGAACAGCCAAGTTTCGGGGCCTATATCTCTCAACTCCGATTGAATTGTGTGTTCTACTACCTATGGATTGAAAGCCCCGGAAGTCTAGTTTCCGGCGCACTTTTCGGATCACAATTCCGATGTTTATAGAAAGAGTTATGCCCATTTCCGTAACGGTGCGCGAGGCTGAGAAATTCCAGGTGGTCACTACTGCACTAGCGAACTTGCTAGCGACTTTTTCAGCAACCAAGGTCAGTGAAGTTCGCTGGTAAAGTGGTCGCTACCCACTAGCGAACTTACTAGCGACTTTTTCAGCAAGCAAGAGACAGTGAAGTTCGCTACCAAAGTGGTCGCCACTCAACAGCCAACTTCACCAGCGACCTTTCGTGCCAGCTCAGCAAATGACGGGTTTCAGACCCAAAATTTGGCTACTACTATATATATCCTACTTTCTTTGTTCTAAAAACACACCCCTTCATACTTACATCATTTTTAACCCTAGATCCAAATTTCATCTCTCCAAAAATCCCTACACCTTCCATCATCTTCTCTCACCCAAAAATCAACCAAGATTCCACCTTTTTCCATTTTTCCACCATTTTCTTCACATATTACCTTCACATAACCATTTCTCATCCATCTTTGGAGGTTTTGCAAGCAAGAAGAGGAGGAGTCTCAAGAGGGAGCTTTCAAGACCATGGGTTTTCTCTACACTCTCTCTTTCTTCTTTCTTTTTCCTTTGATGTGTAACTAATTTCTTAGCTAGGGGATTGATGTAACCACATTGGACTACTCTATGTAATTAATTAGTCTATTCTCTAATTCAATTCGATTTTAGTCTCAATTATTGAATCAATTGCTCTAATTTCTCTTCTCATGTTTTGTTGTGACCACAAGGGATGTGGGTTTGAGAATTGGTTTATTTAAGGTGTTGAGAGTAGGTGTGGGTGACCATCCCATCTAATTCTCTCACAAGCTTAGTAATTGGGAGAGTTTGGTTTATGCATGACCATGCTAGACCAACTTGGCTAGAGTTTTAAGGATAAATGAAGGGATTGACCATTGCCTATTACATGACCATGTGTAGGTAATGGAAAAACCTAGAGCTTAATGGATTTATCTTAAAATAACCCTAAAATTGGATTGAAGTGCTTAATGAGACTAAGTGAGGACATTGAGTGGTCTAAGGAAGGTTACATTGATTCCCTAGTGTTTTCTCCCATATATCCATACGTTGTGTGTTCATTGTTGTGTTTAGATTAGTTTTTAGTTGCAAGATTACATTTTTATTTATCAAGTTTGCATCTTTAGTGTCAAGTTTGCATTTTTATTCATCAAGGTTGCATTTTTACTTTAAAAGTTTACATTTTTAAGTGTTTTCAAGAAACCAAACCATTTTCCAAAACCAAAAGCATTATGCCATTTAAATTTCACGCACTTAGATTAGATTTTTCCTAGGCTAATTAGTTTTAACTTGTTGAATCACCGATCCCAGTGAACGAACTTTGATTTAAATTGAGAGTAACAATCTTTACTACATCAATTTTGGCGCCGCTGCCGGGGATCGGCGTAGGTTCATTAGTTGAATCTAGTTAGTTTAGTTTAGGTAGTGTGTGTCATTTTAGTTTTTATTTTATTTTAGTTTTTGTATCTTTTTACTTTGTTGGTAGTTTTGTTTTTGGTGTTTCAGGTTTCTCAGGTGCATGCACGGACACCGTTTGTGAGGAGGATTTCTGTTCCTTGCTAACAATGCACAGTCAATGTGGAAATCATGGGCATGAGATATGGAGCTGTCCTTTTAGAAGAGAATTTTCGGAACCCTACAACCCGAAACCTATGAGCGGACCATATGGAGATTTCTACAATCCAGGGCAGAGCTACAAGCCATATAACAATTCTTACAACATGGATTGGAAGAATAATCAAGATTTCTCGTGGAGCTACAATGAGGTCAATACCTATGAGCATCCTATCTTGCCCTACCAACCAAGAGAGCTATCACTTGAGGAGATGGTGAACAACTTAGCTAAAGCAACCCAAGCTACCGGCGAAAGATTGAACAAATTCATCCAATCTAGTAATCAAAGCTGTCAAAACGTGGAAGCTTCTGTGGAAAGAATTGGAGTGCACATTGATACTATCACTAAAGCTATGCAAAGGCAAGTGTATAAAGAGTTCCCAAGCCAATCGGAACAAGCCAATGCAATGACAGTTTTGAGAAGTGGGCGAGTGTTAGACAATGAAGATGTTGGTGAGCCGAAGAAAAAGAAAGCTAAGGAGTCGGAAGATGTGAGTGGAGAGGATGTTAGAGTGGAGGAGGAAGAAATAGTGGTTGAATCAACACCGAAGAAGACCTCCATTCTACACAAGTCACCAAACCCCTACATACCGCCGATTCCATACCCGGGGAGGGTAGCACGAGACAAGCTAAACAAGTCATTTAAGGACATTTTTGACATCCTCTCAAGGGTGAATGTCAACCTTCCCTTGCTTGATATGATAGAGAAGATGCCCGCTTATGCTAAGTTTTTCAAAAGTCTCCACACCAATAGGCAAAAGTTCGGGCCAAATCATCAAGAGTGCATAACGGGAAATGCTAGTGCAGTTCTACAAAAGGAGCTTCCACCAAAGCTCAAGGATCCGGGTAGCTTTTGTATCAACATCACGGTTGGGGATACCAAGCTTGAGAAGGCGATGTTAGATTTAGGTGCTAGCATCAATTTGATGCCCTTCTCCATTTACAAGCAACTAGAGTGGAATGAGCTCAAGCCGACCACGATGTCACTCCTCCTTGCTGATGGTTCAGTGAGATATCCTAGAGGGATTGTGGAGGACGTGTTGGTACAAGTGGACAAACTTATCATCCCGGCGGATTTTGTGGTCCTAGACATGGACGATGTGAGCAGGGAGACGAATATGAGACCTATCCTTTTAGGTAGACCATTCATGAAGACGGCAAGGACGATCATTGATGTGCATGAAGGGAAGCTTTCCATGACCGTCTTGGATGAAACGGTAGAATTTAAGGTCTTCAAGTCAGATTTAAAGGACATTAGCTCAATTGATTGTTTTGCCGTGGATACACTTCCATCACAAGACTACTCTAAGAATGCAAATGAGTATCTAGATGAGATCTTGGCACTTTTTGAAGAAAAATGTGAGGAAGGTGGTCAAGTTGGAGATACATGTGACAAACAATCATCCTCGGAAATCATTGAGCTAAAGAGTGAAAATGCCAACTTGTTGAAGGAAGTGGAAGCCCTTAGAAAAGAAAGGGATGAGGCAAACAAGAGGGCGGAAGATCTTGCAAGGCTAGTAGAAGAGCAAGAGGAAGACTTTGCCCGCAAGACAAGAAAATTGCAATGGCAAGTGGAATTGAAAGACAAGACGATTGATTCCATCAAGGAGGAATCGAGTAGAAAAGAGATCGCTCTAAAGGTGGCAAAGGTAAAGGAATGTGATTGCTTGGTGGAGCTTGAAAGAGCCGAGCAAACAATTGAAATGTTGACCAAGGAAGCAAGCAAGAAGGAAGAAACTTTGAAGGTCAACACCATCAAGGGGAATTCAAGCCCTCCGAATGCAAGAGTTAACAAGACCAAAGGTAGTCGTTCTTATTTTCCTTATCATTGTTATTTTTGCCACACTAGGGGTCATAAAATAGCCCATTGTGCTAAATTTATTGAAGTGTGCAAAAAGAAACAAAGCATGCCTATGGGGAAGCCAAAGAGAATTCGGCAAGTTTGGGTCCGAAAGGACAAACTTGACCAAGTAAAAGAGGCTATTTTTGATGAAAAGAAAACTCTTGATATGAAAGAATGTCCCAAACTCCTTGATATGAATGGTGGTAGTACTAGTGGAGTAAATCCACCCTTGATTTTCTGAACTTGCTAATGTGTTTTGTGCTTGTGAAGGTTGCTATGTCTTCTAAAGGAAGCGTTTTTGGAGTAATGATTACACGTGCACACATTTTGGAACATGGCTTTGTGGAGCCAAATTTTAGTTTTTTGCATAATTTGAACATTTTGGGGTTGTAAATAATTTGAATATTTTGCAAGTTATTGGTTCTAAGCTAGTTTTTGTAGCTCGTGTTGATGAAGCTAGGTTCTTGTTCTCTCGGATTGAAACACCGACAACTTGCAAGTCTTGGAGGGACAAGCAAGCCGAGAGAGCTCATAAAAAGAGCGAGAGCCGTGCATAGTTGACAAAAGCTTTAAATCAAGTGGAGAACGAAGTTTTGGCGCTTAAAGAGCCGTAGTGCTCTCATCCGTCTTGCCTAGACGTTAAATTGTGCACTTGGTGGGAGGCAACCCACCTAGGTACATTTCTTTCTTAGTTTATATTTGTTTTTATTTTGTTTTTACATTTTTGTTTAGACTAAGTGTGAGGATTTTTGTATTGTGCTTAGTGCCTAGGATATTTTGAGTTCTTGCATTCCATACTTCGTTTATTCATTGTCCATGCATATCATGTCATATAAAAATTGAACACAATGTTTAGATTAGGTTTGGGGGTGTGGATTCATTATTTGAGTCATTTTTCATTTTAATTTTCCAAGTTTTTCTTTGACCCTTTGCGAAAGTCCCCTGTTTTGAAGATGTTGAGGTCGAATGTTTCATTTAAACTGTACGTTTTGGTGAAGAAATAAATTATTTCGCCCACGTTGTGTTCTTCGATTTTTCGATATGGTTCCAACGATATAAAGAACGTCAAATTCTGGGCGGGGGTTAAAAAGATATGAACGTTTCTTCGACCAAAGGTCATGGGCGATGCCCTGTTTTGAAAAAACTGCACGTGAACCATCTTTGACATCCGTTTACACAATTTTCCAATTCGAATTTTGAAATGTTTTCTAAATGAAAAGTGTGTATTTGTATGTCTATTTTCATGTGCCAAAATTTGAGAAATTTTTATTGAGTAGTTTTGAAAATATGCACTAAAGAGCGGACATAGGTCGATTTCAAAAGTCACCAGTTTTTTTTGGAATTTTATCCTCTATGTTGAGATGGTCTTTCGCATTGTGTTTTTTGTGTTTTGCGTCGTGTTAGGTGCATGCCGTTAGGCCGGAGTCTCTTGTTTCCAACATTGGGGACAATGTTGAGTTTTGGTTTGGGGGTATAGTCGCCTTTGTGAGTTGTCTTTTTGAGTCTTGAGTCTTTTTAGTGTCAAATTTTTCAAAATTGTCGCATGGCCAAATTTTCGAGCTTTAACTAGCTTGGGTGTGATGCCTTGAGCGTGTGCTTGTGGCGAGTTTATTTATGCTTGATGAGCTTATTAGTAGCTTGTTGTTACTCTAGGGTCTCTCTTGCACTTTCATGGGCTAATCCCATCCTCTTTGTGCTTAAGTTGAAGGGACTCGGTGCTCAATCGCCTTGTTCTAATAGTGGAGATTACCTAGTGAGTTCACAAACACAAGCCTTAAAGAACGCATTTTGAGTGTTATCATTTTTCTAATCTTAAACACTTTTCTCGTCATGTACATCATGTGCCATAGGACATTGCATTATCTTTGTGGATTGCTTGATGGATACTTACATTCCCTTGATAGATGGATTTGTTGAGATGATCTTAGGCAATGTGTGTGCATTAACTACCATATTTAGCCTAAACACTTATCCAAGTCCCTAATGTGTGCTCCATAGCCAACTTTGAGGCCAAACACTCGCCTTTCATTTGGAACCACAACATAACCATATAACCACAAGCCTAAACACATGCCTACCCTTGTTGCCAATTATGTTAGGATGTGTAGTTGTGGTCTTGAAAGGAATAGCTCTAATATGTCAAAAAGCGTGTACTTAGGCAAAAGAGTGTAATGTGCTAGCAAAGGCTCAAAAATGTAAAAGTGCCAAAAATGAGCACTTATGAGCTTAAAAATGTCAAATGCAAAAGATGAAAAAGGAAAAGAAAAGAATGAAACAAAGAAAGAAAAGAAAAGAAAAAGTCTTAAAGAATTAAATGCAAATGTACTCAAAGAAATTAGAGTGCAAATGTGAAAGCACAAGTGTAATGAAAATTAATGCCTAGACGCTAGTGTTTAAAGATAGCAAGAAAGTAGAGCTAAAGTAATGGTGTTATGCATTGAGTCTTAGCATGATTGGTGTCATTTGAGTTCCATTCCTATTCTTTCTTTCACCACATCTCACCCAATGGCCCCATTACAACCTAAGGAAAGACCTATTTGATCTTCAAAGAAATCTAGATTGGGAATGTTTGTTGAAGCATGACTTTTCCATGTCCATGGCATTTGATTCTTTCCTAGGCTAGTTCACAAAAATATTAGCGGTCTTTCATTGTTAAATTGTATGCAATGCATTAGATTTCTATGCATAAACTATATCTTTGCATACCTTGCATGAGTGTGAACTTAGGACTCCGAGCGGAAAGAAAAGAGAGAATCCAAGTGAGGCCTAGAGTCGAAGCGAATTACGTTCGAGGTGTGAGAGTGAGTAGTTCCTAATATGAGAGCACTTTCAGGTGTGGGATCTGTGATTGTGTGAGTTCCCTTGAGTGCCTTTGAGTTGCTTTAGAACATTTTGCATGAGTCTACTCTTCTCTATCACACATCCTTGCATCTCATTACCTGTTGGAAATGCGACATTTTGAATTATTTGTTTTGTGTCTAGGAAAATTCTAGGTCGAGACACTTTTGTTGTTGAGTCATATTTGTTTTATCTTGTGTTTGCTCGAGGACGAGCAAAGATTTGGTTTGGGGGTATTTGATCGTGCCAAAACTGTGTTACATTTTGGCCCTCAGTATCATATCCTTTAGCTTGTTTTCGAGTGTATTTGGTGGTTTGATGTGTTTTGTTGAGCATGTGTAGGTCCATTCCATTTAAATGATGTTAAATCTTATTTTGGAAGAAAAGAAGTCAAAAGATGGAGAAAATGAGCAAGTTGGAAGAACCATGGAAAATTGATTTTCAGCCAGTGCAGAACAGCCAAGTTTCGGGGCCTATATCTCTCAACTCCGATTGAATTGTGTGTTCTACTACCTATGGATTGAAAGCCCCGGAAGTCTAGTTTCCGGCGCACTTTTCGGATCACAATTCCGATGTTTATAGAAAGAGTTATGCCCATTTCCGTAACGGTGCGCGAGGCTGAGAAATTCCAGGTGGTCACTACTGCACTAGCGAACTTGCTAGCGACTTTTTCAGCAACCAAGGTCAGTGAAGTTCGCTGGTAAAGTGGTCGCTACCCACTAGCGAACTTACTAGCGACTTTTTCAGCAAGCAAGAGACAGTGAAGTTCGCTACCAAAGTGGTCGCCACTCAACAGCCAACTTCACCAGCGACCTTTCGTGCCAGCTCAGCAAATGACGGGTTTCAGACCCAAAATTTGGCTACTACTATATATATCCTACTTTCTTTGTTCTAAAAACACACCCCTTCATACTTACATCATTTTTAACCCTAGATCCAAATTTCATCTCTCCAAAAATCCCTACACCTTCCATCATCTTCTCTCACCCAAAAATCAACCAAGATTCCACCTTTTTCCATTTTTCCACCATTTTCTTCACATATTACCTTCACATAACCATTTCTCATCCATCTTTGGAGGTTTTGCAAGCAAGAAGAGGAGGAGTCTCAAGAGGGAGCTTTCAAGACCATGGGTTTTCTCTACACTCTCTCTTTCTTCTTTCTTTTTCCTTTGATGTGTAACTAATTTCTTAGCTAGGGGATTGATGTAACCACATTGGACTACTCTATGTAATTAATTAGTCTATTCTCTAATTCAATTCGATTTTAGTCTCAATTATTGAATCAATTGCTCTAATTTCTCTTCTCATGTTTTGTTGTGACCACAAGGGATGTGGGTTTGAGAATTGGTTTATTTAAGGTGTTGAGAGTAGGTGTGGGTGACCATCCCATCTAATTCTCTCACAAGCTTAGTAATTGGGAGAGTTTGGTTTATGCATGACCATGCTAGACCAACTTGGCTAGAGTTTTAAGGATAAATGAAGGGATTGACCATTGCCTATTACATGACCATGTGTAGGTAATGGAAAAACCTAGAGCTTAATGGATTTATCTTAAAATAACCCTAAAATTGGATTGAAGTGCTTAATGAGACTAAGTGAGGACATTGAGTGGTCTAAGGAAGGTTACATTGATTCCCTAGTGTTTTCTCCCATATATCCATACGTTGTGTGTTCATTGTTGTGTTTAGATTAGTTTTTAGTTGCAAGATTACATTTTTATTTATCAAGTTTGCATCTTTAGTGTCAAGTTTGCATTTTTATTCATCAAGGTTGCATTTTTACTTTAAAAGTTTACATTTTTAAGTGTTTTCAAGAAACCAAACCATTTTCCAAAACCAAAAGCATTATGCCATTTAAATTTCACGCACTTAGATTAGATTTTTCCTAGGCTAATTAGTTTTAACTTGTTGAATCACCGATCCCAGTGAACGAACTTTGATTTAAATTGAGAGTAACAATCTTTACTACATCACCAAACAATTCTAAATTTCACTAGCTCCGCCGCTTGCCCAACTTGCCCAACCTCCGTCATCTTCTCTTCAAAGACCTTCAGGTTCCTACATTCCCAAATTGTCCACGTAATGGCAAAGAACAAAGAACTCCACATTCTTTCATGCCTATAACTCGGGCACAAACCACTCCATCCTGTCAACCAATCATTGATAGAAAGGTTTATGCAATAGTTCACATCCCACCATGCCATACAAATCTGCCACAAACCCCTCGACCATCTACAGTGCATAAAAAAATGATCAATCGTCTCCCTTTCCTTAGAGCATAAAGGGCAATTCAAGTCCAAAAACTGATCCATCCCATACCGTTGCAACACATCCTTAACAAACACCTTACGTCTCCACAGTTGCCAAACAAACACCTCAAGTTTAGGAGGACAAATCCCTTTCCAAAGGCATTTCGGAACCCCTTCTGAGGTCTGATTCGATTGCTCCAGCTTTCTCTTGAAAGAGTTAACAGTGAAAATCCCATTTGTGTTGAAAGACCAAGCCATCGAGTCATCAATATCTCGTCTAATACGGATACACCCTAGAAACCTCATAAAACAACCCCATTGCTCCTTTTCCCAGTCAAAACAAGGCCTTCGTAAGCCTACATCCCACACCCACTGCTCCCCCGCCCAATAACCAAAATTCTGCACTACCCCACATTTCCGGACAGCAAGAGCAAAACACCGCGGAAATGCAATCTTCAGAGGTCTGCCCTCCACCAAAATTTCCGACCACATTTGCACCCTATTCCCACCGCCAATAATAGGCAAAAAACCTTCCTTAACCACCTCTGCAGCCTTCGAACCAGCCTTTAACAAATCCTGGACAGATTTTACAAAAAACGAAGGCGACTTCTTCCCCTCCCAATTCCACGAAAGAGCACTTTCGTCAACTTTGTATTTGGCACAAATCACTCTTCTTCACAAGGAATTACGCTCCTTACTAAACCTCCACAGCCATTTGGCCATCATGGCCTTATTTTTAACCGTAATAGACCCAATACCAAGACCACCTTGAGCTTTCCATTTGCAAACTTCCCCCCACCGCACAGCATGGAGCTTTCTTTTAATGATGCCATCACCCCATAGAAACCCCCTTTGAATTTTCTCAATTCTATTCGCAACCCCTATAGGCATCTTGAAGACGGAAAGGAAATAGGTAGGGATGCTTGAAATCACCGAATTAATCAACACTAATCTCCCTCCTTTTGAAAGAAATCTCCTTTTCCATGGAGCC
The DNA here is from genome assembly GCA_954870605.1 of Acer campestre. Taxonomy (NCBI): domain Eukaryota; kingdom Viridiplantae; phylum Streptophyta; class Magnoliopsida; order Sapindales; family Sapindaceae; genus Acer; species Acer campestre. The sequence goes on along the minus strand of OX940800.1, from coordinate 56,125,865 downwards.
AACCGATTCTCAATTTTCGAGATTAACGGATCCCAAAAGTTTTTCAAACCCGGCCTACCTCCCAATTTAAAGCCCAAATACGAAATCGGGAGAGAAGCTTGCCTACATTTTAAGGCAGCCGCCCACCTATTACTCCATAACTCTCTTCCCATTCCCACTTGCACCACGCAAGACTTGTGAAAATTAACTTTTAACCCCGATGCAAGCTCAAAACATCTCAAGATTCTTTTCGCATTTAGAGCGTACTCCATCTTCGGTTTGAGAAATAAAACCGTATCGTCGGCAAATTGGAGGTGAGAAACATGGACACCCGAATCATCAAAGTTCTCACCTTCAATTAGTCCCACTCTATGAGCTTTTTGCAACAAGTTATTCAATCCTTCCACTGCTATGTTAAAAAGAAGAGGTGAGATTGGATCACCTTGTCTTAACCCTCTTTCCATACCAAATTGGGGAGTAGGGCTCCCGTTAATAATAACCGATAAACACGGAGACGAAATGCACTCCATGACCCATCCTCTCCATTTATCCCCAAACCCCATACCCTCCATCATATGATCAAGGTAGCCATGATCCACACTATCATAGGCCTTTTCGAAGTCTAGTTTCACCAACAAACCACCTTCTTTATCCCCTTTCCATTTATTGATAATCTCTTCCGCTATAACAAACGAATCCGCAATTTGACGCTTTGCCACGAAAGCCATCTGAGAATCCCCAATAATAGAATCCATAATCTTTTTAAGCCTATTTGCCAAAACCTTTGCCAAAATCTTATATAAAGCCCCAACTAAGCAAATAGGCCTATAGTCCTTAATCGAATCCGGATTTCCCACCGTAGGGATTAAGGCAATGAAAGCTCTGTTAATCTCCCTTACTGACGCTCATCCTAAGTGAAACTCCCTCATGAAATTCATATAATCATCCCGAATCTCCTTCCAATGCGCTTTAATAAAGTTTATGTTAAAACCATCAAGCCCCGGGGCTTTATTTCCGTCACAATCTGAAATAGCACTCCACACTTCCTCCAAACTAAATTCCTCCTCTAAAGCAGCCCTCTCCTCATCCGAAATCCTCCTAAGACCCTCCCAAGACAGCTTCGGCCTTTGCCAACTAACCTTTTGAAAATGCTCCCTAAAAAATCTGAACACCTCGGATTTAATGGCTCTTGGCTCCGACACTGTAACCCCCTCTATATTCAAGACAGAAATCCAATTCTTCCTCAATCTCCCATTGGCAATGCTATGAAAGAAGGCTGTGTTTCTATCCCCATCCAACAACCAATTCACCCGCGATTTTTGCCTCCACATTTTTTCTTCTCTTCTCAATCTTTTCCACAACTCCTCAAGCAGCACTTGGCGCTCTTTTCTTAATCCTTCCGACCACCCCTCAACCTCCGCCTTAGCATCAATCGCACCCAGCTTGACCTCAACTTCCTTCGGCTTTAGAGAGGCCATTTTAGCCGAATTTACCCATTTCTTCAAAGCAATCTTCAACGCCTTGGCTTTCGAAAACAAAATAAAGCCTTTCATCCCCCAATTATTGCACTCCTTCCAGCCCTTTATAGAATCACTCATCATCTCCTTTTCTTCCAACCACCAATTGAAGAACCTAAAAGGTCTCGGCCCCCACTCCACCTTCTCTTCCCCTAACAAAATAGGATTATGGTCAGACAGACCTCTAGGAAGACTCTTTTGCATGATTTTCGGAAACCAAAGAAGGATACTAGGGGACAAGAGAAACCGGTCAAGCCTCGCCCAAGCTTGATTCACCCTATTGTTCGACCACGTAAACGACGACCCATGCAAAGGAATGTCAATAATATTAGCTTGCAAAATGAACCTTTGAAAGCTACGAATAGCACCCATATCGCAGCTCACACCCACTCTCTCAATCGGATCCAAAACCGTATTAAAATCGCCACCAACACACCAAGGATCCGTCAACGTTTGCATAGCATCAATAATGAAATCCCATAAATCCCTCCTCTCAGCCTCCACAGACACAGCATAAACATTACATAAGACCATCCTCTTTTTGTTTTTCTGAAACACTCCCGAAACAATAATACATCTGCAATTGGAGATGCAATGTTCCACAATAAAAGCCTCCTCATTCCATAAAATCAGTAACCCCCCTAAAGCTCCTATCGCATCAGCCCCAACACCCTTAATCAACCACAAACCCCCAATCTGATTCACAAGCCTACAATCAAACTTCTGAAGCTTAGACTCCTGGATGAAAAGCACATCCGGTTTATAAGAACACACCAAACCTTTAACCATCCTTCGTTTCTCACCCGTTCCAAGCCCTCTCACATTCCAAGATAATAATAACATAAAAAAAAAAAAATAGGAAACCGACGAAGGGACAGGAAATAGAAACTTATCTGGCAATAGAAGCTGCCAGCCTATCATCCTCTTCCAAATCCCTTCGTGCAATCTCAATCCCAATCGAGCCTTCCTTGTTCATGAAATCAACCCCCAAAGCCGCTCCAACCTCTATCACTTTGGCAATCTCCACTCCCAAACTCCAACTTTGACTCTGCCCACTGATTCCAGCATTAGTTCTCACGCCCTCTGACTCCTGATTCCTTACTCCAAAACTGTAGCCAAGAGAAGCACCTTTCTCAATAATCTTGACAATTTCTTCCGTTAGGCTCCATCTGACATTCATTGCGTTGTCCTTCTCCTTTCTCGTATCTGACATTCTTCCTTCCTCTATTTCCACAGCCAAAGACACCGATCTCAGGTCCTCAGCTCTTACCTGACCTCCCTCTTCATCCTGTAAAGGAAAAGAAATTGGGCCTTTCAGAGACAAATTAACATCCCTTCCCTCCTGATCCGAAATGGACCTCACTTTCTGGTCCACATGTCTCACTAAAATTTTCTTAACAGCCCCCATCTCCCAACTAGACTTAACCGAGCTCTCAGAATTATCACCTGAAGGGCAAAAATGGGCCTCATCTTCCCTTTGTGGCCCACAACTCAAGCCCCTCTTCATCAGCCCATGTTGCCTACCAGTCCTGCTTTCAGACGCCACTTGCCTGCTGGCTCTGCTACCCTTAGCCACTTTCCACCTTTTCGAGCACTCCCCTTTTGCTTTTCCAACCTCCAACAATAGTCCCTCCTCTGACTCCGACTCTAATGATGAAGAGGAACTGACAATTCCTGCAGTTCTGACATTCATAGCCTGCTTTTTTTCCAGGTCCAGTTTTCCATCCCTATATTTCCCACACATAGGCCTCCTTTTTGAATTCTTCACATACGTTTGCTTTCCCTTTTCCACCCTACCTTTCTCCCACAAATCAGAGTTGGACTTAGAAAGATTTGGTTTGTCTTCAGGCCTATCAGCAGTCCCGTCATGTTTTCCTTTTCTGACTATCACCCACTCCTCTCTGACATCTCTTTCCATCCCATCACCTTCCTTCGGCATCCAGCTTTCATCCTTGTCAGACAAGTTCGTCTGGTCCTCCTGATGAGTTTCGAAATTCAAATCCAGTTCCTTCTTTATCCAGTCAAGGGTAATCGGACACAACTCCTTCTCCATGGAAATCACAAAGGACTTGTTACCGTCTATCACCTTCAGCTTATTGGACCAGAGATGATTATCATGTAGTGCTACCAACACTTTTCCCCTATCCATTCTTCATCTATACAGAGTATCTTCTTCAATCCGCAGAACCTCCCCCAGAAGTTTCCCAATCTTCTGAAAAAAGGACTCGTTCCAATATTTCAGTGGGATCCCCGAAAACGACATCCATACAGGTTTAGACTGCATATGAATGTGCTCGGACCATAGTTCCATAGATTTGAATGTGTCCTCCCAGAAAAAACTATTTTTAATAAAACCCACACAATCATAATCAGAATCAAACTTCCATAAGATTGCTTTCCCACCGAGATAAACAGACGTAAATTCGAAGCCTCTATCCAGCAGTCTTTTGTTAACTTTGCTGACACTCGCAAATTCCTTAAGAACTCCAAACGCGTTGTTCTCCAACCATTTCTTATCAACATCCTTCCTTTCAAGAATCAAAGACATCATTTCCTCCTTGTCTCCCTCCTTCCTGAGAAACTGGCCAGCCTTGTTTCCACCCACTGCTTCAGCAAAAGATTGGTTGCCCTTCCATCTTCTTGGTTCTTCAACAGCTTCTTTTTGAAATCCACGTCTTCTATCCTCATCAGGAGCCCCTTTGTGATACCCCTGTTTTCCATCCTCCTCAGAGGTCCCTTCATCAGTCATCCTTCTCCTTGGTCCTCCCCTATTCTCACTAACTACACGTTCATTTCTCCTTTGGTTCCATCCATACTGGGCCACTTTAACCTCAATTGGCCATCCATACACGTGCATTCCTCTAGTCAGCTCTACCACCCTTCTTGCCTCTTCTATAGTTTCAAATCTCACAAAAGCAAATCCCCGTTTCCTATCTCTATTGGCCCCCGATAGATGTATATCCCTCACCTTTCCGAACGCCTTGAACAGACCCCACAGACATACCAGATCGACCTTTTCATTCAGATTATCAACGAAAATTGAATGAAGATTGTCCCTAAAGTCTCTTCTGCCTTGTCATTGCACAAAGTCAGAGCTTCTCTCTCTACGTCTCTCTCTCATCATTTGGCAAAGATAGCTGATTAATATTATAAATACAAGAAATTTAAACAGGAACTTTCATGCATGCTCAAATTGTTCAAATTGAGTCTAAAGTTCAAATTGAGTCTAAAGTTCAAATTGTTCAATCCAATGTTTAGGTTGTGCGTATTAAAGAAAGAGTAACTAGACTTTTGAAAATATCACACGAAATGGATAGGTGCAGCTAGGTATATTATAATATATAAGAAGCAGTGTTGGTGAAGAACCTGAGAAGAAACCGTGTAAAATACAAGTAAGAATCTAGTAGAAGTTCATGGTCATGCACCATTGTAAGATAAGAGCTATGTATTCCACTGTCAACTAATTCTTGTATATATGTACACATTGTTTTAGCTATATCCACTTATGATTTTTCTTTTAACTACGTCAAGTCTACCCTAACCTGCTCCAACTAATAATTTTTTTTCATATTCTAGGTTGCGTTCCCCGAAGTTGAAGAACTGACATTGGAGTGGGATCTGATTGTGAAAGTGATGTAGAACAAGTGGCCGATGCGTACATAATGAAGAGGAAACATCCTAAATTCAAGGGCAATCGAATTCCAGTAGTCCGGGCGTTAAAGTTGGAATAACGCGAAACTCGCACAGTTGATGCGTTTCGGCGAAGGAGGAGTTAATTCAACAGCTTTTGCTGTTGATGCATACCTTTTTTTTAGCCGAATTCCGTCGTTTAGGCTCCGAAATTGCCGTTTTTGCTATTTTTGGAAAGTTTCGTTTTAGCAATAACTTTTGTTTTCCAAGTCCGAATCGACTTCTGTCAATTCTGGCTTGCTTAGGATTCCTAGCAATTTTTATTTCCGCAATTATCTCAATTTTGCTATTTTTGGTAAGTTTCCGAGCCTTTTAACACTTTTTCCGAGCCTTTTGAAAAGTCTCGGAGACTAATTAAAAAGTCTTGGAGACCAAATGAAAAGGCTTGAGCCTCGGAGATTTTTCATGTGTTCTCCGAGACTTTTCATTTGTTCTCCGAGACTTTTCAACAATAATTTTTTTTGTTAATTTTGAATCTCCGAGCCTTTTCATGTGTTCTCCGAACCTTTTCATTTGTTCTCCGAGCCTTTTCAACAATCAATTTTTTTTGTTAATTTTGAACCTTCGAGCCTTTTTATGTGTTCTCCGAGCCTTTTCATTTGCTCTCCGAGCCTTTTCAATTATTCTCCGAGCCTTTTCAACAATCATTTTTTTTTCACACAATCAGTTTAAGGTTTACAAAAGAGGGTTTTAAATTGGAAAAAAAAAAAAGAAAAAAAAAAAGGCAACTAACAAGAGGGTTTGTATCTCAGATGCAACTAACAAAGGCTCAGACATAAAAAAAAAAAGCCGCTATTGTGTTTGGTCGTGGTCGTCGACGGCGACGTACGCATGTTCATGGTCCACCGTCGTCCATTGATGGAGGATTTTGAAAGAAAAAAAAAAAAAATGGTGAAGAAGGTTACTATGGGGGGCATATTTGTCCGTTCATCATAATATGTGTTTTTTAAACTTAAGTTATTAAAGTGTTGATTTTCTTACAAAACCCAGTCCAAATAGTGACAAAAAATTTTGAGCCCGAACATAGTTGATCATAAAACCCGAAAAATTAAATTTATAGATAAGATTTAAATAATAATATAGAGTTGGAATAAAAAAAAAATTGGGTAGCCAACACCATATCATTATTATAATAAATATATTTAAAGAGAATGATGAGAAATCATAAGGAAAAGGAAATGGACCATGAAAAAAGCAATTAAAGAAATTCAACTTTTTATTAAATTGAAAACTTGTAGTAACAAAACAACCAACACCAGAGTCCAGAGTCCAGAGACCACCAACTTATTATTTCTTCATATATATTTGATGACTATATTAAAACCTCAATATTTAACTTCGAAGAAAGGAGGCAACTAGGCAAGTAGAAGATGATGAGATGAGATGAAATTGACCATGCACGATGCACCACCATTTACATAATTACATGATTGTACAACCTTGTGAATTGTCTTCAATGAAGTAGCACTCAATGCAACGACTTCCACAGTTGCCTCTACGTCCACCGCAGCCGCAACTGCAATGCACTGGTACGTCAAAAAAATTGACGTCTATAGTAGTATTTACTTCTATATTCACTACAGGATCAGGGGGGGTGGGGGTGGGTTCTACTTTCTTAGGTGGTTTGATCACAATCTCTATACTCTTGATGGTTCCTCTACCTTTGCAACATATCTTGTCCCTGATCTTCTCCGGACTGCAACACACCACTTTGATCCGCACTGTGTTGTTCTTCTCATCATACACCTGGTCTTGTATTTCTTTTGTTTTGTTCACAAAAACACCAAACGCATACACATCTTAATTCAAAATTCACTCCATTTTCAATACATCCTCATAATTCGAAACGTTAAACAAAAAACAAACAGAGACTTACGAGGGAATTTACAAAGGATTTTCTTCACTTTCTTGTAGCACTTTGAGCACTCAAGGTGAGGAACCTTCAGCAACATTTCTGTAACCTTTTTATGTAAAAAAAAAAAATGTCATTTAAGATACATAAAACAGAATCAAATGGGCAATTAAGGAAAAAAAATACAAAAAAGAAAGTAGGATTCTCAAACCTTTTCTGCCATAGCTGTGTCTTTAGCTAGAGATCAGATGAGATCTACTACCTCCCTCCAAAAGTGAGACGGATGATTGTTATTAAAACAATTTCATTAAAGCATTAAAAAGAAGAAAGTCTTGCATGCACCCTAACCAATGGGTGCTTGCCATGTGGCATAAAGAACTATTCTTATCACATAGCATCCACCCTAACCACCATGTGTATACAAGATTCTCTCACTTATGTCTATTTACAAGGACGGAGGCAGCTAAGGGCGAGAAGGGTCAGCTGCCCCCCCTCAAATATCTGTTTCATCAAAAAATTGTAAAGTTTTTTTTGTCTGTTTAAAATGTTCCTTTGGAAGACAGAAGGTTGGGACTCTGGTTTCCGCTTTCAAACAATTAAAAAAATGTATTAAAAAACTATTAAATTTAACAGCTACTAAGTCAAACAAAGGGACCCACACAATAAAAACATTCAAAACTCGCTTCTCATTTTACTCTTTCCCACTCTTCTTCCCCTCTTTCTCCGTCCAATAAATACTACACTTTACTTTTTCTCTCAAATTTAATTTTAAAAAAATAAAAAATAAAAATTCTAGAAAACTTTCAAACACTCTCTCGAGTCTCGAGTCTCGACTACCTCTGTAACCCGAATTCAAGCAAAAATTTTTTTTTTTGGAGCTTTTATTCTAAAATCAAAGATCAATCATTAATTTGGAATGTTTTATATATTCTATTTACAAGTAAATGGTAATCCATTAATCCTAATTCATTTTTTCTTTTTCATCATTTATTTCCCTTTATTTTCTATTGTGTAATTGAATACAATAACACTTCAAAACCCATGTGTTTGGTCTATTGGCATTTGGCAAATTATATAGGAAAATGCTTGGGTACTGACCAGTCAGTACCCAAAGCATACTGACCACCCATAACCATCCAATGGAGTGTTGCCATGTGGTAAAACTCTTTCACTTTTCCCAATTTTCTCTTTACTTTTGGATTATGTGGCTATCAATTAATGGATGGTCAGCACCCAAGTGTTGTTCAATTATATAATAGAAATGTAATCTTTACTAATATTAAACCACTAATAATTTATTATAGCGTAATTACTTGAAACCTTCACAAGTGTTAATGAATTATTTATTATGTGATGCATAAAAAAAAAGGCTTCTATTGTAACAGAGTTAGAATAAAATAATAAAATGTGATGCATAAAAGTTAGGCTTGTGACTTGTGCAAAAATGATTGTTGCCCATAAGAAAAACAAGGTATTTCCATTGGTTTACTTGCTTTTGATATTAGCATTGATTATATCGGTTGTTATCATTTTCAACTATGAAAATTATTAAAACTCGACTGTGCAACAGGATGAGAGATGAATGGACGAATGATAATTTGGTTGTTTATATAAAAAAATAGCATATCTAATGACAACATTTTCAAAAGATGAACCCACATCCATGACAGTTGTAAAGTAATATGTTTGAAAAATTATATGAATCTATATGTTCAAACTTTTTGTTTAGACAAGTTTTTTGATTGGCCTGGTATGCCCCTTATAAACTTGTTAATGCACTTTAAATTATATAAAAAAAAAATTATCATTTTTATTATTATTTAATGATGCACCCCCCGAATAAAATTCCTGGATCCGTCCCTGGACATTCTCAAACAAAAACTCAAATCCTTAAAAATTCTAAGACAAAAACTCAAATCTCCATTATTGCCTAAATATAAACTTACTAATTAAAAAAAAATAACCATCGTTCAAACACCATCCAATCAATAACCTAAATCAATAAAAATAACCTAAATAATTAAAAAAAAAAAAAAATCAAAAACACCATCCAATAACCATTGTTCATCTCCCATTTTTTTTTATAAAAAAAACTTAATCTGGTTTTCTGGAAAAACCAAATTGGATTGCAATTTTTTTCTTACACTTTTTTTCTTCATCACCATCCTCATGGAAACCAAAAACATAAGAGATAAATAAAAAATTTAACAAATCAAAACATGAAAAAAAAAAAACAACAAACGATTTGGTCGAGATCCTTGGATCTCACCGGATCTTGGTGAACGGAGGAGAGAGAGAGAGAGAGAGAGGGAGAGAAAAATGAAAGGAGGTGATATTATTTTCTTAAAATACCTCATTTCCTTTATGAATTTACCAATCTACCCTTAAACTAACAGTCAACCCTTCTATTTTAACAGTTAGATAACGGTAGGGGAGAAAATAACTGATTCTGAAACTAGAAAGGGTAAAACGACGTTGATGCAAACGTCGGGGGAAATTAATAATATCCCTAAAACAATTTAATTAAAGGACTAAATAGAGCAAGATAGGCAGACAAATTAACATGCATGGTCTTGTAAATTAAGCCAAATTGCAATGCTTAAGAAGACGTGGCCACCTCACACTCTAGAGTCTATATAATTAAATTATAGGATCAAGTCAAGATTTTCTCCTCTAAATTTTAATTTGTAATAATTTAATAAAACTTAGAAAAAAAAATTGAGATGTTCCGAAAAAAATTTCAAAACCAAAAACATATAATATTATAAAATCGGTCCATAACGTTATTTAACTTTAGTCTCAAATATTTTAAAAACCAATCTGACTATAGAAAAAGATAAGCCTTTCATAGTTATATATCAATGTGATTGTACGATGAAGTCGTACTCGTTTTATGATTTCCGTACAACGTGACCAACGAGGTGTTGATACGTGGATATGATTGTGGAAATCGTGATCATTATCATTATCAATATTGTCGTTTAGCTTTTGATCGATGATTGTTGACTCTTCAATCTTTTTCCATGGAAGCATTTGCATGTGCTGGCTTTGAATGATTTGACATTTGACAAACACCTCTCACAATCCAAAGTATAAGAAAATCTTGCATGTGACTGTCATGTGGTGAGTCCGTAAGACCGTCTAATGATATTGTATCAAATTAGAATTATATAATTTAATTTTATATTTTTAAAATAAATGGTACAATCTCATTGGACGGTCTCACAATCTCATCACGTGACAGTCTCATGCAAGATTTTCTCCCAAAGTACATGGTTTCCTTCGAGCGCAGTCATGGGCCATGCATTGTTTGCACCCTCACAGTATGCATGGGCATATCAATTTTTAGTGGAGTTGGCTATGGTACAATCGTTTGTATCATACAAACCAACCAAATGCAATAAAAATAATAATAATAAACAAATGAGAGTGGGTGATAGCCATTAAAAGCAACCGGTTTCAACCGGTTGCTGCAATATATATTTTTATTATATATTATATATATTAATAATATAATTATATATTTTGTATTTTAATAAAAAATTATTTTTTTATAAAACAATTAATGGAAAAATACATAAAAATTATATATTTTATTATATTAAATAAATAAAACAAAATAAAATTTTTGAAATTTTGAATTTCAAGAACAAGTTCAAGGTAGGTTGAACAAGTTTAACGTTTATCCGAATGTCAAACTCGTTCTGTGAACAAGTAAACGTAAATCTTTATGAACAAGTTCAACGTAAATTGAATAAATTTAACGTTCATCCGAACGTTAAACTCGTTCTGTGAGCAAGTCAACGTTAAAGTTCATGAACAAGTTCAAGGTGACACATCTAGAAAAAGGATTTTACTCTCAAGTGCAGAAGCGTCGCGGTAATATATAACCCGGTAAGTACGAGGTCATTCCTCAGGGAAGGAGTTTTAATGTTAATAACCAACAATGATCCCAATAGTTATCAAGAATTAAAACAATTAAATTGATAAATGATGAACAAATATAATGATGAAATTACTCAAATAAAATATGTATGCTAAGGTTAGAGGTAGAGGTGGCCACAGTTCCGGTAAACCGTCGGTTTTATCCGCGGTTTAACCTGAACCGGAAGTGCCAAACCGAAACCGAAACAGAAACAGAAATCGAAAACCAGAACCTAAACCGCCAGTTTGAAAACCGGTTGGAAACCGATGGTTCCGGTTTCGGTTTCGGTTTCGGTGTCCTACAAACTGGCCGAAACCGGCTGTTTAACCGATGGTTTTGTCCGCGGTTTAAACCGCCGGTTTTATTAAAATATATATATATATATTTTTAAATCAACGAATCAGAAGTTGCCAGGTGGCACCTTTTTGAATTTTTTTTTTGAAAAACCGCCCAAAACCGAAATCGAAATCAAAACCAAAACCGTACCCAAACCACCGGTTTCGAAACCGAAACCGAAACCGAAATTGCCAAACCGGTGGTTTCGGTTTTAGGTGGCCACCAAACCGAAACCGCTGGTTTCGAACTGAAACCAGACCGAAACCGAACCGTGGTCACCTCTAAGTTAGAGGTTCCACTCTTGGTATTTAGAATAAAGGTTTATAAAGATTAGGAATATATCAATTCTTTCTAATTTTATTAAACGGTTATTTTTGAGGTTACATTTTAATTATTGATGAATATATCATTTCTTTTGGCTCTGCACTCACCCACCGTTTCATTCTTTCTTTGGAAGCTTTGGCTTTAGAAAACAGAACAAAGCCTTTAGAACCTCTAACCTCGCAGTCTTCCCAAAGCCTTTGATCAAAGAGGAATATTATTGCTAAATTAGTTGATTGTTGAGTAGTGTTTGGTCTTTCTGTCTGTGCAAGAATAAACTAATCTTGACTTCATTGTTTCCAATCAAATAATTCGCAAAATATAGTAAATAATCAACCGATTCGACTTTATTTCTGAAAAAATATTTCTCAAAAATATTACATTAAATTCTGACAGAGAACAGCTTTAAGACTTACTAATTAAGATCAAATATTATATGTACGGATATTGACAATTATAAATATGATAAGAACATCTATATTTATAAGTACATAAATGTCTAAAATTTTAAATTAAATCATTACATGAGCATCCATCTTAATGTCAATAGTACTCTTATTTAAATGAATGTATTTGCCTCCAGGAGCATAGCTCAGCTAGTATTTGGACGAGCTTGGGGCTTAGACAAATAACTCCCAAGTCAGCGGCTCGAATCCTACCAATGGCAAAAAGCTTCAAAAATAAATAAATAAATGTATTTATTTTATACAATTTATTTATAAATTCTCTTAAATTATTAACACACCTAATTTTACAAATAATAAATTATTGAGTTCTCCATGCTCGAAAAGCATGAGATATCTTCTCAACATGTACTGTTATCTTTTACCTTTTTTTTTTTTTATAATTTTTTTTATAATTTTTTAAATACTTCTCACTTTTTGTTTATTGATAGAGTTCATAACCAAAAAAAAAAAAAAAAAAAAAAAAAAAAAAAAATTAGGGTTTTTATTTATTTATTTTTTATTTTAAATCTTTTTTTTTTTTTTTTTAATAAAGAGATATGTGTGTAATGACTAATGAATAGGTATATATAGTATTTGGGTGGACTGTGGGCCGTGCCGACCTTCAGCCCAATTTATAGAACCATTGTCAAGCAAAACCCACCGCACGACCCGATCCAACTCGAAAGTTGAAAATAATTTTGTAATTAATTTTTAATTTCTTACATAATATAAAATTACTATTTTACCCTAAAAACTTTATATTATTTAATTTAAAATAGGATTAGGATCATCTATCGTGCTGGTCTTTTTACTAATATAAAGCACTTGAGAATAAGACTTGTATTTTAAAATAATGAAATTAAAATAAATAAATGAAATAAATTACAATCATTGATTATACATATCAGTATATTTATATAGGTCTAAATAAAGATCAGTTCAGTAGAGAATCCAAATTCTTTAAAATAAGAGTAGAAACGACTTTTCTCATCAATATATTAATAAAAAGTTAAGTTGTGCGCAACACAGTGGCCTAACCCAATCCAACCCATATATCGTGTATTGTTGTGCCGTATCGTACGAAAATCATATCGGGTAGTGCTAGCTAGCTTGACTCATCTTACACCTCTAATTAATACTTGTTAAATCATTATCTAAGCATACTCGAATATATCCATTTCTAAAAAAATAATTTTTTTTTATCATGATGTCCAAAACTAAATAATAAAATATATGCACACAACGACTATGATCTGTTTTATTTTGATGAAACATAGAATTATAGAAGTTTATACATCAATATGAATATATGATGAAAGTAAAACAGATCTCAACATGTTGAATGCGTCAACAATTGGGAATTTCATACGGAGATGAATATTAATTTCATTGATTATGAGAACAGGGATGGCAACTGTCCACCCAACAAACTATTACATTCATGTAGGGTCCATGCCAAAAATACCCTGGGTAGATATATAGAGATAATAGGGTCCATGCCAACAATACACACTAATTACATTCATTTCGTTAGTTATGTTTTCCACAATTGTTTGCTTCAAAAATAATTGTTTCCACAATTGTTTGCTTCAAAAATAATTTTCGATAAATAATTGTCGGTTGTATTAATTGCATCGAAGAGCGTGACCAATCAAGCCTCATCTCTAACTAAACTAATGGTGGCACCGGTTCGGTTTGGTTCCGGTTTCGGTTCCAAACCGCCGGTTTCAGTTTGGGAGGCACCCAAAACCGAAACCGAAACCGGAAAAACCGGTTTGAAACCGCCGGTTTGGCGGTTCCAGTTTCGGTTCCGGTTCCGTTTTTTTTTTTTTTTTTTTTTATTTTTTAAACCCAATTAAATAATCAATATTTTAATTCTTCCCAATCATAATTCCAATTTCCAATGAACAAATTATTAAATAAAAATATATTTACAACCATTTTTTCTTTTTCTTTTTTCAATTTTTTTTTTCAAATCCCAATTAATATTAATTCTTCCCAATCATAATTCCAAATTTTCAATAAACAAATTATTAAATAAAAATACATTTACAACCATTTTTTATTTTTTTCAATTTTTTTTTCAAATCCCAATTAATATTAATTCTTCCCAATCATAATTCCAAATTTTCAATGAACAAATTATTAAATAAAAATACATTTACAACCATTTTTTATTTTTTTCAATTTTTTTTCCTAAATCCCAATCAATATATTTACAAACATTTTCCATTGAAGTATTTAAGTAGTTCACAATGTTTAGAAAAAAATAAATTGACATTTATTAATAAATACAACTTTACAATTTCACAAAAAATAAAATAAAATTAGAAATTGGCCTTGAAGGCTTGAATTCAAATATACAATATTACAATGTAATAAAGTTAAAATTAAAAAAAAAATAAAAAAAAATCGGCCTTGCACTTAATTTTTTACCATAATTAAGCTGCCTACGTATCCTCCATCAATGTAGAGGAATCAAAGGCCACGTAGTTCTTTTACCTTTAATTAGTTGCTCGGTGTTGGAGGTTGGATGTTGGAACGGAATCTATTCACTGCCTTCCGTTCCCGTCGTTTGTTCATCTTTGAAGAAGTCGTTCGCTATCTCCGGCTGAAGTTCTTGTTGTCTATATTTGGCCTTTGTCCAATCATCAACACATGACTGTATTTCAAGTGATTGTGGACACATAGATGATCGTCTTGGGTCCAAAATATTTCCACCTGCACTAAATTCTTGTTCCACAGCAACTGTAGAAACCGGCGTTCCAAGAATTTGTTTGGCAATAATTGCCAAAATTGGATAATCTTGTTTTTTGAAAAGCAAAACTTTATTCAAGCGGCGCACAGCCGAAGCGAAACAACAACGAGCCCGAAAAACGCACCACCCAACAACGACAATTGGATAATCTTGTTGATGACTCTTCCACCAATCCTGGATACTAAATTCTTCATCTTTAAATTTATGACTGTCTTGTAAATACCGGTCAACCTCGGATTCCGTTGAGGATGAAGAAGATGTTCGTAATTTTTTGGTTCTTTCGGAAAACAGTCGATCCCCTAAACCCCTTAATGTAAATTTTTTAAAACTACTAGTATCACCAGATGTGGGTTGGGGTTGTGAAACCGGCACATTCAAAGACGGACCATATATTTTAAGATATTCATTGTATAATTCATAAAGCAATTCCTTAACGGAATCACAATACTGAAGAACATCAACTTCTAAATCTAAACATTTGTAATAACTAGCTAAATAAACCTGCAAATATTCAAATTTAAAGCGTGGATCTAAACACGATGCAAGCAAGTAAATATTTGGAATCTGCCCATAATACTGTAACCATTTTCTCCTCATGGCATCAACACATGGACTCAATTGAGGATCAACATCACAATCATTGAATGCACCAATAATATTAACACATTGAATAAGAAATGAATGAGTAGTGGGATAGTAAACACCAGATAAAGCGACGGTAGCATCATTGAAAACACGTAACAATTCAAGAATTTTTATACATACATCCCAATGGTTCAATTGAAGAGAAATTGAAGGAACATTATAAGTAATAAAAAAAGCTAATATTTCCTTATATTCAACACTTTCACAAAGCAACTTATAAGTTGAATTCCAAACGAGTGCTAATATCTCAAGAAAATTTTTTGGGATGCATATTATTCGCAATGCAATATTTTAACCATTGTTTCTGGGTTTTTGTTATGCCTCCAGATATAGTAAATACTATCTCTAATTGGTCTAATAAAAGTAGAAAGCTCTGCTAATCCAGCCTTGAACACACAAATTTAAAAATGACATGCACAACGTTGATGAAATAATTTACCCCCAAAATAGGGATTGCACAATTTTTGTAACATAGGAATAGATGCAGTATTGCTTGCAGCATTATCAAAGTCAATAGCAAACTTTTGTTTAGGATATTATACTCTTGAAAAATGATTTTAAGGAGTTGAAAAAATATTTTGAGCTGAATGCGAGTCATCAAAAACACGAAATGCAAGAATTCTTTTTTGCATGTCCCAGTTATTATCCATATAATGACATGTGACACCCAAATATGAATGACTATCAAAATTGTCGCTCCATATGTCGGCACATATGGAAACGCGACCTTGAAATTCAGAAAAATATGTTTTCAATTTGTTTTTTTCTCTTCTGTAAATGCTATGTAGTGTACGTGTGAGAGTGGATCTAGGAACACGTTGCATTGCAGGATTTAATGCATTTTGACAATAATTAATAAAACCTACTTTCTCACCAAAACCAAAAGGTAAGTGTTCAGTTGCAACCATTAATGCTAATTGTTCTCTATTATTTTCAGTCGTGTAACGAAATAATTGATTAGAAGGGGTTGCGTACCTGGAGATTTGGGATTGGTTGTTCGCTACCGTGTATTCAAATGGGTGATTTTTTTTGATATTGGACCATAACGTG
>OX940800.1:56072609-56109146 GCA_954870605.1 Acer campestre | reverse complement strand
GTCCGGTGGCTGCTGGAGAGTGACAGAAACACTGCTTTTTTCCACAATATCTCTAATGCAAAAAGGAGGAAAATTATGATTAAGGAATTAAATTGCAATGGGTTTATCTGCAATGAGCCCAGGCCGGCTGAACCTACCTTCGAAAATTAAGGCCCCATATTTTTATTATAATATATATATATTTCACCAACCACCAACACCCCCCCCACCCCCCCCCCCCCCCCCCCCCCCCCCCACACAACAATGAGCCAT
Source organism: Acer campestre (assembly GCA_954870605.1). Taxonomy (NCBI): domain Eukaryota; kingdom Viridiplantae; phylum Streptophyta; class Magnoliopsida; order Sapindales; family Sapindaceae; genus Acer; species Acer campestre. The sequence goes on along the minus strand of OX940800.1, from coordinate 56,108,894 downwards.
GCTTCACGCCATCCCTTTCCGCCTTTCAAATACTCATATTGTTAAAATGTCAAGTTCTTTACTTCAATGAGCCATGCTTCACACCCATCCCTTTCCGCCTTTCAAATACTCATATTGTTAAAATGTCAAGTTCTTTACTTCTTTCTGTCAAACTCGGCTGCTTGCTGCTTGCTGTTGGCTGTTGGCTGTTGCAATCAAATTTCTCTGACAAGTAACAATATCTCCTGGGTCCTGAAGTTATTTCCATCAACATTCCAACCTTATATAGAGTTCCAGGTTTTATTGTTTCAAACTCTTACTTTAATTTTTTTTTTTTATTGTTTTATCAACATTTCAGTTTTCACCTTATTTGTTTTTTTAAAGCTTTGATAATTGATAACCTGATATAGCGATACAGTGATATTAGATATAAGAAATCAGAAATGTCTACTAGAAAATACGAATCCAGATACGAAAAACTGAAAAAAGAAGAGAAGAAAAGAAAAATTAGTTGAATCGTAAAAGGGGCTCTTGATAAGTTTGCCACAAGTAGCAAAAAAAAAAAAATAATACATACTTGAATGAAAATTTAATGGCTGAACAAACTAATTAATCCAACTGAATTGATAGATAACATTGAACAAAATGATAACTCTCTAATGAAGAACATGAAAAAAATACAGCGGGAAATAATACAAATGTAGAAACAGTTATCTCTGATATTATCTATGATCCTAGAAATTGGATAACATTGATGAAAAGATAAGAGATTTAATAATAGAAAAGGGCCCAATTAGAGAGAACAATATAATGTTCCCAAGAGATGAAAATTGTAGGCATTTCTCTGCCGCACATTATATTAGAAAATTGCCCAATGGAGAAAAACATGATAGAAGATGGTTAGTGTATTCCAAAGAATTTGATAAAGTCTATTGTTTTTGTTGTAAATTGTTCAACACAAAGTTTAACAAAAATCAACTAGGTAGTGATGGAACTAAAGATTGGAAAAATCTTAGCATTAAGATTAAATTTCATGAAACAAACAACGAACATATAACTAATATATGAATGCATGGGTTGATCTACAAGTAAATTGTTAAAAGAATAAAACAATTGATAAAGATATCCAGGAAAAAATTAACAAGGAAAGAGAACATTGGAAAAAAGTATTAATAAGGATTATTGCTGTGGTGAAAAATCTTGCTAAAAACAATTTGGGTTTTCGTGGAAAGAATGAGAAAATCTATCAAGAAAATAATAGAAACTTTTTAAATCTAATTGAAATGATAGCAGAATTTGATCCAACAATGCAAGAATATGTTCGATGAATTCAAAATGGTGAAATTCATAATCATTACCTTGGACATAATATACAAAATGAGTTGATACAAATGCTAGCACTTGAAATTAAAAATTCAATTATTAAAAAAGTTAAAGACGCAAAATATTTTTCTGTTATACTTGATTGTATAACGGATGTAAGCCATTAAGAACAAATGACATTTAAACTAATATGTGTAGATGTTTCAAAAATTCCAATAAAAATATAAGAATATTTTTTAGAATTTTTAAAAGTAGTTGATATATCGAGAAAGGGCCTTTTTAATGAACTTGCGAGTGCAATAAAAAGTTTAGAACTTGATATCAATGATGTATGAGGACAAGGATATGATAATAGGTCTAACATTAAAGGAAAGGAACAAAGTGTACAAAAAAGACTATTAGATATAAATCATAGAGCATTTTATACTCCATGCGGTTGTCACAGTCTTAATTTAGTTCTTTGTGATATGGCAAACTCTTGTCCTATAGCTATTTCATTTGTTGGTACTTTACAACGTATATATTCATTATTTTCTTCTTCAACAAAACGATGGAAAATTCTACAAAATAATATCCCCAATTTAATTGTCAAATCTTTGTCACAAACACGATGAGAGAGTCGCATAGAAAGTGTTAAAACAATAAGATATCAAGCTCCATAAATTAGAGATGCTTTAATTCAACTAGCGGAAACAAGTGAAGATCCTAAGAGTGAAGCAAATTGTTTAGCAACATATGAAATAGAAAATTATGATTTTTTGTTAGGTATAATTATTTGGTATGATATATTATTTGCTGTTAACTCTGTTAGTAAGAACGTACAAAATGAAGATATGCATATTGATGTTGCCATAGATCAATTAAAAGGTCTCATTATGAGCTGAGTCAGATTAGAGATGGAATTTTTAGCCGAGTCAGATTAGAGACAAAATTTTTAACTACTTCAAACATTATTTTTGAAAGGTTCAGTGGAGTCACCCTAGCCTAAATAATCTGGCTCTTGGGCAGATCTCTTCTGTTGATAATGATGTCTTAGAAAGTGAGTTCAATGATGAAGAGTTTGGAAAGCCTTGATGAGTTGTGATGGGAACAAAGAGCCAGGGCTAGACGGTTTGAATCTAAAGTTTGTCCAAAAAAAAAACCTGGGACGTCAAAGAGGATTTTATGTTGTTTTTGAAAGAATTTTACAATGACAACTCTATTATTAAGGACTTGAATAGAACATTTGTAGCTCTTATACCGAAAGTTGATAAGCCTATTTCCATGAAAGATTGTAGACCTATTAGCCTAATAGGTTCGATGTACAAGGTCTTAGCAAAGGTTTTGGCTAACCGCTTAAAAGGGTCATGGGTTCAATTATTGATGACACCCAAATGGCCTTTGTTAAAGGAAGACAGATTGTAGACAACTTTATCATTACTAATGAAATTATTCATTCTTGGAAGAAAGATAAACAAAGGGGTCTTGTGGTAAAGCTTGATTTCGAAAAGGCGTATGTTGACGGCGATTTTTGGATTGACTCGGTCAACAATAATATGTTACTCAAAACGAATGAATAAAGAAAATAAATCAATGCATGCAGGACAGATTTTACGTGGAAAACCCTTGAATGGGAAAAAACCACGGTGCCCCTTAAGGGCGAGAGAATTCACTATGAATTACTTATGATTTACACACTCAAATCTCTCATACAATAGCCTGATTTCTCTCTCTCTGATCTCGAACCCCTTTTCATGGGGTTTTAGGTTCTATTTATATGGGCTCCCCCTAGGGTTTCCGGTTTATCTGCCGTGTTGATAGGGGACTCTTTATTTTGTGTTGTATAAGGAGTCTAGAGTCGGCAAATAACTTCTTTAGGGTTTGTTTCCTGTTTGGACTCTTCCTTTTTTGAAGAAGATTCGTATCTTGTTTGGAATAGGATTTAGTCTTTGTGTCTTGACTAGATTTGATCCCTGTTTTGACGTGGAAATATACTTGGAATTGGATTACCCTTTCTGGCTGTGTATTTTTGGCGAACACCTTTAGACTGGCGAGCGCATTTCGTCTCTTCATTGGGTAAACAGTTGTGGCGAACACTCCTTCTCTTTGAATCGGCGAACGTGCCTACTGGCACTCCTTTTGACTGATTTCTTCTTGCTGACGAGTCGATGGATGACGTGTCTATGTTTCAATTGTTTCTATGCTGACGTGTCTTTTCATCAAATTTATACCTACAACAATACCCCCATAAATACTTCGAGCTAATCTAATGTAGGCTGGTCTCTTTGGTTCGGCGAGCAGTGTTTATATGATTTACTTGCGCTTCAAAACCTTCGTTCTCTGAAGATTTTTTGCAAATGTTTTTTCCTTTTCTTTTTAATTTCTGCCACGTGCTTCTTCTGACATTGAATCTTCCACGGCAAGCTTTCATTTTCAGCCACAGAATTTCAAACGGGATGTTATTGATTTGACGCGCTGCAACTGCTGTCACGCCTGCAGTAATGTCGCGTCTGTTGTGAACCCCCATGACGCCACGTGTCCTTCGTTTGATGGATACCTTCACCTCGGCATTTACTCACAGGCGGTGGTACTTTATCACAGCCGTTTTTCTAATTATTGCTTTTTCTCGAATTTCGAATTTCCCCCTTTAAAAGGGCGAAACTGTTTTCCACTTCGTCTTCTTTTCTACTTCTGCTTTCCTTTATTTTTCACAAAAGGTGCTCTCTTCAGAGAAGGTCTTCAAAATTCTCCGACTCGACGTTTCTTGATTTTCTGGTGGTTCCCCAAGATCTCAGATTTCGACGTTGTTTTAAGTTTTCCGGCGGTTTTCTTTGGAGCACGGTTTCTATTACTCATCTCCTTTCATTTATCTCTGGTGAGTGTTAATGGATTTCTCTCAACGCCATTTTCTTTTTAATCAAATGATGCAAGCCCTTGAGCTTGGTGATAAGGAGGTTGCAGATAAAATTGAGTCTTATTTACGCGATTATAACCCAGCTTCTCCTGTGCCTATTCCACTTTATACTTCTCTTAATTCCGGATCCGATGCTCCTGATTTTGTTTTTATTTCGACTTCTGACAGTGATTCTCCAGATATGGCAAAAACTTCAAACGCTGCTGGCAGTGGTCGACGAGGACCTAGAACCCCTAGAGATTCTCTCGTTGGTGCTCAGACGGTGGTGGGCTCAGATGTTGAGGACCATCGGCGAGACGCTCTATGTTTTGCGGCCGAACGCCCCAGTTCTTTCGACACTGAGGTAAACGTAGTCGGCGAACAGGAGCTTAGCAAATATAGGAGAAGATATGACATTCCAAGTTCGGTCGTCCTTATTCCTTCGGGCGATCGAGCAGCATGGAATCCGCCGAGCGGCGCGGTCGCCATCTACGGGTCGATGTTTGGTTGCGGAGTGACTCTACCCCTCCAGCCGTTTATAGCCAGGTTTCTGGCTGACGCTAAGATTGCTCCGGCACAGCTCTCGCCAAACAGTTACAGGATTTTGATGGCCCTGGCTGTGATGTGGAAATCAATGGGTCGACGGTCGCCGACTCCCCGCGAAATTCGTCATTTCTATGTCCTGCGGCAATCTGGCCATGGTGGGACTTACTACCTCCAGTCGACTGCTGTGGAGAATTGGATTCCCGAGGGAGTGTCTAACGTAGGACAAGTGGAGGTTTCAAGCGACAAGAAGAAGATAGGTTTTATTTGGGGTTTCCCCACTTCAAACAAGAGGTGGAAGAATAGCTGGTTCTTCGCGGGTGGCGAGTGGGGAAGGAGTAATCCCGCTGATACTCGCCGAAACCTGCGGGCGAGCAGGGTCCCGAGACACTTTACGTCTCCTGATGCCTGGACGAAGGCCTCTCCTGCTTTGACTCCTCATGAGGTGAAGAATGTAACTGACGCTGCAGTGCTCAGTTTAATAAAGAGGGGTCAGGAGCAACTTCTTGACGAGGCCAGGATGGTCACTCTGGGTGTTTTCTCTCGTCTTTCCGGCCGGAGACGCCGCTGTAAGTTTCCTTTTACTAGCTTTTTTTTTTTTTTTTTTTTTTTTCTATTGGTTTTTGCCTTGGATAACACTATGTTTCCACTTTTAGTGAGCGAGTTTGATATCATTTGCGATGAGCAAGCCCGGGCGGTGAAAAACGCGGAAGCTGCTAGTCAAAGGCATGCTGCGGGCTTGTCTAAGGATGGGGTTGCGCCGCCCGAGGGTGATGACTCTCCGGATGCGGGAGCGGGCGGCGTTCCCGACGTTGCAGAGGTTGTTGCGCAAGTCCAAGTTGGTGGTAGGAATGCGCCTCCTCAAGTTCCTAGCCGTAAGGGTAAGGAGAAAATTGAGGTTCCTGCGGCGAGTGCAGGTGTTGCTGCTGTGTCTGGGGCGGTTACCCAGCCTCGTGAAGGTCGGATCGACACTTCGCCCCGCACTCCAGGCCGCAAGGGGAAAGAAAAAGTTGTGTCTTCAGCAGCGAGTATGGACGTTCCGGTTTTTGATGCGAACGTTCCTGAACCCCCTGAAGATCCCTCCAACGACCTTCATCCAAGGGCTGGTCGGGGTAAACGCCCTGCAGAAAATACTCCTGAAGGTGCCACTCGTCCTTTGAAACGGGCGTCGAGGGTGGTTCAATTTGTGGTTTCTTCGGATGAAGAGGAAGATGGCGAGCCTACTCGCCCTGAGGGTGGCAACATTGGCGAGACTAATACTGATGTTCCTCATCCTATGGATCCACCCCCCCAACCAGAAGAAGGTGGTGAAGCAGGGAGTGTGCCTTCACTTGCGGCTCGAGGCCCTGTTCCTGATAAGTTTGGGCCCTCAGTATCCCCAGCGAATATTAGAGCGCGGGATACTGCCGTGGAGGAAGATACCCCCAGGTCTTCATCACCTATTATGGCAGCGGGTAAGGATACTGCCACTCCGGCCGACACTCCTGGCCCATCGTCGACCCCTGCTACAGATTTTGGGGTTTCGCGTGAAGGAGCTTCTGTAGATCCCGCCGATCAGGGTGAGGGATCGGGAGTTGTCTCCTTGTCTGATTTTTCTCCAGCCGAGCTCCTCAACCACTTCATAAGCAATGATATTTATTTTGGAAAGGGTTGGGAGCAAGTGAAGGAGAAAACGTGCAACAGTAAGATGGAGTTTTTCTTCAACTGCCATTCTCTGGTAATTTCTTCTGACCTTGTTCCTTACTTCTATCTTCCTTTATTTCTCCGTTCCCTAACATGTTTGATTCGCAGATGATGTCGGAGATGGCGAATACCTATCGGCGAGCGAATAAGGCTATGAGTGATAACAAGTGCTTGCAGAGGACAATTTCTCGGTCGGCAGCTGAGAAGCTATCGGCTGAAGAATCACATGCACAGCAAACCGCTCGAATGCAGGAGCTCGCCGATGGCTCTTTGGCCGCCCAACTTGCTGCCGAGGAAAAGCTTCTCGCCGCTGAGGAACAAATTAGGCTACTCAAAGGGCAGCTCGCCGATAGTCAGGATGCTTTGGTGGCTCACATGGAAGGAGAGAGTTCGGCAAATGCGGCCAAGGAGAAGGCAGAACGTGAATGTGAGGATTTGCGGCATCAGCAAGCTACTCAAGACCTTCTTATGAATGATTTGAAGGCTGTTTTAGAAGTTGAAGCCGTAGATCGCTTTAAGAGATCTCCTGCGTATGATGCACTCCTCCTCCGTGAGTTTGAACGGGGCATGCGGCAGGCCAAAAAGTTCTTCGCTCTGAAGGACCATTCTAATGAGAAAGCCCTGAGGCGTTACGACCGAAATATTCAGCGACATATGGATGGTGCGGTGCGCTCGGTTAAGAGCCAGCTGAAGCTGTGGAAGGCCCACTGCCGTTATACCCGAGTGGATCCTCTTCCTATGCACCTTGAAATTCCCACCAAGCGCGCTTCTAACACTTATTACTCTGGCCAAAAAGGGAGTTTTACGGGGTCAGGTGCCGAGCCCGATTTGGGTCCTGTTGCTGGTCGGGATTACACGTCTTTCATGCCTGAAGGGGATGAAGAGGTTGTTTGGCCATCAGAAGATGAAGTGAGCGACACAGAGGAAGATAGTGGGGACATCCCTCCGGCGAGCGTTTGATTTTGTTGTATATCTTTATTTTGAACTCTGTAAATTTTCTTTTTCTTGATAAATGAAATATCAATTTACCGTTGTATTGCTTAATTTTATATGCTTTTGTTCAGCTGCCATTGCTGTATTTTTGGCGCAAGCTCTAAGGCTTTTTATCACTTAGCCTTATAATTGCTAGTTTTTGTTTTTACCAAGTGTTTGTCAAGACGTGTCCGACCCTACACCAAGTTTTACGCGAGCATACTGTTGGGACGTCTCCCGCTTTTGCTCACTGTTTTTCTTTGAATGCTAGTTTCATTTTACCCCCAGTGTCTTTATTTCTCGGGGATTTTCCCGAATGCTTTTAGCTGAACGCTTTGTACAGTTTCTTTTTTGGGGGTTTTATGTCTTTGTTAATGGCGATTGCCCTTTTACGTGACATTTTTCTCTAGCTCAGGCTACTTTGTGGCTTTTCAACCTTAAGCCTGCTGTAATACGGGGTATTTCCCGGTTTTCATTGTTGTTCGCCGGATTCAGGTTGCTCAATTCACTTCCTTGGGCGATCCGTTCGTCATAGCCGATCTGTGACTTCAGCGATGGTAGATTTCCTACTAATAATTTACTTTTTATTGATTATTTCCTGTAAACTCTAATATCAAAAAACAAAAGAAACTTTCTAAAAAGATAAATTCAAAGAAACGAAACATAATAAAAGGTCCCCTTTGAGCTAAAGCATCAAGGGTAATAGATCTTCAAGTACTGGGCATTGCATGGTCGGGGTAGCTCGCCGATTCCTCTCTTTGCTATGTAATACGCTCCATGGCCTGCTATTCCTGTGATGTGGTATGGTCCCTCCCACTTGTCTGCGAGTGATCCTGCTGTTCTATCTTTTGTTCCGGGTGTCACTCTCTTTAGAACCAAGTCCCCGAGCGCAAATCTTCTGACTTTCACATGTGAGTTGTAATACCTCGCTGCTCTCTGCTGGTAGGCGGCATTCCTTATTTGGGCGTGCTCCCTTCTTTCCTCTAGTTCATCTAAGCCACACTTCAGCATGTCAACATTCAGCTCTGGTTGAAAGAATTGTGTTCTTGGCGACGAGAACGCCGTTTCGACTGGAATGACTGCCTCAGTTCCGAAAGCCATGGAGTAGGGTGTTTCCCCAGTGGAGTTTCTTTCCGTTGTCCGGTATGCCCATAACACCTGGGGTAGCTTCTCCGCCCAGTTTCCCTTTTTGACGGCCAGCTTGGCTTTCAGGTTATGCTTGATGATTTTATTCACAGCCTCAGTTTGCCCATTTGTCTGTGGGTGAGCTGGGGAAGCATAGTAGTTGTTGATCCCATATTTCTTGCATAAGTCCCTGAACTTCCTGTTATCGAACTGTGTCCCGTTGTCAGTAATGATGGTGTTTGGTATTCCGAACCTGTATAGAATGTTTTTCTTCACGAAGCTGGTTGTATTTGCTTCTGTGATGTGTACCAGTGATTCGGCCTCTACCCACTTGGTGAAGTAATCTACTGCTACAATGGCATGTTTCGCCCCACCTGGCGCTGTGGGCATTGGGCCGATTAAATCAATTCCCCACATGGCGAACGGCCATGGGGAGGTAATGCTCTGTAAGCGCTCAGGTGGCTGGCGAATGTTGTTCGCGATCTTTTGACATGCTTCGCATCTGGTCGCTATTCTTTTTGCATCGGCGAACATGGTCGGCCAATAGAAACCTTGCCTTAGTGCTTTATGGGCCAGGCTGATGCTTCCAGCGTGATTCCCACAGCTTCCGCTGTGTATGCCCTTTAAGATTCCTTCTGCCTCTTCAGGCCCGACACATCTTTGCAACGTTCTCGAGAACCCTCTCCTATACAATTCACCGTTGAGGACCGAATATCTTGTTGCTCTGTATCTCAGCCGCTTGGATTCTAGCAAGTCACTTGGGAGGGTGTCATTGATCAGGTACTCTCTGATTGGGGTCGTCCAGTTGGTTGATACGTTCATGATGACCCCTACTTCGACTTGCTCGGCTGTGCTAGGTTGAAGCAGGTGTGCCATAGGGATCGTTTGGGGCCAGATATTGATCGTGGCGGATGCCAGCTTGGCCAAAACGTCCGCCTGTTCGTTTTCTTCTCTTGGGATCTGCACAATCCTGTATTCTTTGAATCGCCTCAATAGTTCCTTTGCTAGTCTTAGGTAGGCAATCATGTTGTCATCCCTTGCTTGGTACTCATCGAGCACTTGGTTGACGATGACTTGGGAGTCGCTAAACACCTCAATCTCGTCAGCCCCTAGGGCCGTACATACTTTCAGTCTTGCTATCAGCGCTTCGTACTCGGCTTGGTTGTTGGTGGCTTTGAAGTCAAACCGCAAGGCACATTCCACAGAATCTCCTTCTGGGGTGGTGACCACTATCCCTGCCCCGCTGCCATGCGTGTTTGATGAGCCGTCAACCCAAAGTTTCCAGCGAAAGTCCTTTCTTGTTTGATCTATCAGCATCTTCGCTACTTCAGTGTCTGGCTCGGTAAATTCTGCTACAAAGTCTGCTACTGCTTGGCCTTTGATTGCTGTTCTTGGGATAAATTCTATGTCGAATTCGCTTAGCTCAATGGCCCATTTTGTAAGTCTGCCCGACACCTCTGGTTTTTGCAGTATCATTCTCAACGGACAGTTGGTGTATACTCCTACCTTGTGTGCTTGGAAATATGGCCTCAACTTCCTCGCTGCCGTTACTAATGCGAGCGCCATTTTTTCAGCTGATGAATACCTCGTCTCAGCTGGTAGTAATGCTTTGCTTGTGTAGTATATTGGCTTCTGTATCCCGTTCTCCTGTCTTATCAATACGGAACTAGTGGCTGCTTCTGTGACCGACAGGTACATGTACAGCACCTCCCCTGTGATGGGTTTTGACAGCAATGGTGCTCGGCCGAGGTATTCCTTCAAAGCGACAAAGGCCTGTTCGCAGTCCTTATTCCATTCTATCCCCTTGCCCTTCTTGAGCGCTTTGAAGAAGGGTAAGCACCGGTCTGTCGACTTTGCGATGAACCTGTTCAGCGATGCCAGGCATCCTGTAAGTTTCTGGACATCCTTCAAGTTCTTTGGGGGGACCATGTTGGCTAGTGCCTTGATCTTGTCAGGGTTCACTTCTATTCCTCTTTGATGTACCTGATACCCGAGAAACTTACCAGATGGCACGCCGAACACGCACTTTGATGGGTTCAGTTTCATCCCGAACTTGGCTAGCACAAAAAAGGTTTCTCTCAAGTCGTCTACATGTCCCTCAGCTCTGACGCTCTTGGTTAACATGTCATCGACGTACACTTCCATATTCCTTCCTATTTGGTTAGCGAACATCTTGTTGACAAGCCGCTGATATGTCGCCCCAGCGTTCTTCAGGCCGAATGGCATGACAGTGTAGCAGTACAATCCTTGGTCCGTGGTGAATGCTGTCTTATCTTCATCCGGTTCATGCATCTTGATTTGGTTATATCCTGAGTACGCATCCATGAAGCTTAACAGCTCATGCCCGGCTGTTGCATCTACCAGCTGGTCAATTCTTGGCAAGGGGAAACTATCCTTTGGGCAGGCTTTGTTGAGATCGGTGAAGTCTACGCACATCCTCCACTGATTGTTTTTCTTCTTTACGAGCACAACGTTTGCTACCCACTCAGGGTATTTGACTTCTCTGATGGATCCTGCCGCGAGCAGCTTGGATATTTCTTCCCTTATTGCTGCACTCCTCTCTGGGTTGAAACTTCTCCTTTTCTGTATTACCGGCTTGCAGTCTTTGCTCACTGCTAGATGGTGTGTGGTTACGTTTGCATTGATTCCTGGCATATCTTCGTGGCTCCAAGCAAAGATCTCCTTGTACTCCCTCAATAGATTCACTATACCTGTTTTGACCTGCTTCGTCATGCTCGCTCCAACTTTGACCGTCTTATCAGGCTCCTTTTCATCCAGGATGACAGTTTCTGTCGGTTCTTCTTTTTCTCTGTTGGTCTCATCTCTCGGGTCCAACTCAAACGTTTCAGGGTTCTCCTCTTTCGTCTCTTGGTCTAGTTGAAATACACCTAAGGTTTCTGCTCCAGTCTTGTCTTTAAAGATTGACAGATTGGCTCGGCGAGCCATTTCTTGCGACCCTTTAAGTTCTCCAATCCCAAACTCTGTCGGGAATTTTACTTTTAATGCATGAGTGGACGTGACTGCTCGCGCCTTGTTCAGAAAGGGTCGGCCGAGTAAAGCATTGTATGGCCAGTTATAAATATCTACTACCACGAAATCCAAGAGGATGGTCCGTCGACAAGGTGCTGTACCAAATCTTACAGGCAGTTTCACCGTTCCCAGAGATCTTACTTCTGCTCCCCCGAATCCTTTTAAGGGCACATGGAATGGTTCCAAGTCTTTCCTGTCTAGCCGAAGTTCGTCATACACTCTAGCGCTCAAAATGTCAGCAGAACTTCCGTTGTCTATCATTACGCGGAGGACATCCCGGTGTGCTATTTGTACCCCCACAACTATCGCATCATTGGGTTTGGCATCAATTCCTTCTGAATCCTCGGCCGTGAAAGTTATCGGGTCATGTCCTTCTCTTGGTTTTTTGTGGCTTCTCTGTACAGAGTTCACTTCAAAGTCCCTGTTTTCATACATCACTTCCCTGACTTCCGACATCCTTTCTCTATTGCTTCTACCCGTATGAGGTCCTCCAAAGATTGTGTTTATGGCTACGCTTGGGCTGCCCTTCCTCGGGCTTCTTCTCTCTTGCCCTGCTTCTCGATGGCTGCCTTGGCGACCTGTGTCTTGGTTTCTTTTCAGTGCAAAATCTTTAAGATGCCCCTCTCTGATCAAACTTTCGATGTGATCCCGCAATTGAAAGCACTTAGAGGTGTCGTGCCCATGGTCTTTATGAAATCGGCAATATTTCGTCGTATCTCTTCGGGCATTAGCTGACTGTTGTCGAGGGTACTTGGCGAGCCCTTTGTCCTCTACTACAGACAGTATATCCTCCTGCTCGCCATTTAGGGGAGTGTAATTACTGTACCTGCCTCGGAACCTACTGGTTCTGTTACTACCTCGGCTTTCTTGGGGTTTGCTTCTCCGGCCCTTTTCTTCTTTTTGGTGGTCGCGAGACTGACCCTTTGTTCTCTCATCCTTGGTTTCTGACCTTGCGTCTGGCTTGTGACCATGGACGTAACTACCCCCTTGGGCAACTTCTTCTTCTTCTGCTAATGCATAATCTCCAGCTATGTCCATCATCTCCTCGTATGTTTTGGGTCGGTCTCTCCGTAGGTCAAAAGACAAACGTCCGCTCTGCAACCCATTGGTGAAGGCTGCTATGACAGCTACATCGCTCGCATCTTCTATTTGAGCGACTTCCTTTCCGAACCTGGCTAAGTACTTCTTTAGTGACTCGTTACTTTCTTGTTTCAGGTTCGACAAATGAGCCAGCGACTTCCTCCTTTGCACACTCCCCATGAATTGCCTTATGAATGCCTTGCTGAAGCTGGAGAAATTGCTAATGCTCCTGGCTGGCAGGCGCCCAAACCATCGGGAGGCGAGATCGCCGAAAGTTTGCGGGAATGTTAGGCACAAGAGGCCATCATCGGATGCGTACTGGGCCATGACATTGCGAAATCTTCGGACATGTTCCTTTGGATCCCTGTTCTCCTTATACTGTTCGATGGTTGGCATCCTAAATCTTTCGGGGAACCGGGTATGGGCGATATGATCAACAAACGGATTGTCTGATTCATCATCTGAAGATATATTGTGCCTGTACCGCTTAGCCATTGCTGAGACCTTCTTTGAGAGTTGTTGAAGGGTAACGCTTCGATGACCGGTTGGTTCCCCCTCTTGGTCGAGCCTGCTTTTGACTATCATCCCTCGATAATCGTCTTCCCTGCTACCTGTACTCCTGTTACCTCCTAAATCATCGGTACTCTCGGACCTCTGCTGCCGCGCCCTCTTTGATCGCAACCCTCTTCTCGGCTGGGGACTCCTGTCTTCTAACGAGACCGACCGCCGCCTTCTGCGGGTTCTATTAATCCTGTCATTGGCAGGTCCCATATGTGTTCGCCCATGATATCGTTTTTCTGGGAGATCATCGTCCAGAAGATCCTCTCCTTTCTTTCGCTCTCTTTCTCCCAAGGCTTCCGGCGAATCTCGGGGGGTTTCCTCTGTGATTGGCTCTGTCCGAGTACCGGGAGTTACGACGTGGATTTCTGATCGCACCCTTCCTATGGGATGATTTCCGGGAGTGCTAGTCGTTAGTTCATAAGGGGACGAGGTTCCCAATCCTATGGGAAGTGTGAGCCCTATCTTGTTGGCCTCATTGACCAGGTTCACCAGAGCGGTGTGAAAGTGTTGCAGAGTTTCGTTGGCCACTCTCGTCCCCGGAGTTGCTGCAGATTGTTCCCCTATCGTCAACGTCTCCTCCCCTAATATAGTCGCTGCTTGAGGGATCTGTTCATTATTGGGGATTTCATCCCTGCCGCTGCCATTGCTCATGCTGTAACTGTTTTGTAAGGATTCCTGGAAGTTTTTTAAGCTCAGTAATTTTATCCCCCTCCTTCTAGCGCCAATTGTTGACGGCGATTTTTGGATTGACTCGGTCAACAATAATATGTTACTCAAAACGAATGAATAAAGAAAATAAATCAATGCATGCAGGACAGATTTTACGTGGAAAACCCTTGAATGGGAAAAAACCACGGTGCCCCTTAAGGGCGAGAGAATTCACTATGAATTACTTATGATTTACACACTCAAATCTCTCATACAATAGCCTGATTTCTCTCTCTCTGATCTCGAACCCCTTTTCATGGGGTTTTAGGTTCTATTTATATGGGCTCCCCCTAGGGTTTCCGGTTTATCTGCCGTGTTGATAGGGGACTCTTTATTTTGTGTTGTATAAGGAGTCTAGAGTCGGCAAATAACTTCTTTAGGGTTTGTTTCCTGTTTGGACTCTTCCTTTTTTGAAGAAGATTCGTATCTTGTTTGGAATAGGATTTAGTCTTTGTGTCTTGACTAGATTTGATCCCTGTTTTGACGTGGAAATATACTTGGAATTGGATTACCCTTTCTGGCTGTGTATTTTTGGCGAACACCTTTAGACTGGCGAGCGCATTTCGTCTCTTCATTGGGTAAACAGTTGTGGCGAACACTCCTTCTCTTTGAATCGGCGAACGTGCCTACTGGCACTCCTTTTGACTGATTTCTTCTTGCTGACGAGTCGATGGATGACGTGTCTATGTTTCAATTGTTTCTATGCTGACGTGTCTTTTCATCAAATTTATACCTACAACAGCGTACGATAGCATAAACCACTCTTTTTTAGATTCGGTTTTGGAAAGTGATGGAGGGGTTGGATTCGTAGTTGTATATAATCACCCACTCTTTCTGAAACACCCCAAATCTGATACCAACAAATTAAGATGATACTCAGTCATAATTCTGAAAATCTTCTAAACTTACAAACTATAAAGATTAAACATTCCCAAAAGAAATGATATATTCATCAATAATTAAAATGTAACCTCAAAAATAACCATTTAATAAAATTAGAAAGAATTGATATATTCCTAATCTTTATAAACCTTTATTCTAAATACCAAGAGTGGAACCTCTAACTAGAGGTGGCCACGGTTCGGTTTCGGTCCGGTTTTGGTTCGAAACCGACCGTTTCGGTTTGGTGGCCACCTAAAACCGAAACCGAAACCACCGGTTTCAAACCGTAAGTTTGGCAGTTTCGGTTTCGATTTCGGTTTCGAAATCGACGGTTTGGGTACGGTTTTTGTTTCGGTTTCGGTTTTTGGCGGTTTTTCAAAAAAAAAAAAATCAAAAAAGTGCTACGTGGCAACTTCTGATTCGTTATTTTTTTTAATAAAACCGGCGGTTTAAACCACGAACAAAACCGTTGGTTAAACCGCCGGTTTTGGCCGGTTTGTAGGCCACCCAAACCGAAACCGGAACCATCGGTTTTCAAACCGGTGGTTTAGGTTCCGGTTTCCGGTTTTGGTTTGGCACTTCCGGTTCCGGTTAAACCACGGACAAAACCGACGATTTACCGGAACCGTGGCCACCTCTACCTCTAACCTTAGCATACATATTTTATTTGAGTAATTTCATCATTATATTTGTTCATCATTTATCAATTTAATTGTTTTAATTCTTGACAACTATTGGGATCATTGTTGGTTATTAACATTAAAACTCCTTCCTTGAGGAACGACCTCATACTTACCGGGTTATATATTACCGGGACGCTTTTGCACTTGAGAGTAAAATCTTTTTTCTAGACGTGTCACCTTGAACTTGTTCATGAACTTTAACGTTGACTTGCTCATAGAACGAGAACGTTAAATTTGTTCAATCTACGTTGAACTTGTTCATGAAGATTTACGTTTACTTGTTCACGGAACGAGTTTGACATTCGTATGAACGTTAAACTTGTTCAACCTACCTTGAACTTGTTCATAAAGTTTAACATTAACTTGTTCAACCTACCTTGAACTTGTTCTTGAAATTCAAATTTTCAAAAATTTTATTTTGTTTTATTTATTTAATATAATATAATATATAATTTTTATGTATTTTTCCATTAATTTTTTTATAAAAAATAATTTTTTATTAAAATATAAAATATATAATTATATTATTAATATATATAATATATAATAAAAATATATATTGCAGCAACCGGTTGAAACCGGTTGCTTTTAATGGCTATCACCAACTCTCATTTATTTATTATTATTTTTTTATTGCATTTGGTTGGTTTGTATGATACAAACGATTGTACCATAGCCAACTCCACTAAAAATTGATATGCCCATGTATATACTATGAGGGTGCAAACAATGCATGGCCCATGACTGCGCTAAAAGGAAACCATGTACTTTGGGAGAAAATCTTGTATGAGACTGCCACGTGATGAGATTGTGAGACCGTCCAATGAGATTGTATCATTTATCTCGGAAATATAAAACTAAATTATAAAATTTTAATTTGGTACAATCTCATTGGACAATGTCACGGACTCACCATATGTCAGTCACATACAAGATTCTCTCGTACTTTGGAATCTGATAGGTGTGTGTCAATCATTCAAAGCCAGCACATGGCAAATGCTTCCACGGAAAAAGATTGAAGAGTCAGCAATACGCTAAACGACAATCTTGATGATAATGTAACGATTTCAACAAAAATATCCACGTATCAACACCTCGTTGGTCACATTGTACGGAAATCATAAACCGAATACGACTTCATCGTACAATCACATTGATATATACCTATGAAAGGCTTATCTTTTTCCTGAGAAAATCTTAGGTGGGACGGTCCTATACACGTGGTCGTGGGACCGTCCAATGAGAACGTGTCACATATATATTGGATACTGTGGTGAGAATATGTGGCACACTCTTATTGGACGGTCCCACGGCCACATGTATGGGACCGTCCCACCCAAGATTTTCTCCTTTTTCTATTGTTAGATTGGTTTTTAAAATATTTGAGACTAAAGTTAAATAACGATATGACCGATTTTATAATATTATATGTTTTTGGTTTTGAAAATTTTTTGGGAACTAATCTAATTAAAAAATCATTATCCTTGAACATCTCAATTTTTTTTTTTTCTAAGTTTTATTAAATTATTACAAATTAAAATTTAGAGGAGAAAACCATGACTCGATCCAATAATTTAATTATCTAGACTCTAGAGTGTAAGGTGGCCACGTTTTCTTAAGCATTGCAATCTGGCTTAATTTACAAGACTCTGCCTGTTAATGTCTCTCCTTCTAGTATTTGTCTGCCTATCTTGTTCTCTTTAGTCCTTTAATTAAATTGTTTTAGGGATATTATTAATTTCCCCCCGACGTTTGCATCAACATCATTTTACCCTTTCTAGTTTCAGAATTAGTTATTTTCTCCCTTACCGTTATCTAGCTGTTAAAATAGATGGGTTGACTGTTAGTTCAAGGGTAGATTGGTAAATTCATAAAGGAAATGAGATATTTTAATAAAATAATATTTTTTCCATTTAAAAAATAAAAATAAAAAATTATCTCTCCTTTCATTTTTCTCTCCCTCTCTCTCTCTCCTCCGTTCACCAGGATCCGGTTAGATCCAAGGATCTCGACCAAATCTTTTTTTTTTTTTTTTTTTTTTTTTCATGTTTTGATTTGTTAAATTTTTTATTTATCTCTTATGTTTTTGGTTTCCATGAGGATGGTGATGAAGAAAAAAAGTGTAAGAAAAAAAATTGCAATCCAACCAGAAAAAAAGATTGATTTTTTTTTTTTTTTTTTTTTTTTTTTTAATGGGCGATGAACGATGGTTATTGGATGGTGTTTTTGGAATTTTTTTTTTTTAATTATTTAGGTTATTTTTATTGATGTAGGTTATTGATTGGATGGTGTTTGAACGATGGTTATTTTTTTTAATTATTAAGGTTATATTTAGGCAATAATGGAGATTTGAGTTTTTGTCTGAGAATTTTTGAGGATTTGAGTTTTTGTTTGAGAATTTCCAGAATGATGGAATTTTTATTTATTTATTTAGGTTATATTTTGGCAATAAATTTTTTTTATTGTTTTTGTTCTTTAAATTGATGCGTTTTAAATTTGTGTTCTTTAAATTGATGATGATGATTGGGAAAGGAACAAAAAATGGTTGGGAACAAAATTGAAGAAGAAGAAGCACAGTCCACCGATCTGTCAAAAAAGAAAAAAAAAAGTTTATTTTTAAATTTATAATGATGGCCAATATAAATTGGACAAAGAAAATATTGTGTTGATTGGAGAGAAGGTGTCTGGTGTGGTGTGTAGGTGAAGATGATGATCAAGTGAGAGAAGAGAGAGAGATGGTGTCTGGTGTGGTGTGTAGGTGAAGATGATGATTGAGAGAGGAGAGAGAGAGATAGAAAGAGAGAAATGAAAGGAGAGAATTTTTTAAAAAAAAATTAAAATATACTGTTCACAACACAGTGATGATCAAAGTGGTGTGAACAACACAGTGATGATCAGGGCGTACCCAGGAAATATTCAGTGCCCGGGCTAAATTATATGTATACAGGTCATTTTTTTTTTCTCATTACATACTAACATTACAAAGAAAACTCATTAGATATCAATAGTTGGATTTATCTTCTTTTGTTTAGTAAATATTTTCTAATGTTTAATTAATGGCTCGCAAACTCTCACACAAAACTTTGTGATTTTCCATTTTTCCTTCTCCATGCACATTGATATAATAAAGTCAATACAAGGCATACGAGCCATTGATTAAGAATAACAAAAATTTTATATGATTCCTGATGATGTTATTTGTTTAATTTTTTAATAATAAGATGATACCAATAATGGACTACTCAATAATATAAAATACTAAAATTTTTGCATAAACAATTATTTAAATTTGTAGTTCAAAAAAAAAAAAAAATTGATTTAAACTCACCAATGACTTAATTCTATAATGTTAAAAGTCATAATATTATGTGTCTTTTTATCACTTACTTTGAACAACAAAATATTTACATTTAAATTAAATTTAAACAAACACATCATATTCATGTAATATTATCATACCTTAAGGGCTGTTCTTTAATTAACCTTATATATATTTAAATTTTTTTTTCTGCCTGGGGCAGCCCTCTTATTGTTCCGCCCCTGGTGATGATCCTTCTCCCCAGAGAACGATCCCCTCCTTTACCGTCTTTGCTGCTTTCTTGCTAAGGAAGTAACAAGCCATCAGATTGGGGCAGAAGCCGATTGATCATAGCTTCCTTACTTTGTCTTGATCATCAATGATGGGTTTTACAACCCCTTTAGTTACAATCAACAACTGTTTATCTCTTTAATTACAATCAACAACTATTTATCTCTTAAGGAAATACTAATTGATTGCTAAGTATGGAAAATGAATCAAAACCATTAGACAAATTTGGTTGTGAAAAAAGTAAGTTTTAAATTAATTTGTATTATTTTTGTTAGAAGAACAAAATCATTATGTATATAAACAGATTTTTAAATTAACTATATTATCTATATTTTTTTTTATTTCTTTCAAACACGCTCTAGTCTTTTATTATTATTATTATTATTATTATTATTATTATTATTATCAATATTAGATGTTCTTTCTTGTAAAAAAAAATATATTAAATGTTCTTCAATTTCATCGAACACTTATATATATATATATATATATTTTTCATATATTATTTAACATCTATCTACTTTCACATCAATTAGAACATAGCACAAATCTTGCTTCCGAACAACTCTCTCAAACAAAAAGCGGTTCTCTAATATTAAAAACAAAATCTTAAAATTGATTTTTAACGAAAAATAGAGTTTGATTTTTAAAAAACCGAGAAGAGAAAAGAAGTAAGGAAGATAAAGAATAGTAAGAGAATTAAAGGTAACAACAAAATTTGAAATAATTATAAAGTTGATTAAATAACAACATAATAGTTATAGGTGGTGTGTATTTATAAAAATACAATACAATATAATTAAAGAAAGGGTATTTTTGGCATTAAGTGGGGTTCAATTACAATTTAGAGATTTTTTTAAATTTTGTATAGGTGTGATTACGAAAGGGTGTAAATACAGTTTTTGAGAGATTTTATTATTGCCACTCTAGTGACAAATTGATCACAATTAGATAGGGTCCAGTTACTTTATCCAGAAATTGAGAACCACTAAAATTTGATATGCCCATATGGGCTATGGCTACTTTACCCGTCTCTTAGTCTCGGGACACCTGTACTGTAGACCCATGACCCATGATGGTGCAAACAATGCTTGGCCCATGAGTGCGCTTGAAGAAAACCATGTATTTGGAATCTGAGAAGTGTAATGTGTCAATCATTCAAAGCCAGCACATGCAAAATGCTTCCATGGAAAAAGATTGAAGAGTCAGCAATTGATAATCTTGATGACGATCATGATCACAGTGGATTTCAACAAACATATCCACGTGTCAACACCTCATTAGCCACGTTGTACGGAAATCATAACAAGAATACAGCTTCATCGTACAATCACGTTGATATATAACTATGAAGGGCTTATCTTGCTCTCTTTATTCCTTTGATTAAATTGTTTTAATAACAATCATCCGTCTCACTTTTGGAGGGAGGTTGTACATCTCATCTGATCTCTAGCTAAAGACACAGCTATGGCAGAAAAGGTTCGAGAATCCTACTTTCTTTTTTGTATTTTTTTTTTTCCTTAATTGCCCATTTGATTCTGTTTTATGTATCTTAAATGGCTTTTTTTTTTCTTTTCTTTTTTTTTTTTTTTTACGGAAAAAGGTTACAGAAATGTTGCTGAAGGTTCATGACCTTGAGTGCTCAAAGTGCTACAAGAAAGTGAAGAAAATCCTTTCTAAATTCCCTCGTAAGTCTGTGTTCGTTTTTTGTTTAACGTTTCGAATTATGAGGATGTATTGGAAATGGAGTGAATTAAGAATTATTAAGATGTGTACGTGTTTGTGTTTTTGTGAACAAAACAAAAGAAATACAAGACCAGGTGTATGATGAGAAGAACAACACAGTGACGATCAAAGTGGTGTGTTGCAGTCCGGAGAAGATCAGGGACAAGATATATTGCAAAGGTAGAGGAATCATCATCTGTATACAGATCGTGATCAAACCACAACCACCACCCCCCAAGGACACCCCCACTGCCGTCGCAGCTGCCGGCGCCATCGCCAACGCCACCGCTACCGCTATCGCCACCGCTCCTGAAGTGAAGATAGACGACAAGACTACTATAGTCTTCAATTTTTTTGACGTACCAAAACCACCTGAAAAGCCCAAACCATCTGAAGAGCCCAAAAAACCTGAAAAGCCCAAAACATCTGAAGAGCCCAAAAAACCTGAAGAGCCCAAAACACCTGAAGTGAAGATAAAAGACAAGAATACTATAGAGGTCAATTTTTTACCAAAACCATGTTATTGTGGAAGAAACTGTGATGGGTATTGTGGAAGACCATTGTATTGCAGTTGCGGTTGCGGTGGATATGAAGGCGGCTGTGGAAGGCCAGTGTGCAGTTGCGGCTGCGGTGGACGTGGAGGCAACTGTAGAAGGCCAGTGTGCAGTTGCGGTTGCGGTGGACGTGGAGGCAACTGTAGAAGGCCAGTGTGCAGTTGCGGTTGCGGTGGACGTGGAGGCAACTGTAGAAGGCCAGTGTGCAGTTGCGGTTGCGGTGGATGTGGAGGCAACTGTGTACGGCCAGTGTATTGCAGTTGCGGCTGCGGTGGATATAGAGGCAACTGTGGAAGTCGTTGCAGTGAGTACTACTCCTGTGAAGACAATTCACAAGGTTGTACAATCGTGTAATTATGTAAATGGTGGTGCATCGTGCATGGTCAATTTCATCTCATCATCTTATTATCTTCTACTTGCCTAGTTGCCTCCTTTCTTCAAAGTTAAATGTTGAGGTTTTAATATAGTCATCAAATATATATGAAGAAATAATAAGTTGGCGGTCTCTGGACGCTGGTGTTGGTTGTTTTGTTACTACAAATTTTCAATTTCATAAAAAGTTTAATTTCTTTAATTGCTTTTTTCATGGTCCATTTCCTTTTCCTTAATGATTTCTCATCATTCTCTTTAATTATGTTTATTATAATAATAATATGGTGTCGGCTACCCAATTTTTTATTCCAACTCAATATTATTATTTAAATGTTATATATCCAATGCTTACACTTTTGGGTCGAGCATTAAGTTAACAGAGTTGATTGATGAAAATAATATTGCCACAAAAAAGACTATATATACAAAAAAAAATTAAAAAAAAAATGTTGAAGGACACCTCTACCAAAAATGATATATCAGAATGAAAAAAGTGACTAATTGATAAAAATCTGAACGGGAGGAGGGACAGGAAAATTAAGGTGCAATGGTGCATCATAAAATGAGATAGTGATGTGTTTGGTTAGAGATGAGACTTGATTGGTCACGCTCTTCGATGCAGTAACTATTTTTCTCTTATTGAAGCAAACAATTGTGGAAAACAGAAATAACAAAATGACACAATCATAATCTCAATTTTTATGCAATTAGTGTGTATTTTTGGCATGGAGTGTACTATCTCTATATATCTACCTATTACATGAATGCAATAGTTTTTTTTTATTTTTTAATTTATTAAAAAAAATAACACTTTATTTATAAGAGAAATGACATTGAAAAGTATTGAATCATGGTCTATAACCCTTGTCCAAATAGATATTTTTTTCCTTTGCATTCTCCTCCTTTTTATATAGATTAGGACACTCTTCACTTTTCTTATTTATTCAATGCGAAATGTGGGATTTTCTTATCCTTTCTATTCTAGTTGTTTTGTTAAATCAAATAATTGAATTAACAATTTACACACATAGGTTGTTATTTCACCATATAGAACACCTTCAGCTTTCGACTGTGTGAAATCTTTCATTTTAAGAAGCAAAGATCTTGATTTTATGACTCAAATGGATGAATAACCATATATAAATTAAAATATTTAAATTGTTGCTAAAAACATCATTGATACAGTATTATAATATTGTTGATCACCATTCACCATTAGGTGGGGAACTGCCACTACAAGAAATATGAGCTTTTATAACATTAATTTTGGGGCGTTTCCTGAGAAACACTATAATTAGTTTTTTTTTGCAGCGTTGTTTTCAAAAGCTGTAAAAAAGGGATAAATGGATGTTTTAATATTGTTTTTACAGCTTTCATTAAAACGTCATAAAGATTACCTTTTACGAGACTTAAAAAAATGCTGCACCTGAGTACTGAAAATATAGAAGTAAAGAAAAGGCAGACTATAAAAAAGAAAAAGAAAAAAAAAGACGGTCTTTATTATTATTATTTTTTTCTATACTTCTTGTAGTGTGCCGCAGTGGGGCCTCGATGGAGCTATATACAATACAATGGAAAAACTGTTGTGGGCTCTAATAAATTAGCAATATTAGCTAGTGATCACAATGTAGATGGAGTCATGGAGATTAGTTGCACTTGATCGTCAGCTTAGATATTTTCATCTTTCAATTGCTTATCCAATTAATATAGGAGTCCGTATTCTTGTAAGTTAACAAAAGTTATACCAATAGTTTGATTAACCGGTGTCTGTGGGGTCTCCTCATCAACACATTATGTACGGACAAAAAAAAAATACAATTGTGCAACTATGCATGGACCACACGTAACATAATAATCCGTTATTAGTAAATTATTATTCAATATATATATAGAGAGAGAGAGTGTTGCTCTCATGTAAATTTGGGTGGGATTAGGAATTTTGTGAGAATGTAAAGGTCATATACTCATATATACTCACATCCTATAATCCCACATCGGATAAATAAAAGATCGAAGAGAGGCCTAACCTATATAAAAAGGAGGAGAGTGTAAAAGAAAATATACTTACTTGGACAAGGGTTGTAGGTCACAGCCCAATACTTTACAATATTCTTTCTAACATTTTTTTTTAAAAATAAAATGTTATTTTTTTGAACCAGCAATTTTGTCGGAACCGGAATTGGAATTGACGGTTCCTATTCCACCTAACCGGAATCAGAACCGAACCGAAACTGTGCTAGGTTTAGTTGTAGGGATTGTATGAAGTTGAAGAATTAATTAATTAAAAAGAAAATTGAAAAAGAGTGGGTGGGGTGCAATGGGTTGGTGACTTTATTTGGAGAAACTTAATTGTCTCTAATCATTGTCAAATTATTTTTTTAGAAATGGATATATCCGAGTATGCTTAGATAATGATTCAACTAGTATTAGGCTCCATTTGGAAGAGTTTTTTCAAATAGATCTTTTAGGAGTAGAGTTTTTAATAGGAAGTTGTTGGTTGTTTGGTTGTCGATTAGAAAAATCTTTTTTAAATAGTAGGATTACCAAAATATTCAAAAACTATTTTAAATGATAGGGTTATATTAGATATTTTAGCGTTATTAAAAAAGCTCAAAAAGATCCACTTGGAAAAGCCTAAAATTTGAGCTTCTCCAAGTAGACGTAAAACAACTTTTTGACGCAGCAGAAATAATAAAAAAATACGACCAACGTCAATATTCTTGATAAACTCTGGAATCCACCAGAAAAAGAGAGAAACTCTCAAAGAAAATTCTGAAATATTATTGAATAATTGAAAAATTCAGCCAAAAGGCTTACAAGCATATTTAAAGCGAAAACCCTAACCCTAATCCTTGTTGGACAAGAAATAAGACTAAATACTAAAAATTACCAAAAATAGCAAAATTGAGATAATTACGGAAATAAAAAATGCTAGGAATCCTAAGTAAGCCAGAATTGACGGAAGTTGATTCGGACTTGGAAAACAAAAGTTACGGCTAAAACGAAACTTTTCTAAAATAGCAAAAACGGCAATTACGGGGCCTAAACGACGGAATTCGGCTAAAAAATGGTATGCTTCAATAGCAAAGCTATTGACTAACTCCTCCCACGCCCTCAACTGTGTGAGTTTCGCGTCATTCCGACTTCGACGCCCGGACTACTGGAATTCGATTGCCCTTGAATTTAGGATGTTCCCTCTTCATCATGTACGCATCAGCCACTTGTTCTACATCACTTTTTTTAATCAATCAAAAGCTCTACTAGATGATAACCAAATGACAGGAAAATAAAATAAAATTGAGAAGAGTTTTTTTTTTTTAAAAAAAAAAAACTCTTTTAACCAGTAGAGAGCTCTTCCAAACGGACACTTAATTAGAGGTGTAAGATGAGTCAAACTAGCACTACCCAATACGATTTCCATACGATACGGCACAACAATACACGATATATGGGTTGGATTGGGCCACTGTGTTGAGCACGACTTCACTTTTTGTTAATATATTGATGAGAAAAGTCGTTTATACTCTTATTTTAAAGAATTTGGATAATTTATTGAACTGAACCTATATAGATCTGCTGACATGTATAATGACTGTAATTCATTTCATTTATTGAAGGTTCATGACTTTGAGTGCTCAAAAAGCTACAAGAAAGTGAAGAAAATCCTGTGTAAATTCCCTCGTAAGTCTGTGTTTGTTTTTTGTTTAACGTTTCGAATTATGAGGATGTATTGGAAATTGAGTGAATTAAGAATTAAGATGTGTACGTGTTTGGTGTTTTTGTGAACAAAACAAAAGAAATACAAGACCAGGTGTATGATGAGAAGAACAACACAGTGATGATCAAAGTGGTGTGAACAACACAGTGATGATCAGGGGCGTACCTAAGAAATATTTACTATCCGGGCTAAATTATATGTATAAATGTCATTTTTTTCCTCATTACATACTAACATTACAAAGAAAACTCATTAGCTATCAATAATTGGATTTATTTTCTTTTGTTTAGTCAATATTTACTAATGCTTAATTAATGGCTCGCAAACTCTCATACTAAATTTATTGAATTTTGATGTGCAATGTAGAGAAAACTTTGTGATTTTCAATTTTTCCTCCTCCGTACACATTGATATCATAAAGTCAATACAAGACATACGAGCCATTGATTATGAATAACAAAAATTTTATATAATAAACAAAAAGCGGTTCTCTAATGTAAAAAACAAAATCTTAAAACGGATTTTTAACGAAAAATAGAGTTTGATTTTAAAAAAACCGAGAAGAGAAAAGAAGTAGGGAAGATAAAGAATAGTAAAAGAATTAAAGGTAACAACAAAATTTGAAATAATAATAAAGTTGATTAAATAACATAATAATAGTTATAGGTGGTGTGTACTTATAAAAATACAATACAGTATAATTAAAGAAAGGGTATTTTTGGCATTAAGTGGGGTTTAATTATAAATTAAAGATTTTTTTAAAATTTTATATGGGTATGATTACAAAAGGGTGTAGATATAGTTTTTTATAAGTGTCATTATCGCCACTCTAATGACAAATTGATCATTATTAGATGGGGTCCAGTTACTTTATCCACATGAACATGATAAAACTAGAAATTGAGAACCACTAAAAATTGATATGCCCATATGGCTATTTTACCCAGATATGCATGTCTCTTAGACCCAAGACCCATGACCCATGAGGGTGCAAACAATGCATGGCCCATGAGTGCGCTTGAAGAAAACCATGAACTTTGGAATCTGAGAGGTGTTATGTGTCAATCATTCAAAGCCAGCACATGCAAAATGCTTCCATGGAAAAAGATTGAAGAGTCAGCAATCCATAATCTTGATGACGACCATGATCACAGTGGATTTCAACAACCATATCCACGTGTCAACACCTCATTGGCCACGTTGTACGGAAATCATAACAGAATACTACTTCATCATACAATCACGTTGATCTATAACTATGAAGGGCTTGTCTTGCTCTCTTTAGTCCTTTGATTAAATTGTTTTAATAACAGGCCTCGATGGAGCTATATACAATATAATGGAAAAACTGTTGTGGGCTCTAATAAATTAGCAATATTAGCTAGTGATCACAATGTAGATGGGAGTTGTGTGGGTGTTTTTCTCCCGTTATGGGACTCTGATCTGGGCTTGTGCTCGAGTAGTTTTATCTGTGGAGTCCCAGTTTGGTTGTAATCTTGCCCTGGATCTGGTTTTTCCAGATTTTCAGGTGCCCTTCCATCAAAAAAAAAAAAAAAAAAAAAAAAAAAACAATGTAGATGGGAGTCATGGAGATTAGTTGCACTTGATCGTCAGCTTAGATATTTTCATCTTTCAATTGCTTATCCAATTAATATAGGAGTCCGTATTCTTGTAAGTTAACAAAAGTTATACTATACAGACCAATAGTTTGATTAACCGGTGTCTGTGGGGTCTCCTCATCAACACATTATGTACGGACAAAAATAATACAATTGTGCAACTATGCATGGACCACACGTAACATAATAATCCGTTATTAGTAAATTATTATTCAATATAGAGAGAGAGAGTGTTGCACTCATGTAAATTTGGGTGGGATTAAGAATTTTGTGAGAATGTAAAGGTCATATACTCATATATACTCACATCCCATAATCCCACATCGGATAAATAAAATAGCGGAGAGAGGCCTAACCTATATAAAAAGGAGGAGAGTGCAAAAGAAAATATACTTACTTGGATAAAGGTTGTGAGTCATTGTCCAATACTTTACAATGTCTTTTCTAACTTTTTATTTTAAAAATAAAATGTTATTTTTTTGAACTGGCAATTTTGTCGGAACCAGAACTGTGCTATGTCTATTTGTAGCGATTGTGTGAAGTTGAAGTATTAATTAATTAAAAAGAAAATTGAAAAAGAGTGGGTGGGGTGCAATGGGTTGGTGAAGAAACTTAATTGTCTCTAATCATTGTCAAATTATTTTTTGAGAAATGGATATATCCGAGTATGCTTAGATAATGATTCAACAAGTATTAGGCTCCATTTGGAAGAGTTTTTTCAAATAGATATTTTAGGAGTAGAGCTTTTAATAGGAAGGTGTTGGTTGTTTGGTTGTTTGGTTATCAATTAGAAAAAGCTTTTTTAAGTAGTAGGATTACCAAAATATTCAAAAACTATTTTAAATGATAGGGTTATATTAGACATTTTAGTGTTATTACAAAAGCTCAAAAAGATCCACTTTGAAAAGCCTAAAATTTGAGCTTCTCCAAGTAAACGTAAAACAACTATTTTTAATCAATCAAAAGCAAGCTTTACTAGATGACAACCAAATGACAGAAATTTTTTTTTTGAAAAGAGCTTAAAAAAATAAAATAATAAATAAATAAAATTCTTTTAGCTAGTAGAGAAGCTTTTCCAAACGGACACTTAATTAGAGGTGTAAGATGAGTCAAACTAGCACTACCCAATACGATTTCCGTACGATACGGCACAACAATACATGATATATGGGTTGGATTGGGCCATTGTGTTGAGCACGACTTAACTTTTTATTAATATATTGATGAGAAAAGTCATTTCTACTCTTATTTTAAAGAATTTGGATCATTTACTGAACTGAACCTATATAAATCTACTGACATGTATAATCAATGATTGTAATTTATTTCATTTATTTATTTCAATTTCATTATTTTTAAATGCAAATCTTATTCTCAAGTGCTTTAGATCAGGAAAAAAATCGCACAATAGATGATCCTGATCCTATTTTAAATTAAATAATTTAACGTTTTAAGGGTAAAATAGTAATTTTATATTCTGTAAGAAATTAAAAATTAATTAAAAAATTATTTTCAACTTGAGTTGGGTCGGTCAGTCGGGTCATGCGTTGGGTTTGGCTCGACAATGGTTCTAAAAATCGGGCTGAAGGCCGACACAACCCACGGTCCACTCAAATACTATGTACACTCATTAAGGGTTCAAAAAAATTTTGTCACTATTTGGGCCTGACTTTGTAAGAATATCACCACTTTACCAATTCAAGTTTAATACCTATTTATGTGACTAGACAAAAATACCCTTATTTTGTCAGTTTGTGTCTTTTCAAAACTAGAGAGAAAAAAGTTAAGAGAGAGAGGAATTCGACTGAAAATCTCACAGTGAACTCACCGGCGGTGGTGCTACAATCCTGAAGTTGACTAGAATCTGCAAGACGATGAAGATCTGGGTTTTTAAGCCTTTTAACATTTTTTCCGAGCCTTTTCAAACAGTCTCCGAGTTTTTTAAACAGTAATATCACACTTTTATATTTCACTTTAAACACATCAATTGTATAATACACAAGTTATAAAATTTCACACAAATTACATTTCCACCCCTATATAATTCCCTTTTCTTTTTCAACACATTAAATACATAGAAAATTATATTTTCATCCCCAGTCCCATTTTACAATTTAAAATAATACAAAATCCATACTATATAGTCCCTGTTGTGTTACTATTACTAAGATCTGTCTATTAAGTAATTATACAAATTTGAAGGGTTGTATTTGTCAATCGACGTTCAATGCAAATCTAAGGGATGCTATAATTGAAATCTTACTAAACTCTGTCTATTAAGTAATTATATAAACTTTAAGGGTTGTAATTGTAATTTTACATGCAAAGAAATTAAAAGGGGAAAAAAAAAAAAAAAAAAAAAGATACTATAATTGAACCGACATATCACAATTTTATATATAGTATAGGATATATAAAAGTAATTAAATAATAATAAATAAATGAAACCCTCTGACTATCACTTTCTCATCAGCTCATCCTCACCATCGTCAGCCACCACTTATCCAAATCTATTCATTTTAATCTCTCATCCTCATCTATTTATCTTCAACCTCACCATTCATCCACCGCCATCTCTCTTCTTCTCTTTCCCCAAACCCAAATTTCTTCTCATCTGTCTCCCCAATTTTTTATTTATTTTTTTTTAATTTGGTGCTAGATCCATTTTTTGCCCAAGATGACTGGGTTTCGGTTCGACGGCAGGGGGTGGCTAGGTTTGGTTCTAGGTCTGGTGGTGATGATGGCGGTCTGGTCCTAGGTTTGGGTGTGGTTGATGGTGGGCAGGGGCGGACCCACGTATAGACCAGGTGGGGCCCGTGCCCCACCTCAAATTTAAAAAAAAAATTGAATATGTTTGTGTGTATATATAGTAATAATACACTTGCAGTAGACTATATACCCTGTTAGCACAGCTGGTAGAATTCCTCATAACAATAATGATGATGATGGTTCAAGTCCCACCATTTCCATTTAGCCGAATTTTTTATATCTTTTTTATTTCACAATCTTTTCCAATTTATTTTTCAAATCTAAAATAAAATAATTCACTTTCTCTTTTCCAACATTTTAACTACCTTCAATTTAATTTAATTTAAATTTAATTTTATGTTATATTAAATTATCTATTATTATTTTGAAATTTTATTATTTCTAATAGTTTTAATTTGACATACCTATCACATTCCATCAGTAAACCCTAAAATCTCAAATATAAATTTATTGTATTATATAGTCCATCTATTATTATGAATCATTTTTTTTTATCTTTAGTATTTCTCTTTATTTTTAAAGTTTTAATTTATTTGCAATCAATAAATCAATAATTTACTAATAATTAGAAAAATAAAAAATTCAAAAACATGTCTAGTAATAATTATTAATCAATTATTTTGTATAAATTTAAAGTGAATTCATAATAAATACAACAAAATTTCTTATTATAAAATTAGATTGTAATTTTTGTTGTTTTTCTTGTTATTATTTATTTATTAATTTTGTGTTTTTTGTTTTTATTTCTTTTTAAATATAAGATTATTTAGTTCTTCTTAAGTAAGTGCACTTTTGTTTTATTTTATACCCTAAATTTTATTATACCATCAATTTTTCTTTATATATATATATAAATAAAAATAAATAAATAAATAAATAAAAACTCAGTTTTGTTTAATAAAAAAAAAAACCTTATTTTATTTGGATCTTAAATTTTCAGTATTTTTTATTTATATAATTGTTATTTTATTCGAATGCCCTACTTGGTTAAAATTTCTGGGTCCGCCACTGATGGTGGGGGTGGCTTGGTTTGATTTTGTTCAGGTCTAGGTCTGGTGTTGATGATGGTTGATGGTGGTGATGATTTTGTTTGGGTTTGGGTTTGGGTTTCCATTTTTCATGGTGGTTGACGGTGGTGATGATTTTACGTGATTTGGATTGGCTGAAATTAGATTTGTATGTGGGTGGTATAATAGGAATTATGTTATTTGTGAGAGAGCATTTTCGGTATGAAAGTTTATAAGGATTTCAGACATACCCAACTTTGGATTTCAGCCAGAAATCCCGACCTTTCATTTCTAACATTTTTTCATCATTTTTCAAACTTCAGATCCATTTGAAAAACACACGTGTCTGAAGGTTCATTTTAGACCATTTCAGATTTCAGATAAAAAAACAAATAGGCCCTAACTATTAACTACGCATATTCACATGTAATTTGATGTGATTAACTTGTTATTTTATTTATATATTTTTTACTTGTAATTATATAAACAGGGGTCATTTTTTATTTTATTTTTCACTTAAAACTTAGTGGGTCAGAATCATAATTATTAAGTTGTTTGGTTTGTTTTTTTTTAAGTGGTCAAACAATTTAAAAATACCGAAAAAAAAAAATTAAAATAAAAAGTAAAAATTCATAAATTTTCACTTAATTGTAAATCACTGAATTACGTTAAATGTAATCTAAAATCTTTTCTTCTGATACTATCCTCCATATATAACATATTTTCAATTTCATCATAATTATATATGACATAGAAATCTTTATTTTAATATATACCTTATTTTAAATAGCTTTAAAAATAAAAAAAGAATCATAATCATTTCTCATATTGGTGTTTAATATCAATATTTATTATGATAGCAGTGTGATAATCACCTGACTGACTTAAAAAGTAATGATCAAGATCTGAAAGAAAAACTGGGAGAAGAGCCAATAAAATAAAGAAAAAACAGAGACAAAAAGGGAAAACAGAAAAATGGAAGTCAACGAAACTAATCAACTATTAATTGCAAGAAGAAAGTACTGAACGTGAATTAAAAATAGTCTAAACTTCCTTGTTGTCGGTTCACCAAACGCACCCTTGTTGCGACTCATAGATCAAGATGAATTGAATTCAATGAACTATTTCACCAAACTTACACATTTTACTATCCATGAATCAAGGTGATTTTAATTCAGTGTACTACTAGGATTATTGATGGGCCCAATAGTGTTATCAAAATGTCTTCCTGGGCCCATTAGTCTTAAAAAAAAAAAAGACAATGCTTTGGTCGATACCTAAGGTGCTGATCTCACTAATGAAGTGTTGATACGTGACCCATTTTAAAATAATATAAAGAGATAAATATAAAAAGTGAAACAAAAAAGAACAAGACTTAGGTATTGACCAGTCAGTACCCAAGGTGCTGACCAGTCAGTACCCAAGGTGCTGACCATCCAATAGTTGATAGCCACATAATCTAAAACAAGGAGAAAATTGAAAAAAGAAAAAGATTTTTGCCATGTGACAACATCTCATTAGGTGGTTATGGATGGTCAGTATGCTTTGAGTAATAACAGGTCAATACCTAAACATTTCCTTTAATATCACGTGTCAACACTCTATTAATAGGTCAGTAACGTGTCAACACTCTATTGATAGGTCGGTAACCCAGCATTATCGATTCATGTGTAAATGAATAAACGACCAAACTTTTGAAATATGCATGCGTTAGGTTATGATGACGGACAACTGGACAAGAATACTATTTGAGTTGGAAAACAAGGACAGACATCATGATGTTAGCAAAGAAAATGATATTGTATAAGCTATATATTAGCATCGATTCTTTGTACAATTCCTGTGATTTGCAGCACAAATTAATTAGCAACGTTTCTTTTTAAAAAATTATAATAACAGCAACAAGAGTGAAGATTAATTACAACAACGTTCTCTGTTTTCTGTTATCTATTATATCAAAAAAAAAAAAAAAAAAAAAATTACAACAACGACAGCAAGTATTTACATATATCAATTGTCCATCTCAGTTGAATAGTTGAGACTTGAGATCCTTTTATTTTATTAAATTAATAGTAAGATGACGACATTATCCTTAAAGGTATTAAAATCTTAACCGTTAAACCCTAACGGGAGAGGAGGTCGATATAAGTTAAAAATAAAGTTGTTTCTGTGTGTAAAAAAGGAACCTCAAATAGGTATGGTGTTATATATTTGCTATAAAATTAAAGATAGTATAATTTTTGCTATTAATTATTAAATGGGGTGGGAGTGAACTTACTAAAAGGCACCTTCAATTGGTTTTTAAATATATATTTATATATAAAATAAGAGTAATGTTATCAGTGGCGTAGCCAGGATTTTTTCTATGGGTGGGCTAAACATATTTAACGTTTCGATAAACGAAACTTAATAAAACATAAAAGCTTTAATAGTATAACAACATATACACCTAGTTAAAAGAAATAAGAAATGTTAGAAGTTTATTTATTTTGTATTTTGTACAAAATTATAAAATAAAAATAAATGACAATAAAGGAAAAATATTAGAGTTTCCTAATTTTTTTTGTAATATATATATATATATATATAAATTTTTAAATCAATGCGCACTAATATAATTTACATCAGTGTGTTGCATGTGGACCACTAGATTTACATGCTTTGACTCGGTGTGTATGCACTTGTCAGTGTTTCTCTATAATCAGTGACCCACATGCAACGTAACTTACATCAGTGCGTTGCATGTGGACCACTAGATTTACATGATTTGACTTAGTTTGTATGCACTTTAAGTGTTTCTCCATAATCAGTGGCACACATGTAACGCACTGATGTAAGTTATATCGGTGTACATTAACCAGAACCGGGATATATATTTATATATATTGATGATAAAATTAATATTTTGAGATTACTTATGTAAAGACTATGAGAGGGTAAGAGAGTCTTGCACTTATGCTAATAAAACAGGAGATCAAATAGTTTAACAATCAACATAAATAAAATAATTTAACAATCAGTATTGAAAACAGTTAAATTTGAATTATAAAATTATTTTCTTAGATAATCTAGTGGATTTTACAATATAGAACGTATTCTAAAATATTTGTACCGATTTAAAACAATTTAGTTTGATTATATTAAATAATCTCATAATTAACTCATAAATAATTTATTTAACTAATAATATATTTTTTTCCCTACTTTTACACCGGGCTACAGCTAGGGGCAGCCTACCCTTGGCTACGCCCTTGAATGTTATATGATCTAAAAATTAACCCAAATGACTTGGTAAATAATTTATATTTTGACATTTTATTAACTACATCTTATGATATATATAATTATGATATGTCACTTGATACATTATTTGGTTAATTTCTAGATTAATTTTTTAGATTGTATAGTATTTACACTAATTTCTTGAATGAAATAATTATTTAATTTGTATATTATTAAATTAAAAATAACTAAAAACATTTTTAAAAATAAAATTATAGTTTCATATGATTATTAAATAAAATTCATTTAATATAGAATTGAAATTAAAAATATTAGTCCCACCCATATATAAACCCACCAAAATGGTGGGTTCCATCTTGTTTGGGATTATGGTGGGTTCAGATTACCCCCAATCCAGATGGACTCCAAACATAGGATAGAGTAAGGGTGAATTAAAAATAGTCTAATATTCTCTTCTTTCGGATAAGTTAACTGGTTCACCAAACACACCAATATTGAGACTCGTGAATCACGATGAATTTAATATTAAGAAAAAAAAATCACTATGAATTTAATTCATTGTACTATTAGCATTCATAATGGACCCATAAGTCAAATCCATAAAAAAATAATAAAAATCACTATGAATTTAATTCAATGTACTATTAGAATTATTAACGGATCCTTAAGTCTAATCAAAATGTCCTGTACGCTGCTTTTGTTTTGTTACTTCTGTAACAAAGTTCCAGTCTACCACTCCAAGGACGAGGACACATAAATTATTGAGATATTATCAAAGTATCAAACACTACCTTGTAGTTTGATAATTGGGCTGGCCCAAGGAATGTTTCATCTTTCCTATTAGATTGTTTTGTTTATTGAAAAATTATAGATATACGAAAAATTACAAACAAAAATTATAAATCTTGATTGTTGTGTTTCATCTTCATATGATTATAAAGCTTAATTACGTGAACCATATGAATATATGATCACTTACAAATTTACTATGCATAATCAAGATCATTGTAAATTTATATTTTTCGTCATTATAATAATAAAAGTTAATAAGTTATGACGAACCATCCTAACATTTGAATTCATCCGATAGATAAAATGTTTTTGAATTTTTATATATAAAAAAACATTTACCCATAGATTCTTTGATGGGAGAGACTTCAGCTTCACATCCTCTGTTGGGGGATTAGGATTCAATGGTTTGTATTCATAGCATGTCATGTCTTTATGCAATTTAAACAGAAAAGGCCCTGACATTTCAGAGTTCCAGATCCACCACCAACAAACCCATTTTTAGCAGATTTTGAAACCTGGTTTCTTGTCATTAATAGGGGCAATAGTTTCATGCAAGAAAAGCAGTATCGGTGCAGGCAACCATCAACCGAGAACGTATTCCCAACATCGGTATCTTCTAAACAGATAATACAAATTTCCATCATATGACTATTGCATCCCATGCAAGTTTCAATCCATACTTTAAATCATTGCGTGCCACAAGAACAGGGTTGCAACGAAGAAGGTGCACCTGATTGACTAACACAGCAATCTTGCGTTGCTTCGGTGGCCACCTCCCGGTAATCTGCAAAGCCATTTTAATTGTCAGCCTCATAACCGCATGATCGCATCCCTCTCTAGGGGGTGAATGAACATCAACATACAGTGCCACAATTCCAATAATAGAGAAATCAAATGCACTAAATATGATGCAGTGCTCAATTTAGTAGTGAAGAATTGTTGCAAAAACAATAAAAAAGAGTGTTTAAAGGGAACCAAACAGAATATGCAACTAAACAAACACTGAAAGCTCATTGAAAGGAATGTAATATCTCCAGAATTTCCCAATACCCAGAAAAAATAAAAAACAATCACAGAACATTCGAGAAATCAAACAAGCAATAAGATTCAATGAGGACTTGAATTACTCACAAATTGACAGAGAGGAAAATAATCAATGAGAAACTGAACACGCTTGAGCTCCAAAGAGAGAGCAGCATTCAATCCTTCAATCAAAGCCTTGATCTCGACAGCATTCTTGTTCGAACTGGAGATGGCTTCTTTAAACTGGAGGGAAATCTAGGTCGGATTCTAGGGATTGGGCGGCGTGACCTCGGCGCGCTGCTCGGCAAGTAGGAACTGGAGGTCGTCGGCTGGGTCAGCGTCGTTGACGACGGTGGTTGCCATTTTACGAGAATTGGTATAATGAGTGAAGTGGCGGTGGCGATGGCGGTGGAGTTGGAGTGAAATATATAAG